>CM049392.1:12823552-13108552 GCA_026937815.1 Etheostoma perlongum
ATTTTGGGAGCACTGAAGTTAGAACAAAGGAAACAGATGTAATTTCCTCTCACCCCCCTCTCCAGGTGTTTATCATGAAAGGACAGGCTTGGCATAGTTTTGTGTGTGTGTGTTATAAGCGAGAAAGCAAGAGAGAAGGTAAGACTGAGGGACAGCGTGACTGTGCATGAGTGTGTCTGTGTATAAAATGAGCTGATCTTTCCCAAGCCCTGTTATCCTATCATAGCCTGTACACTCTGCTCTACCTTCACAACCAATCACACCACACAGACACACTCTCCACTAACCACTTGAACAGTTGGGGTTACGATAGTAAGATTGAAGAGGGCCTCAAGCACTCCACTTTATTTCCTTCTCAAGATTTGAAAATCTCCTCCACCCTATTGCCTGTCTCCTTCGCTCTCTGTCCTTTTTTTGGACATGAAAACCTTATTTTTTACATACAAGATATCTCAATTGGATATCATTTTACATGTAAATGCCCTGCTTTAGGGTGGTGATGGCGGAGTGGATATGACACATGCCTTTTGTGTGGGAGACCTGGGTTCAATTCCCACTGCGGTATATCAACTAATGTGTCCTTGAGCAAGACACTTAACCCCTAGTTGTTCCAGAAGTATGCAACCTCTGACATATATAGCAATTGTAAGTCACTTTGAATAATAGCGCCACATGACAGAGCTCAACATCTTTTTTCTGCAGGCGTTTTTCACAGCAGACTTGTCATAATAGGAAAATCACAATTGACCCAGTGTCGCATGACAGTAGATATGTTTCCATCCACTTGTCAATCCAATTGTCTGAATTTCGCTTAAAGCATTCATGTGAAATAAAGCAAGTGAAAGAGTGTTTCCAATCAACGGCTTTTAGGCGAATATTATATATATATTTTAGGCGAGTATAAAAAAGTGCATAATGACGTCACATGCTGTGTTGTGGTCAAATACGGTATATCAAATAGATTTGAGACATTTTAAGGTGTTTCCATTCATTTTTGTACTGAGTTGCACAACATTCAAGCTAACATTTGCTCAACAAAATGGAATGCGCCATCTATCTACAAATTATTAATATTGCACAAGTTGTAATAGTGCTTTGTTCCAGCTCATAGGGGCATATCAAGCCATAATTAGACAACAGCAATGCAAACATTGCTATGAAAATGCAGATAGACGTAAATGGCAGACAACGATTTTTGCTCTTTAAAAAGTCATTTATCTCCTCGTTCGTTCACTTACATGTATTTCTGTCGTTGTTTATGGCGGGTTGCCACCATAAAATGACCTACAACTTAATTGGCAAATAACGTTTTCATCGGCGTTGCAAAAATCATTTGCACCTGTGCTTTTCACACTGTTACTTGTCAAAATGTCCTCTGTATAAAAGCCCTTTTGGGAACAATATCATTAGAAACTATAAAATCTCTATTGTACCAATAGTAGCCTGTAAAGATAACTTTTTTTAATGCACAAACCTACGCATTCAGATGGCCAGTACAGCTAGGAGATGTCAAATTTCCAAAGGCCCTTTGCCTGTTCATCTATTATTAGCATACTGTATTAGCTCAACTGACTAAGCTTCATTGCATTACTGCTGATAATTTAGGTGTATTGTTTATTCAGTAGCTGGAAATACATATTTTACAAAGTTGTGTTGACCCATAAAAGAGTGCATGCTTCATGATCTTTGTCAATTTGAAAAAAGGGTCTTAACTTTTCCCTATATGCAATTACAGTGTAACTCACTATAACTGACCCTTTCCAATCTTGCCTTTTATTGCTGTCCCTCACTGTCATTGTCTTCCTTTCTTTCTCTTGTGTTTCCCTCTTTATTCTATTTGTCTTTTTTAGGGGTGGGCGTGATCAACTTTGATGGACAGGGTGTAATCTCATATCGTTTTAAGGTACTGAATTAACTACCTTGATATTCTATGTTGTATTGACTAAACCTTCCCATAAAATGTCATACTGTCAAGATTGATCTAGAAGATAAAGGGTATATCATAAACATCAACAAATAGCAATAAAATATGATAGGAAATGCATTTGATGTAGATTCGGAGAAGATCGCTCAGAGACCTGGAAATGTGTAGGCATTCTTGTTTTGAAGTAAAGAAAAGAAAGTTTCTACATTTCTTAAATTGAAACTGAGCCACCTGGGATGTTTCACAACCATGTGCTGTTTGTTTACATGTGTGCAGGTGAAGAAGATGAAGATCATTAAAGATGTGATTGCACTAAGGTTCAAGACGTCAGAGAGCGAGGGTGTGATTCTCCATGGGGAGGGCCAACAGGGAGACTACATCACCCTGGAGCTTCTCAAGGCCAAGCTGCTGCTGCAGATAAACCTGGGTGGGTAGACAATGAAATGCAAAGTAAAGTTTCTCTTTATGCTGACCCTCCTGACACAATGCTTTGAGATAACTGTCTTGATATCAGTTAATTATAGACATGTTATACCTTCTCTTATGACTCAAACTTTGAAGGAGTTTATAGGTTTGTGAAACCATATGGCTCAAAGTAAAACTCAAGCAATCTTATTGACATTTACATATGTAAGTGTTATGTAAGATAAAATACTTTGTTAATCGCACACTGATGGACATTCCTTTATATTACTATTTTTAAGGCCAAGCTATACATATAATGAATGCAGCTACACTACAGTACACTAGTTGTGTTTGCAGAAACTTGGCAGGCATCACTATAGACTTGGCAATAATGGTAAACTTTTGTAATCTATATTAATGGCCTGTCGCTGTTGGTCAAGATACCATTATCTAGGAGCAAAGATAAAGTGTCCATGTGCAGCACTTTACCCTTTACACTGTAAACAACAGCCACAACAATCCATGAGTGTGTTGAGCGTCACTCACTGTCAACCAGCTGTGTTGCTGACAGAACTGGTGTGACCTTTAATGATGCCTTACAGCAGCAAAGAAGCAACAACTGCAGTGGTTCATTATTGTACAATGTTACAACTAATGGCACTTTGCACTGGTTAAGAAATGTCCGGTGTTTTATTATTGGCAGGAAGGATATAGCCAGAATGGTGAAGCACTGAAATAATGTTTTACTAGTTAAGCATATCCCTGCCAGAGAACACAAATACGTTTTGTGTTCATTGGTCCTTGTTAAGATGCCCAGAATATCTAATACTAGCTTTAAAAATAAAAGCAAATCCAACTGTTGTTTATAGATATTTTACCATTTTTGACATGGTTTTAATATATTTTTGGCTCCTTAAAACATGCTGCTTTATTTACAGTGTTCAATATCTTATATTGTACCATGTTAATTACAGGCAGTAATCAGTATGGCTCCATCCTGGGTCATACCTCTGTGACCACCGGCAGCCTCTTGGATGACAATCATTGGCATTCGGTGGTTATTGAACGCTACCGTCGTAATGTCAACTTCACCTTGGACAGACACACCCAGCACTTCAGGACCAATGGAGAGTTTGACCACCTCGATTTGGACTATGAGGTGAGAAACAAAGTCTACCGAGTACAGAGACTTAGTGAAGAACACAAACACAGAATGGTTGTCTCCCCATTGAAATATATAAAGTAATAGTGAGTCCAACACCAAACTCTAGAAACACATACATGTCCAAACACAGATCCAGGAGATTATTGGGAAACATTACATGTATTGAGCTGTATAAAGGATGCATTACATCCATTTCTTTGAAAGACATATCAGCTTGACATCATATTAACAAAACCTTTGGATGCCAAATGATTCAACAGCTGTACATTGATAGGCAGTCATAAGTGAGTTATATTATGTAAAAGGAACTGGCAGACCATGGAAAAGTGAATAGCTAAAATTTCAGCTGGTTTATTCCGCTATCTCAGCTTTGCCTGAGTGATGCTTGTATGTGTGTGTCAGAAGAATACAGGTAAAGCATACAGGTAAATTTTTAATACCGTAGCATGCTAGTTTAGCAGGTAGAGGTCACAATGTGCATTTTGCTCAACCCTATATTACATGCAGGGCCCAATCCTGCAGGTGCAAATCCAGTGGTAGTGCAAACCCAGTCTTTTTGCTCTTTTCCTCAGGCAATATGTCTATGTGGTAATTTCCTGGCTCCGAACAAACCCTGCTAAAGCCAAGGTGGGATGGGTGGCGATATGTGTAGCTCAGTCTGTGTTTACTTTGATTAGGTTGTGCGGTGCAATTTTCGGGCAACTTTTTGGCATGAAACTGCATTTGCTTTTTCACCTTTTCAGACCACCCATTATTGCAAACACAAGGCAATTATAGTGGCTTTAGTTGGCAAACGTGCATGCCCACAGACCTCTTTTTCCACCAGGATTTTGGGAGATGTGGTGTCCTTTTGCCAGGAGTTGGCTGGATCTCGGAGTGCCGGTGCCATTTACCTGGATGACTTTTTTCTGTTTGCCAATCTGAAGGCCACATTCTGCTTTATGATGAATCATGCACAAGTTTAAGCTAATAATATAACAATTTACTGGAATTGTACTTTGTGCAATTTTGATTGATTGATTGCAGCTCACTAGCCGTTCCAGGTCTGCCATGTTGAGTGTAGCAATGCACTTGGGTTGTCTGCCTGAACTAGCTCGCAGGCTGTGTTTCATTAATGTTTAAGGCGTTGAGTATTTATTTTTTAGGACTTAATGATAATGGAGTTGTTCTTCAGTTCTCTAGAAAACTGAGTGATTCTTGTTTAGGAACCTTGGGCAGCACTGATGTTCATCACAAAATACCAATACTGATAATGGCAGCAGTTCAGGTAAAATCTGAACCTTTCAAAAACTGCTAATAACACAACTTTGTAAAATATGTATTTCCAGCTACTGAATAAACAATACACCTAAATTATCAGGCAATGAAGCTGTCAGTTGATCATATGCTAATAATATCTCAACAAGGCTGTGTGAACATTATGAAACAATTATACAGTATATTAGCTTTACTTAATAATCTGTATTTCTGATGCTTTTTGTTATCTTGTACTGTGGCGTTTGATTTTGTTACTTCTTTTTAAAGAACTAATCATTACCGGTGGAAGCTAGGCCTCCTCTGTGTGTAGAGAATTAATACCATACGGGAAACTAGATATTGGTTTTACACTGTGCTATAACGCTAATCCATGAGACTCACATAATTAATGTCATTCAGTAATGGAATGCAAAGAGGGCAGCTAATAATACTTAAAAGAGGAAATTGATTTTTGGAATGCATAATGGGTATGAATGTGCTTGTGTATAATGTGAGTGTGTGCAACTGTGTACATGTGTATACATATGTTTGTGTGAGTGCATTGATATGTTTGTGTGTGACCTTTAGCAGATATTGCTGATATGGCTGATCTGTTCCAGTGTTAAGTAGGATACTAAGAAATGGGGCAAGACAAACCACAGTCCAATTAAACCGAAGCTGTTGGATTAAGTGATCTTCAGGGAAATCTATACACCTGTGGGTGTGCGTGCATGCATGATGCGTGCGTGTGAGTGGGTGGGGGTGGGGGTGGGTGTTTGTGTTTTTGTGCGTGGCGTGCCGCCTGAATGGATCCTGGCAGTGTCATTGTCTGACTGAGTCTCTACAAAATTGTGACCAGCTTTTAAAGTATACCACTGTACTCCATCTAGTCCACACACCATTTTGTGTGTGTGTGTGACTTTGTGTATTTACTTGTGTGTCTGTGCGTTGTCTGCTCGCATTTAACCCTGCAGACTAAATATCCGGGTGCATTTGTGTCTACCCCTGGCAATAATTACTAAGACTACTGGAGCGTCACTACAGACACAGACAGACAAACACACACACACACACACACACACATATACACACAGATAGAAAGGCACATATTAACTGGTAATTGCAACCCACCCTCCATCATCTTGGTTTCCATCAGAGCTATGTCTTAAAGCAAGAAAAAAACACATGTTCAACTGTAGAAAAATATGAGACGCAATTTACATTTTCATCAGTTCTGTGTCCTTCAGCGCTTCCCACCAGATGCCTGTGTATTAGCCTCCATCTTGCCTCAGTTGTCCTCTCATCACATCTGTTCTTTAATGCTTTGTCCAACTGCTCCAGTTGTCATATTATATAAATATATATAACAAATGGTATCGTTGTATGATGATATCAAGTTGTTTGGTTGAAAAAGTTGATTTTAGATTTGTCAGTATTGTCCTTGTAATGCCGACCAAATACATTTGTGATTTATTCTGGGGTTGACACTAATTATCCTATATAAAAACAGACAAGAAGAATATCAGACCTGGACCATCCATGTCTGCATTCATTCACAGGACTAACCTTAAGGGGATTCTACAATATTTGTCACCACATCATGTATACAGTACTGTATCCTTTTATCATAGTTGCACCTATTACAACATCCATCTGTGACTATCATGACATTGTATAATGACATTTCCTTTTTTTTTTGGTGTTGTTCAAAAATTTAAAGAATATGTGTTTTTAAATTCTATTTTAGGATTTGTTGTATATTTCCCTAATTAGAGATTTGTATGATGCTACTGTAATTCCTGTCTTTGCATGTGTATGTGCAACCCAGTCTCACGGCAGTTTGTAAAAATAGTCACGTTATTTTGATCTATTGATTCGTCAACAGGGACACGATTTTCTTGTTTATGTGGTGTTTATGTGACCCATCTACTACCCCGACCAACCGGCTTTTCAATACTACTCACTACCAAATTCATGCTGTGATCACAAAAGATGTTTCCCATTGAAATAAATTAGTTTAAAACTCATGCTCACCACCACAAAAAAAAACAAGGAAATTGTGGCCCTGTACATGAATCAGTAGATTAAATAACTTCCCGATGTCACAAACTGCTGCTGGGCTGGTATGTGTTGGGGGGGAAGATGATTTTTTGAATAAAAATGTTTATTTTCATGTTGCATTTATGTTGCTTTTTGCAGTGTTTTAGCAGTAGGGGGAGAAAACACTCAAAGCTAAAGGGAGTCCTACATAATCTGTATTTCTTACACTATCCATCTCTTTTAACCCCTTTACCCTCTGTTCTTCTCTAGTTAAGTTTTGGGGGGATGCCATACAGTGGGAAACCAGTAGGAGGAGGGAGGAAGAACTTTAAAGGCTGCATGGAGAGCATCAACTACAATGGAGACAACATTACAGACTTGGCCCGCCGAAAGAAGCTAGACACCTCCAGCTTTGTAAGGGAAATGTGCATGCACACACACAGACACTCTCTCATATACATACACTACCGGTCAAAAGTTTGGGGTCACTTATACATTTCCATACCACTCCATTATAGACAG
The DNA here is from genome assembly GCA_026937815.1 of Etheostoma perlongum. Lineage (NCBI taxonomy): Eukaryota > Metazoa > Chordata > Actinopteri > Perciformes > Percidae > Etheostoma > Etheostoma perlongum. The sequence goes on from CM049392.1 coordinate 12,830,845, forward strand.
AATACCTGCTAATTTGGGTGGGGGGGCTGATCTTTAATGCAATATCTACATTGCCCATTATCAGCAACCATTCATCCAATGTTCCAAAGGCACATTCTGTGTACTAATCTATCATTTAAAAATAAAAAACTAGAAAAACATTGGAGAACCATTTTGTAAGCACATAATGTAATCTGAAAACGGCTGCCCTGGTTAAAAAAACAATGCAACTGATCTCATCTGGCATTCTGTCTACAATGGAGTGCAATGGGAATTTCTATGTGACCCCAAACTTTTGACCCCGGTGTATATGTATATATATATATATATATATATATATATATATATATATATATATATATATATATATATATATATATATATATATATATATATATATATATATAGGAGGACCCGAGCTTGGGAAATTGTCATTGTAGGTGCATGTCCACTGTGAGAGACATAATCTAAAAAAGAAATCCAGAAATCACAATGTATGATTTTTTTAACTATTTATTTGTATGATACAGCTGCAAATAAGTATTTGAACACCTGAGAAAATCAATGTTAATATTTGGTACAGTAGCCTTTGTTTGCAATTACAGAGATCAAATGTTTCCTGTAGTTTTTTACCAGGTTTGCACACACTGCAGAAGGGATTTTGGCCCACTCCTCCACACAGATCTGTGACCCCTTCATGATTTCTAAGTGGGAGAACTTACAAAATAGCTGAGGGTTCAAATACTTATTTTCCTCACTGTAATACAGGCCAAAAGTTTGAAAACACCTTTTCATTCAATGATTTCCCTTTATGCCAAGAGTGTGCACTAATCAGAGCAAGGGGTGGCTACTTTGAAGAAACTAGAATATAAGACATGTTTTCAGTTATTTCACACTTTTTTGTTAAGTACATAATTCCATATGTGTTCATTCATAGTTCTGGTGCCTTCAGTGATAATCTACAATGTAAAAAGTCATGAAAATAAAGAAAATGCATTGAATGAGAAGGTGTGTCCAAACTTTTGGCCTGTATATAAGCACAATGCACGGTAATGTAAATTAAATAGAAATAATATGCGTATAAAGGCAGCTGAATACTTAACATCCTCATTATTGTCACACTAACTCTGTACCTGACCTGAGTGAAGGGGCAAATTATTCACCGTACCAAAATAGTTTAACAGATTCATAATTAATCAGACACAGCTGACCCATCAGTGGCCCCTCCATGTGTTTGCCTCCTGTCTTTGTGCTCCCTCTTGATATCAAGGCTGCCATTTCACTGCAACCAAAGGCAGAGTTTCACTGCAACGACTGTGGAACAATTTGATTTTTTAACAGAATTAGGAACATATTAAATGCCTTTCTTCCCATCATGAAATGCACTCTGGTTGACTGCTAGATGTAACTTCAGCACATTAGGTGTTTTGCCATCCTTAAAATTAGTTACGGGAGAGACTCTCCACTTCTCCTTCTCTTCCTCATCAGTGGACAGCCAGTGTATCTTCTTTGATCTCTGGTGAACTGATTGAACGAATGGAGACACTAATCAAGATCGTTAGAGCCACACCTTTAATGACGCTTACCCACTGCTAGTACCAGCTCTACTTGGCTCGGCTCAACTCGACTTGGCCTTGGTGCCCCGTTCTCCTTTTTCCCTTGCAGATTTAGTATCGCCTCATGTGTGACGCGAGCGTGGCTGGTCGTCATAGGGATGCTGCAGGAAACTGCTGTGACCTAACGCAACACACACAGAACGTTGAAAGTGTGTTGCTTTTGATGCTCACAAATTTAGTTTCAAAAGAAGCTGAAGGCAGCAACAACAAAAAAAAACACAGCTGCCTAAACTACTTAAACACAGGACATACCTGTCTGTCTCTATTGATGATGATGCAGTGATTAGTGACGATTCTCTCCCACCAATCAGTAGTCTGTAGGTTTTCACCTTTTGGTATCGCCTCAGCTCGCTTGGAACCTCGACTGAGATGATACTAAAAAAGTACCTGCAGGTACCAGTGACTTTTTTCATAATGGAAAACCATAAAAGGCGAGTAGAGTCGAGGTGAGTCGAGCAAAAGGAAAAATGCCACATTCTCTCTGATGACTCACACAGCCATTCATTTCTAATCTATCTAATCTAAACAGATCTGCTCGCAAATTCCAGAAACAAACACACACACACACACACACACACAGATTCAGTCAGTAGCATCTAAAGGTAAACATATAAATGAAATAAATCAAGTAAATAAATACATGATTTCCTAAAGTGTGGAGGCATTTAAAACATTTAAACATCTTCACAAACAAGCCCACGTTTAAAAGGCATAAGCTTTGTTTTTTCTCTTTGAAGATCATTTGATAACTTCCTTTTATCTCTCGTTGTTGGTGTGTCTTTCTCTTTTTAACTTGACAGCGTAACCTGTCCTTCTCCTGTGTGGAGACCCACACCTTCCCAGTCTTTTTCAATGCGACCAGCTTCCTGCAGCTGCCAGGTCGAGCCAATCACAACACAATATCGGTGAGCTTCCAGTTTCGTACATGGAATCCCGATGGACTCCTCTTCTTCAGTAATCTTGACGATGGCACGCTGGAGATCTCCCTCGAGGACAGCAAGGTTGCAGTCCATATCAATGTGACGAAGGCAACCATAAACAACCGGGTAGAGTTATCGTCAGGTGAATTTGTCCACATGTGCACCCACATAAACACACCCCACAATGTAAAAGGATCTAATTTGTAACATTTACACATTCCAATTTCTAGGAAACGAGACCCATGTTATTGATTTTGTAGAGTGGTGTACTTACATTATCCCAAATGTTTCCAACAATGTGCAAACCTAGTGAAATCTGTAATTTTATAATGGTCTGTTACATTTGGTACATTTGATACATCTGTCAATGCTGTCATATCCCCTTAGCCTTCTCTAGTTGCTCTTACTTCCAGGGAAACACGATGATAGATGAGAGATGATAGGTCAGAGACAGAGGAAGGAAGTCGGAGAGCAACTCTATTGTTTACTATTGTTTTTTTATTGCTCACTTGTGATGAACCATGATTTTTGCTATTTGCTGTGCGTTCTGTCGCCGAAGATGTCCCTGTAAAGCGTACACGCATCGGTGAACCAAGCAACCCAAGGGTCATTATTTTGACCACAGATAATAGCGTAGGGCTGCCCCACGATTATATGTGACACATAACATTAGCTACAGTAGCTTTATGGGTAGTTAACTCATCTAATAAGTTAGCAACTACTTAGCTACTTATAGTTGTTGGCTATTTTTGTAAAATAAAATGACATAACGTGAATAGATGCAACAAAAATTAAAACTTTAACATCACATCAGATTTTCATTGGCAATGGTGGGTGTTGAACAAAGAACACAAAAATTGCCATGATCCCACACTTCACTACAATATCAGCGTCCAGTTTTTGTTATTGTTTTAATTGAGAGACCCCTAGCGGGAGAAATTACAAACTATGTGTTTAAACGAGAATCTGTTTTGGAACTGTATTTATTTTCAATCATTACACTAATTAGCAATTATCACTTTTGTATCCTCTGTTGTATTCCAAATATGACATTGCCATAAATCTACCACGGAAATATAAAGCATTTTTGCTTGCATAGGGCTTAGTGTTGGGTAAATGTATGGATGTTTGAACAACAGCTAAACTGAATTTGGCTGGTTTGGTACAGTTTAAGACAATGTCCAAATTTGGAAACTTGCTGAAAAAGAGATGCATACAGAAGGTGCATTTACTGTTAAAGGTCTGATGTGGCTACATGATTGAATTTTTTCAGCTTTGTCTTTACTTTAAAAGCATTAGCACAATGATAGTCCCATCAAAAGTAAATGTTTAAAACAACAACTCTTATTAAACATGGTTATGATTACTGTTAAATTAAATCATGCTTAAAGATGTGTAGTAACCAAGTAGAATGCTGCCCTATTGCAAGGACAGTGTTTTATGCCGTTTTTTCATTACATGGTACCTCCTCTACTCGCCTTTTTTGGTTTTCCCCTACGAAAATAAGTCCCTGGTACCTTCTAACATGTACTTTTTTAGTACCACCTCAGTCGAGGTTTCAAACGAGCTGAGGCGATACCAAAATGTGACATAAAAAATGCGGACTACTGATTGGTCGGAGACAATCGTCACTAATTGCTACGGATGGGGGGGGGGGTCCTGAACAAACCCGCAGTGTTTAAGTAGTCTTAAAGTAGTTTAGCTCCAGCTTTTTTTTAAACTAAATTTGCCTTCTGACTGTGGCAACAGCCCCATGCCAAGAATAAAAAACAACACACCTTTAACGTTCTGTGTGTGTGTTGCGTTAGGTCACGGCAGTTTCCTGCCACAACGACCTGCCACCCTCACCTCACACATGAGGCGGTACTAATCTGCAATGGAAAAAGGTCAAGCAGGTACCATGTAATGGAAAAACGGCATTAGTATTTGAGTGAAATCTTTGAAAAATCTTCTTCTGTTCCTTTTATCCTAGCACCTCTTTTACCGTTAAGTTACTCTGATTTCCTGGCTTTCTTTCTTTCTTTCTTTTACTCTCCCTCCCTCCCCTTAGACACACTCATTTATTCTGTCCACTGTTGCTTTAATAGACCATTATGCCCAGGGGTAGGGATTATTACAGAGTTACCCTCTAGGCTAATTGGGCTTGAGCCTGCGATTACATCAGTATTACTAGAATACACAGACACACAAACAGAGAATTGTGCACACAAACACACGCTCCCTCCTTTGATTTTGTTATTAGTATCTCTCAGAAAGAAAGCCACACTGGCTCCAATGACACAGTGGGAGCTTAGTAGACTTGTAATGAAATGCTTAGTCCTTCTTAATGGCAAATAAACTGCAAAGAGACATGCAGATGTGCACACTAGGAAGGAGAGAGTGAGCGAGAGAAAAGAGAGGTTCTTACTGAGAATACACGCTCCTGTTTTCTTTTGGGATAGATTGCTTATCAAGCTATTTAGCGTGAGCTTATTCATACATATAATCAGGCATCTGCTGGAAGGTAAAACCCCACAAAATGCTCCACTGACTTGCAGCCCCTACAGAACCTTCCTTCTCATGCTAATGCATGAAGAGTTTTTTCCACACACTGGTGCACCAACCACTCAGTAGGCCTCACCGGGAGGCACACTTTGTGTCAGTGATGTATTAGTCTTTGATTTTTGTCTGACCTGTTATCTGTGAAGTAAAGAGTCTTCAGAGAAAGAACATGATTAGGTGAACTCTCATATCACATGCACCACCGGGTATTTACCACTATGTTAATGTGATGTGAAAATATATATTTTTTTTACTCTCACTCAGTAACTTGTTGTACTACGTAAAGCTTCATTAACCAATATTTTACATTTCCTAAATTAACATTGAATCAAATGAATAAAGGGAAGGAGTTGTGAGCACTACAGTTTTCATTAACAATGACCACCGTTGTTTGCAGCTTTCATTTCATTTTTGATTCGATGTTTCATACAACATAGCAGAGAGATTGAATTACTGCGAGTGTAATTCAGAGACAAACATCTAACAAGCCCATGAGACACAGATATTGTTTTTTCTCAGTGGTTCTCAAGGCAAAAATTGCAAAATAATATTGAGCATTTCACTAAGGTGGGGAGTAATAGGACTCCAACAGGACGCCTATGTGCTATGTTTGCACTGGGTGTGTCAGTAATGCCAGACAGTGTGCTAACACATTATCCAATAAAATATACCCAGGCTCAGAGATGAGTTTGCTCTGGAGCCTTCTTATGTTTGTGGTAGTGATTAATGTGTATATATTGTAAGAGGGGGGATATTTAGCACTGGACCAAAGGGATAATTCATCAATCTTCTTTATGCATGACTGTATTATGAGCATTACCCTCAAACTACCAGCTAGTAATTTCCGAAAGGGTTTCTGCAAAACCCAAGTGAATCAGCAGGTGCAGTATTAAATGGGAAGGTAGACGAAGGATGGGAGGTGATGCATAAATGCTATATGTCTCTGATGGCGTAAAAATTACCTGAATTTCTCTTCATAACCCTATTCTGTCCGCAGTGGGTCCCAAGTCATTGAAATAAATTTCTCTTTCTGATTGGAGATAGAGTGACAGTTACAGTAGCTCTTATCTGCTACTAGGAACACATACAAATGAACCCTCTTATATACAAATATTCAAAATGCATGTGTGAGTCTATGACGGTTTTGTTTTGCGCGCCCGTGTGTGTGTGCGTGTGTGCGTGTGTGCGTGCGTGAGAAAGCTCTAAGGCCTTTGTTTGTGACATGCTGAAATATGCTATTCTTTTCTTTGAACATTTCATCCACTTCCTCCTCTCAAGCATAAAGAAGACGAGGATGAAACTAAAGGCAATATGAGGCCTAGATTAGACTGTGGGTATCTCCTTAACTGTGTGTGTGTGTGTGTGTATGTGTGTGTGTGTTTTAATAAATAGCACTTAGTTGTCATTCCTAAAGGGACTCTGATCTAATTTTCCCATCACTTTGCTTTTACTTAATTATTATCTCTCCTCTTTTTTTTCCATCACTCATTAGTAAGAATTATACAACAGCTTGGTTTGATTGGGGCTGGAAAAATGTTGCCCTGATTGCCGTACAGCAGGACCAAAGCACATTTTCACGTTTTCAAACCCCTATTTTCCACGTTACCATGAAATTATCCAGTGAACCAAAGCCAGTGAAACATGCTACTCCTGCACCTGATGGCTGCTGATATTTGTCTTTGAGTATGTGTTTTGTAGATGCTATCCTCTTATCACCCTCTTGATTAATTATCAGATTATTGGGCGCCATCATTGTTTCCATGGAAACAATACTCCACTGTCTCCAGTGCTTTTTCAGAGAAAGAGAAATCTATTTGCATACACCAAATTGAGGAAATATTTTTTTAATACTATTGGTTGGTTGTCAAAGTAGACAAAAGGTGTAAGTAGTGGGAAATGTGTCATGCAAGAATTTGACAATGCCACAGGCAGCATACACTTTAGATTAAGGCCACCTCTAAAGCAGAAGGTTTTACCTGTTAAAACTGTGAGTGTTTGTGTGTTCTTTCATGCATGCTTTCAACATCAGTTCCTTTTGAGACGCAACATTTTGTGTGTTATCAGTCACACATGCACAAGCCTATGTGCACAGTCCATCTAGGAAGCATTAGGCATTACAATAATAGAAAGGCCTGAGGCATAGATTTGAGGAGAAAAAAAACATACTACAGCCACCCACGATTATAATGATCCATTCCCCCCGAGTGTGTGTGTGTGTGTTTGTGTGTGGGCAAGGCTTAATGTGTTGTATTCTCAGGCTTTGTGTGGTTGGCATATTGGCATAAGTGAACATGTGCAAAGCTCTTCAAACCATCTTGAAAGCTGAAATATTTAGGAGTGTAGGAGATGGGGTGTAAATTCATGAATGCCAGAGGGCCTCATACATTGGTAGCAGGTAAAATCATTTATACTGTACATACAGGATCAACATGTAATAGAAACAGTGGGAGAGAATAGGATAAAACAAAAACTATGGGAAAAGGAGAGAAAAGAGGAGCAGAAAGGATGAGAGAGAATGTGAAAAGAAAAAGTAAGCGGAAAGAGGGGCAGAGTAATAATGTTGCAGAAATAATATCCACACTGTAAGGATTATAGTGATAGATATTAGTGATATCCCCAACATGCTCCGAGGGAGATAAAACTAAAAACAACAACATTCAGGATCAGCCATGAATAATGTTTTTTCCCCATATGATGTTGCATATTACTTTTTGACATCTATGTAATCAGTTTGTACTTGAGAACTGTACTGAGAAATTTTAATAGGATTCACCTAGCCACTTGTCATCTACTTTAATAATAATAATAATAACAACAAATAGCTATAAACAAATAGAAAATATTTTTATATATTATTCGTTCTTTACTCTAATATTGAGAACTGTGATAAAAGGCATCTACGTACGTAAATGTATTTACCGAAGGTTCACTAAGACACTAGACCACATCTCCTAAACCTGTCACTGTAATAATTTAGTCATTTAATTAAAAATGTTAAATGCAAAGCACACACTGTGTAAAGTCAGCTCTATCATTAGCGCTAGCAACCTTAGTAACTTTAGTAGTGCGTTAGCTAACCACACACACACACACACAGACTCAAGCTAAGTGGACCCCCAGCGCATCCATCATGGGCTCCAGTAGAGGAGTACTAGTAGCACGGCATAATGATTACATCTCCTTGGTTGTCTAAATACATCCATTGTTTATTTTGATAAGCATTGCTAAATAATACTTGCCAACGTGAAGTCTTATTATGAACAATGTTGTTGACTGTTGATGTCAATTACTGCAGGTGAACCTTAGTAGCTAGCTAGCTACTAAGGATATCCTTATTGTTTGTTGGATTTTCAAACTCAAGATCTTGATTTTAGTGTTTGTCCCCAGTAGGCTACGTGTTTTTTTATTTTATTTTTTTCCTCCATGAAAGTCGAGATCTCGAGTTATTTTTCTTTCCATTTTTTTTCCTTCATATTACCTTTGGGGCTTGGTACAAGTCAACTTCTTTCTGCTTTGTATATAAATGATATGGTCAAACTGAGATAGACAATATTCACAAAGTATGAAGGACATGTAGTGTAATAGACCACAATCGTGTAGTGCAATAGGCCACAATCCTCAAGACCTTGGTGAAGTAACAATATATCTAAAAGTCACAGAAGGAACAGCAGGAAACCACTAAAGGTATTCGTATTATCATTAAGCCCACTGGTTGGAGGAAGATGCAAATAGACCACACCTTCCATTAGCAACTGAATAATTAATGCATTTGATATGAAAGTATGACCATTAGCTTGCTCAGAATTATGCAAAATTCTCTCACTATTGTGGTATAAATTCACTACCAACCACTCTCTGTTCTTATTGTTGAAGGCAGTGAATCTGAAATAGTATTATCTGCTGTTGATTGCGGTGAAGATACCTGCAACTAGAGAATCAGAGGGGTCAGCTTCATCTGTCCCTTAGACAATATCAAGATGCTTCCGATGATACATACCTGTATTTGAGTTGTAAGCCCCGCCGATATTTTTGAAAACTCTTTTGTAGACAACTGTTGTTTCAGAATGAATGGTCCAACCTTTCCTGAAGGAGTCAAACCAGCAGATAAAGCCACCTTCAGAGTGTCTGTTAACACGGAATGGAAACATTTATAAAAGGGACATGGATTTGATGCCATTTTTTTTTTTTTTTTTAAATATAGCAATAACAAAGGCTATAAACAAATTGTTAGCCAAAGTCTGTTTTATATTTAGAATGTTCAACCCGGTCTCACAGCAGTTCGGGAAATTCTCACGTTATTTAGATTTATTAATTTGTGTACATGTCACGATTTTCTCGTTTATTACATGTAGATGTCACGATTTTCGAACGTGACCATTTCACAAACTGCCATGTCACTGGGCTGCTCTGGGGTACGCAACAACAGGGAAATGAAACACTACATGCCTGACACAACAACGGGATGAACCGCCACACGCGTGACGTGATCTCCAGGCTCAGGGACACGATCTTCAGTCTCTGTGGCACGCAACAACGGGGAAATGAAACACCAAATGTTGCCCACCACAAGGGGACAATTGTGGTTAGGAAACAAAAAAACGGGGAAAGGAACCGTCACATGCGGGACACCCCAACAACAATTGGACGGTTGTGGTTAGGAAGAGAAGAACGCGGAAAGGAACAGTAACACGCGGGACTAGATCCCCGGTCTCCAGGGTGAAAGTCCTGTTGTTTGAACCATCTACTACCCCAACCTACCTCCCTGCACGGATTTTTGGATTTTCAGTACTACTCGCTACCTTAATCGCACTGTGATCTCGAAATAGGGTTCCCATTGAAATACATTACTTTTAAAATTTGGAATCAACACACGAAAATAACGACATTAATGTGACCTTTACACAAATACATTAAATAACGTGACAATTTCACAAACTGCCATGAGACTGGGCTGGTATGTTATAGTTTTAAACTAGGCTGTCTCTCATCAAAATACCTGCAAGTGTGCTTTCCATCTCATCTAATTTGTTCCTAGTGAGATGTAGTTTAGTCTCATCCAGCTATTCCCTGAGAGCTGTCACCTCTTTCTTCTGCGCCTGCACTTCCCTGTCACTGGTTGTCTCTCTGGACACCAGAGCTGCCAGTTCTGCTGCTTGTACTAGAAGCAAGAAAGTCAATCATTTCTTAACTGCTCTTTCAAGATTTTGCAATTTCCAATTCTGTGATTTTGTTAATTACATACCAGAAATCAGTCTCTCTGCCTCCTCCACTTTTTTCTTCTGGAGCTGCTGTTCAATCTTAGTCGCTTACAGCTCCGCTGTAAGCGCTGTCACCTTGTTTTCAGTGGATGTCAGTCTGGAGCTCATCTCTAAAAGAGCACAGAGGCTGAGGATTAAGATCTTTCAGGAGATGCTGTCTGAACTGACATTGAAATTGTGCATTGAAAGTGTGCATGATGATTTTGAGCATGATTGAAGCAATCGCAACCTATTATACATCTGCAAATAATTTTCCAGTGTTAAGTTGTGATGGAGATTTTTCCTGACATGATCAAATGATGATGCAAGAAAATAATTTGCAGGTTATTATTATTGTTTGTTTGTTGTCGATTTACTACCTGCGTTCTCTTTCTCAAGAACAGCCACTTTGTCTCTCTGGGTTTGCAGTTCAGCCTTGATATTCGTCAGTTCCACCTTTTGTTCCTCCCCCATGTATCTCAGAGCTCTCAGCTCATCCCAGATATCCCTCTCAGTCTTTCCACTCGTCTGTAAGCCTGGGTCGGCTCCTTCGCTCTTTCCTTGAGCTGATGTCCCAGACAGACAGAACAGAAACACCAGCAGCAGTGAACCCCTCATTGTGAACCTCACCCCTCGAGAAATATTTCGAAGAAGTGAAGTGGAATCAAATGTTTTCAGGGTACAGATACTATAAAAATGTTTTCCACTGACATGGTCGAAGAGAAGATCTTATTATTTATATTCTTCAGAGTTGGCACAAGAAGGCCTTCCCTGACCATATTTAGGAAGGTGAGCTGATGCAATGGTCTTTTTTTTTCATTTCCATATGCTGACACAGAAGAAAATTACTTAAATGAACCCACTAATAATCATAGAACATGTAGTTGTATTTTGTTACATGGTGGCCCTTATATTGGACATAAGTAGTGCTTTTCTCATAAACGTTATCACTTGTCTTGTTTATGCAGATGTAAAATGTAATATATGTTAACTGCCATTATAGGAAGCACAGGTTTAATGCCCTTTCAGAATTGTAGAGTTGATAAGGTCATTAAATGCATTTACTGACTCATGCTGACAAAATTGTAATAATAATACTAATAATAGCAATGATGCACAATACTTACCTAAATAATAGTTTTGTATATTGCTTTATTTCCCTCTGATAATGAGAACCGGGATGAAAACCACATGTATACTTTGGTAGAGCGCAGCACTACACTGTGTAAAGCCAGCTCTATCATTAGCTCTATAATTTTCTCTCTATTGTGTTCTCACTCTATACCTCAGCCACTTTGTCACTCTGGCATGGATGCTGAGTCTTGCTGACAGTCAGCTCCACCCTCTTTCTATTCTCCACTCCCTTTAGCTCAGCCCAGATGTCAGGGATGGCAGTGCTGGTCTGCCCACTTGTCTGTTTGCGCATTGGCTCAAACCCTTTATGCTTTACTAGACTTTCTTTGACACTTTGGACTTGAGCCCATTCCTCAGTCTGCACAATGGCAATAGTGAAAGTAACGGATTGGGTCAATGACCCAATCCGTAGAGTGCTGGAGCCCGAGCAGCTGCTGTTCGTGTCATCCAGTTTGCCTTCAGCTAAAGTTTAAGCATTTTATCTACAAGATCAGACACTTGGCTGGTATTCCACTGTTACTGTAATAAACTATCATTAGATTTTACTGTTGGTACACTTGAGACTTTACAGTGTGAAGAATGCCATGTGTTGAAGTCATATCTGCTGTCACCATGGTAGCAGGGGCAATTAACACCATGTGTCAACACTGAATATGCATCTGTGCTTTTTTGAATGTGTGCAGTACACACACATTTTAGGTGGCAGTTTAAAAAAAAAACTAATTTTCAATGCACAAACATCCAATTGATGTGCCAATGTGAAATGTTGCAGTTCAGTTTGTTGCTTTTGTCATTACAATTTCATGCATTTCGGATGATGAAGTGAGAAGGGTGTGTTCGCTCAGTGTGTTCAATAAATGGAGCAACAAATCCTTTGGCGTTGGACATTAACATTAACATTCTTCCTTTCATGACAGGAGCCTGAACAGGATAGCTTGATGATGATCATGAGCATTATTTTATCAAAAGTCCCATGACATGGTGCTTTTTGGATGCTTTTGTATTTATGTAGGCCTTAGTCGTCCCTTTGTACCATATCTGAAGTCTCTTTCCCAAATTTCAGTCTTGGTGCAGAATTACAGCCACTAGAGCCAGTCTTTGTCTGTGTCCCTTATGACCTCCCTTATGACCTCATAAGGGGCAAGATTCCAGATCGGCCCATCTGAACTTTCATTTTCTCAAAGGCAGAGCAGGATACCCAGGGCTCGGTTTACACCTATCACCATTTCTAGCTACTAGGGGGACCATAGGCAGGCTGTGGGGAACTAATATTAATGATTAAAAAAACTTATAAAGTTAAATTGTCATGCCAGAGAACCTTTTAAATAAGTTATTGTATCTTATAAGTCAAATTGTTTCTGCTTTGTATATAAGAGGGTGCGGTGAAGACACCTACAACCAGAGAATCAGAGAGGTCAGCTTCATCTGTCCTAGACAATATCAAGATGCTTGCGGTAATACATACCTTTATTTGAGTTGTAAGCCCCACCGATATTTGGGAAGTCTCTCTTGTGTTTCAGTATTGAATGGTCCAACCTTTCCTGTAGGGGTCAAACCAGCAGAGAAAGCCACCTTCACCCCGAAGGTGTTAACACAGATTGGAAACATTTAAAAAAGGGACATGAATTTGACGCCAAATTCTAATGGTTAATTAATTGTTTAAGATACAATAACAGAGGATGTAAACATCTCTGTTATCTGTTATATGGCTCGATTCAATTGAAACACTCTCCTTGTGCTGATGTCCCAGACAGACAGAATAGAAACACCAGCAGCAGATATCCCCTCATTGTAAACCTCACCCCTCGAGAAATACCTTGAAGAAATGAAATGGAATTAAATATATGTAGTGCAGAGTATTCTCGACAAATGTCTTGCAATGAACCCAGGTTCAGAGAGAAGTCTCCCTTATATTTATCTTGTCAGAGTTGGCACAAAAAAGCTCAAGATCAAAAAAGATGATCAGTAGCTACACCATCCCCATTAACATGTGGGGATTAATTCTGCTGACATAACAAATGAATGGTACTTTATTAGATGACAAAAATATCCTTGGATTGAATTTTGGCAGTTTTATGTGTCCTTAAAGATAGGCACAAGTTAGAATTGCCAAAAGGTCAAATGTTATTTTGAAATTCTGGAATTATATAATTACAGTGGGTCCACATTTCATTATTTACTATGTGAAATCATTCTCAACCTTTCAGTTGTTTTAATGGGTTATTTTCAGTAGGAAAGAACTTTTCTCTTTCAAATGAGTATTCAAAGCGAGAATGTGAGATGACCCGAGTGAACCCACAGTTCAATTCTTTTCATTTTTTTTTTCATTCAAAACAAAAACCTAGTGAAATGACCGGTCAGCCTTTTACTGTACCTTGTTATCAGGCCCATGCATATGAATGACAACTCCAAAAGAAGTTATGAAAAGTCTTATCTAGTCAAGTCAGAACAATTCTCTTCCTCCTTCTCCAAGTCTCCTTTATTATCTCTGCTCTTTTTATCTGGGAAAGACACCCGGCATGTTTGTGTGATTTGAGCCTGTGTTTTTTAGTTTTTTTTTATTGTTTTTTTAAAGATTTTTTGGGGCATTTTCAGCCTTTAGAAAGCATGAAAGGGGGGGGGGGGGATGACAAAGGGCCAGAGCCGAACCGCTCCACCAACTGAGCTATTTGGGCGCCCAGAGCCTGTGTGTTTAGCATGTGTGACACAAAGAAAGAGAGGGAGAGTGCACCACGTATTTCTCTACGTTTTTTGTGTGTCCGTGTGGCAGGTAGTGTGAAGATTTAATAACACTGCTATCACTGATAAACTTGTTATTCAAAGCCATTGCAGGCGATGCAAAACAGATGAGGTACACAAGGTTACACAGCATCTAGTTCCCATTACATTCACGAGGTTATAGAGATGATGGGAGGGAGCAGAGGGCTTGATTGTGATTACATCAAACCAATATACAGTTAGAAATGGGATTGCCATTAAAGGAGCACATCAAGGTATCTTTCTACCAGAGCTGGCTTTTTTTAATGTCTTTCAAACAAAGCAGAGGCACAATTTTTTGCCTTTTATTACTTTTCAGTTCATGTCTTCTTAAGCACAACAACAATGCAATGTTAAACTGTACCTTTGTTTATTCCCTGACAGCCCTAGTGGAAACTTGTTTGTACTGTTGCATGTGTGGGTTTGTGCATATTTAACCAGCCTTGGCCTGGACAAGACCACATAGGTCACTCCCCTCAGCAGGTGGCCATCTTGGCTCTTAATTTCTTTGGTCACTGTTATGATTGCCCACACACGCATTCACATAGTCACCCCGCTGATGCAGATTAATTAGTGTAGACTCCCCACTGACATGAAAGCAAAGGTCTCCAAGTGCATTCTGGGAAGAAATAAACAATGTAAAAGTGTGCCTTTAAGATGGTGAAGACATAAAAACTGCCACACATGAACCAAACACACCAACAGAAGCTTGCTCACTCTCTTCCAGACATGCTACATGCGTATTGACTTGCATGCAGATCCAGTAAATGCACTCTGCTGAAATTAATTTGCACATGACCGTACCTTGAACTTCACTAGTGTCCTAACTATCGATGCATTATAGTCAGTGGAGCAGTGATTGAATCCGTTTTGAAAAAGACAGACAATGCTGCAGCAGATGGCCACAAGAGGAGATGAGAAAAAAAGACAGAAAGAAAAAGAGGAAAGAAGTGAAATGCAGAAATATAGGAAAGGAAATTAAGACAGAGCGACGGAAGACAGAATCAGGGACAGAGAGGGACGCAGGGAGGGAAGGGTGAATAGAGATTGGTGTCAGTAAGAGGTGATGTATAGAGGAGAAGGTGATGAGAGTGAGCTGGCTTCTCTCTCGGCTCCAGTAGTAATGTCCCTTTCCAAAACATCACTCATATTTAATGGAGCACAGCTACAAGGGAAGAGAGAGAAAAAGAGAGCACAAAACCCACATGCACGAACACACACACACACACTCACACACACTACATTGAAATAGGCAGACAACGCAGCATTACAGACTTGTACACACTTGCAGAGTGCTCAAAGCTTGCATGCACAGATAGAGAACACACACACATGCACATTGGTACTCAGACACAAACAGGGTTCTCTGAGAGTTAATGGAGTTGAGACTCCGGGGCTCTGAGACTGGAAGCTGCACTCAGCTTGGAGAGGGGGAGAGAGAGAACAAAAGAGAAGCGAGGAAGAATCGGGGAGCATTGGCATACATATGAAAACACATGTAGAAATGAGACAGAAATGTGGTAGAGGCAGGAAGATGATTCTCGTTGAGCATGTCTTAACTGTGTCTGAACCACACACCTGCCAGGCTATGACAAAGTAGAATAAAAACTGAGAGAGATAGAGTCAGGTTAACGTCCTTTCAAAAGTAACCAGTCCTCAATGTGGACCTGTTTGCAAATGAATGAAAGAAGTGATGGTGATGCATTTTTGTTATGTTAGACTTGGATCCAGGTTTTTTGTACAATTTAAACTCACACACAAAAGTACTTTTGCAGTGTGTGTTTTCTGAAGACGTTTTTATCTTTGCCCCCTCCAGGTTCAGGCCTTAACGACGGCCAATGGCACGCAATACGTGTGGTTGCCAAGGAGAACTTTGCCATGTTGACAATCGATGGTGAGGAGGCGTCTGCTGTGCGCTCCACCTCACCTCTGAGCATCACCACGGGAGGAACCTATCACTTGGGAGGTAAGGGTCACCCCAACACTATCGCCACGGATTTGACAAAAACATCAGGCCCCTCACTTCGACCTACATTTATAGTCATCCCATCACATTCCTCTTCAGTGCCCATCTAGGAGGCAAGGGAGGCATCAGAGCAAATGATGTTCACTACACTTACAGCGCCAAGATGTTCTGAACGTCCAGGTTGTGTGTCAGTCCATCCAGACTACTTACTGTTTTACATTGTCATGTTCAGATTGTGGTTGCTTTAGTGGTTGTTTTCTGTAACAAATATTACTTTTTCTGTTTAATTGCATAGCCTCCTATTACTTGTTTTATTATGAGGACACAGAAACCTATTCAAACACACATTAATTAATCTGCTTTTACTTTGGAGTATTTTATTTTGGTTACTTTGTACATAATCATTTTTGAAAGACGTGTTGGTGTTAGTCGACTGTGAAACAGGGCTCAGTGAAACTTATATGAACTGTACCAACAGAAGTCTTTGCAGGCTAAATATGTCTATAAATCATTTATACCGTTAGAAATCTATATCCCAGTGGCCAGAGTTCAGGAAGTTGCTCACTTAGCAAGAGCGCAGACACAACTAGACCACCACATACACAACCATACAAAGGGCAACACATACCAACTCACATACACATGGAGCAGCCACAATCTGTCTGAATTAGGAAGATGCCAGGTTAATGATGCCAAACACTGCTGTCTGTCTGTTGGAAGATGGTCCGTATCTAAGTGTGCATGTGTGACTTTGTGCGTGTGTGTATGTGTGTTGGCTGTGTGGGCACCTGTATGAAATTACAGTAACTGAGAAAGATAGTCTGGGCTCTGATAGCTCTGTCAGGCCTCTCTCCCTCTCTCTATCGGAGTACAATCTCCTCCATCAAGCACGACCATTTCCCCAGGCCAGTCAACAAGGATCAGAGCACCTCACATAAAGCATCTTTTATTATGTTGTCCATCTTAATTTACTCTTCATTGATGTTGAGGGAATCTCCCTTGAGCCCATGATGACTCTGTACTTTATATTTGGGAATCTAAGCTTGTGTGGCCTTAATATGCTAATTGCATTTCACTCAGAAAACATCAAATACCTTTTTTTTTTCTTAAAGGATTTTTTAACTCATACTTTTTGAAAGTGTTTTTTTTTTAATCCAGGCTGTTGCAGAGTCATGTAAAGTTACCACATGTTTATCTCTCTTTCTCTCTATTTTCCGTCTTTTTGTCTGTCTTTTCAGGTTTCTTTTTCCTCTGCTCTCTTCTTCCTTCTCACCCTCTAGTATCTTTTTTGATCCAATTGGTGATTTATTGATTTTGGTAAGTTGAGTTGGGAATCAATAGTGGCTGAGAGGAGAGGATTTCTGTAATGTCTTTACCCCCTGAAGAGTGCTGTCGGAGAGAGTGAGAGAATGGAAGAGGGAAATTAAAGAGAGAAGACAAAAGATAAGGAAGAAGAGAAAGTGGAGACAGAGGATGAGAAAAAGGGAAGATTTTGGCAAACAAATTTAAAAGATAGCCAGCTAATAAGTGAGTGCAAGTCTTGAGAAGGAAAAATGAAGTAAAAGCTATCTCCTAAAAGCCGAGGGGAAGAGTGACAATGAGACCTAAAATCCCAGAGGCAGTACCAGGACGTCATCAGAGGAAACATAGGGCTCCAAACACACCCTAAACATGTTTTCATTTAAATGCAAATAGACAAACACAATACACTGTAGAGTATGTGCTATATACATATTTTTTTACATAATTCTGTCTCTTATTGAGGTTTCTTTTTCATGTGCAAGCAAAGGTATGTGTACTGTTGCAGGTTGTTTTCAACTCCAGGAATTAAATTATTTTGCTCTTAACTTCTTGATATTTGGGTTTTGGTCTTAAAGCAGTCAGACTAGTTCTCCAATATCATGACCTGGTTTTATTTTATTTTACTAAATTCCTGGTCTCCTCATTATCCAACGTTTATGTTATCAAGCCATCTTTAAAGTAGGATATATATTACAGTAGTATTTTTTATTTTTTTAAATGGTCTGGGGCTTCTACCTATCTCTTTTCAAACAAATATTCAATTCAAATATATATATATATATATATATATATATATATATATATATATATATATATATATATATATATATATTACATTTATTTAAAAAAAATATATATATATCCCCCTCTCACCCCTTGTGGGGTGGTATGTATCGTCCTCAAGCTCGGGTCCTCTACCAGAGGCCTGGGAGTTACATTTATTTATATATATATATATATACACAGTATAATACATTATATAAGGCATCTACATAAGAGTGACATGACACTGTCATGAATGTCATGAACATTATAAACAAGTCATAAACGTTTATGACATAATACTTCTTTTAGTAAGTGTCATTTGATTTTGTCATGACAAGTTATGGTTAGGGTTCATGTGTCATGTCACGTTATGTAGATAACTTTAAGTAAAGTGTTACTAAATATTCTGTAAATTGTTTGAAATATAGATTCCATTCATCCATTCATTCATTCTGAATACATGTGCATGAGGGTTAGTCTGTGAACTTCTCTGAACAGAGTGTGTGTGTGGGTGTTTTTAACCACATGCTCTGAAACTCCCAAGCATACATGAATACAGAAACACACTTAACTTACAACTCAGGCAGAATAAAACATTGTACTAAAACATCAGAACTCTCCGTCTCATCACACTCAAGGGCTTATTTCCATCCCAGCACAGAGGTAAGCGAATAATATAGGAAGTGTACAAAAGATAGTTTGGCCTTTGGCATGCCCTCATTTTCTCTCTCTGAACTTTCAGCTTGATGAGTCAGAGAGGCCAAGCGCATCAAGCTGTCCTAAAGCTCCCTAACAATATTCCATCAGCACCACCAACACCCCTCAGTATCATGAACAAACCGTGTTCTTTTATAAACAGGCTGCAGATCATTGCTGAGAGTCATTTTGTGTATTCATCCAGGTAGCCATCTGTTTCAAATCTCATGGCTTTAAGGCATCAATCTGCTGTGCGTTCATTGGCAACAGTTGTTGATCAGTGACCACAGTTTCAACCAGACTCTGTAAACAAAGTATTACTGCTACTACCACTTACTCTGAGTGTATTAAAATTACTTTGTTTCATCTTGTTTTAGGTTAACTTCTCTTTGGCTAATTTTGAATCATGTAGTTAACATATTATTGTGTTTGCTCATGTAAAGTACATTTTGGAAATGGGAACTGCTGGTAAGCTGGATCCAACATGGCAGGCCCATACAATATACAACTATGGAGTGAGTGACATCAAAGCAAGGCTTCTACTGTGGCAGAGGAAAGAGGGTTTGACTATCTGTCTGTTTCTATTTTCTTCATTTTATATTTCATCCCCACTGCTGCGTAATGTTCATTAAGCATGCCCAATTGCCACATTAAACCAAATTAGCACTTATTAGTATTATATTGAAGATTGCCTGGTATATATATGCAGGGATGTACATACATTATGCACAGTGTTTTACTTGACATAAAAGTATAATATGATAAAAGTGAGATCAGTGCACCTGGGTAATGGCTAATTTTCCTTTACGGCATTTAAACAAACACTGCACGCGCGCACGCACGCACGCACGCACACACAGACACACACACACACACATACACACACACAAACGTTGTTGACAAGATGGCATTTTGTGGAATAATTACCAGTCTGTATTTAATCAGATAAAAAGTGAGTGTGCATGTTGGTGATTTTACCTTTAAAAGTGGACAGAAATATAACGAGATGATTACTTCTAGTGGCCTCCAGGCCAAATAGTTTGTCACTATTAAAGGTGAAAGAAGGAAAACTGTTAGCCAGAGGCTGATAAAGTTATTTCACTGCCTACAGTAGCTCAAAGAATCACTTAAATAAATAAGAACAAGCCAGCTACTGTTTGTTTGTCCTACCAGTGATGGTTATGTCTGAGTTGAAACATTTGTTGCAACAGAAATATCACACAGTACTTAGACTACTGGTCCCTTCCATACAGCAGTTGATCTTTACTTTAGTGCATAAATATTCTTTTTAATTGAGAAAAATTTTTTTCATTTTCATTTTTCAAACACAACAAAGATCTTTAATGCTTTTAGACAACATTAATATTAATACCATTGCGGTGTTATGCGAAGACAAGCATGCTGACAAAAAAATAGTTGCTAATTAATGCTTTAATTAACTTAATAAGTCACCTAATTTGCATAAGTGGTTATGTTTAATGTATTTTGATGACTATGATGGGACATTACGCAGCTCAAGTACCATTCCCAAAGAGTTGAAAGGCTAAATTATTCAGCCAATACATTTTCCTCACTACTTTTCTTCCAAATTTCTGTCAACCTTGCGTTTTGTATGTGCAATGTTTATGTCAATTAATATAATAATTGTTTTGTAATTCCCGAAAACATGCTTTATTCAAAACAGATGCAGTAAGCCTTCACTTTGACACATGCTATTGCATTTTTTTTTCAAACACTGACACAACGTGTTCCTTGAGTTCAGTGGCATTACAGTAACCAGCCAAGAATAGATATAATTGTCTGTTTTTTCTAAATCTGTGGCACTAAAATTCACATGGCACTGCCTTAACCCAAGGTTACAGAGTTACAGGATATTATACTTGATGTCAGAGAAAGGAAAAGGCTTGGCTCTGAGCCTCTGTCATATCCTCAACTATGCCCTCTTCATTAATTCTGTTTTTTCCTTCTCAGTTTTTCCTCACTTCCTCATTTCTTTCGTTCTCGCCAATTTTTTAGTTTATCTTCTCTTCGTATTTGGCTCTCACCCTCTCCTCTTTTCTCTCATCCCTCTTATCCTCTTTAACCGGGTTGGCCCCTTCCTTTGCCACCCCTCGTCTCCTCACATCTCCACCCCTCTATCCTGTGAGCGTCTGCTTTTAGAAGCAGCCTCCTGAACCCAAAGCCTATTTTACGGGGTGTAGTTTCTCACTCCTGACGCTGCGCTTAAAGAAATTAGTAAGTGACTGACACGAGACATCCACAAATTGAATTTCTCAAGAGGGAAGATAGACGGACACTCACACAAACACACATGCACAAGGCCATAAAGTCATGCTGTTTTCTCTGCACGAACAGGGGCCAAATGGATAAACTAATGAGAGAGTAGTCAATTATGGGGCGTTCCACCCTGAAGCTGTGCTGGTGTTTGATAACTGTGGGGGAAAAGAACGTTCTGTGTTCCCTTTATTAGTTTTGTGATCTTCACTTCCTAACCAATTTTATAGCTCTGCTGAATTGTTCCAAACTGGGTGACAGCATATCTTAGCTCATTGCATCTGTGTCACCATTTTGCAAATGTCATGTTTTCTCTCAGATTTATTTTATTGGTAGGAATAAATAACAGTCTTATAGTAGTTGACAGGCTTAAACCTTGCTTTGCCATTACAGTCTGCAGTGTTGCAAAACCTTTTTGACCTTTTAAAAAAAAAATGATGTTGCTTAAACTCCAGGTGTTTTATTTAATCTGTCTGAAATGTTTCACTTTGCTGTAGAAAAAAAACTTTTTAATACTTAAAGTGGTGTGAATTAATGCTAACAGGATGCATTTTGAAGATTTTGAAGTACATACTGTCACCTCTTTATCTTAAAGCGTGTTAGACATTTGCCTCTTACCACTTTAATCAAAGAGCAGCCTGCGCTGTCTGTTCCATAGAGTGTAAAAATAGTGGACGTAGCAGCAGTGACATTTTGAAGCCTGGAGTTTTGTAATTTGGCCATCGCCATCTTGGCTTTTTCAAACCGGGAATGACGATTTTTGACAAAAGGCTGGAGCTGGGGAGGATGACGCGACCAAGCCAGTGTTGCTTATTGTTGCAAAGCTAAACGCTTTACTCACTATAGACTATAAAACTGTCTTCTTTTTGCAACCAGTGGAGTCGCCCCATGCTCAAAATTAGATACAATGCAGGTGTAAGGCACTTTCCGCATTGGCTTCCCTTTTAGACCCCCGAAGCTTTGTACATTATTTTTACAGTCTATGGTCTGTACATGCACATCGTACACTTTTGTGCATGAAGTGCACATCAACAATGGTGGGCACCATGTCTTTGACATGTGTTTGACATGCATGCATGTTATTGTTAAGGGAAATAGCTCAGGGAGAAAAACCAGCAGGTGTTTAATAGATAAGCAACATTTCCTGGTGTGAATTTAGAAGAATCTACATATTGTTTTTGGCAACTGAATATGTTGTGGAGTTGCAGCCTCAGAATATTAATACATATATATTTTGGCCGATTTCCAGCCTTCCTCTTCTGAAAGCAGATGCATCCCGTAAATGTGTTCTGTGGCCTGCAAGCCCTTCGTGCCAGTCAGATCAGTCAGGTGCAGGTCACAGAGAGATGTTGCTGTGTATCATGAGAGAAGCTCTTTGGACACGGCAGGGGGGCTGTGTTAGAGTGCCAGCAGGACTGCAGCGGATTATTGCTGCTGTTCCAGATCCTGAGGGGTTATGAGAGATATAGCTGTTGTTTTTGCTACAAATTAAAACCACACAGCATCGTTGCTTTCAGGGAAAAAAATAAAATGTGGTCAGACATTGTTAGCTTGGATTTAGGCTATGGGTGTGTGTGATAGCTTTAGGATGTACAGATGTATGACCACATCTATGCTTTGTTTGCCAAGTTCTTGTCTCTGTTTGACTTCACCTCATTTGTCTTGGTTTGTGTCTTCCTCTGTTGTTCACCTCAGCTGCAACACAGCATTCTGAATGATACAATGATACATTGCTGGTCATGGCTTTGGAGCACCCATCAATTTATTTATTACATGAAATCATATAAAAACACAATTTCAGTGAAATACAACATGACAGTTCTTTCATTGTATGCATTAAAAATAGTAATAATAAATATGTATGTGTATGATGAAGTTATAGGCATTGTCCTTATTTAATCTGGTGGCCTGAGGGTAGATTCTCCCCCTGAGCCTCTCAGCGCTGGCCTGATGTATACGGTACCTTCTTCTCGACCTCAACAGAGAGAAAAGGCTGTTACCTGGGTGGTTTGGATCTTTAATGATTCTCCTAGCCTTTTTCTTGCAGAGCCTGGTGTAAATATCCTTTAGGCAGGCTAGGGCACTGCCTATTGTATGTTCAGCCAAATGAACCCCTCTTCGCAGGGCCTTGCAACTTTGTTCCTTGTAATTGTTTAATACCTACAGTACATGTATTTTTTTTTTTTAACGGATATAGGCATGCATAGGTGAGAGATAACTAAGTTGTTTGTTTTAGTAGAAATTTAGATGCAGGAAAACGTTTTCAGTGTCAATGTATGTATTGTATAGACTGGGAAAACTACCCGTCCGTGGTTTAGATAGAATAACAGAGCAACCACCAGGTTAGCTCTCACGGCCTAGCAAACATACATCCATCCAGCCATCCATCGTTCTACGCATTGCTCCGTTGGTTCTGCCAAAATGTCAGAAAGGCTACATTTCCTTTGCATTCATTTGCTTTCCACAGCACACAAAGTGCTGCCAGCTTGCCAGCTGCAGTCTGCTCTATTTCCCATCTTCTCTCCCCCTTGCCATCTCTCCCTCTCTCCAGTCACTGTCTGTCTGTCTGCCTTCCCCTCCTCTGGAAAGACAGCAGACAGGTGTTGCAGGACAAGAGACAGATGGCAAGGATGACAGGAGAAACTTTTGGGTGAGGAAATGAAAATCAGAAGATGTAAAGAAAAGGATGAATGCAGCGCACGCACACACACACACACACACACACACACACACACACACACAAACACACACACGCACACACAGTGCATATAACCTTTATAATAAGCCTTTTTCAAGCTTTGGCCTTGAGGCTAATAGGTATGCTAGAGAGTGTGACAGCTTATAACATCACAATGATGGAGGTGTCATTGAGCGACAGTGTTTTATGAGTGACCTGTGTGCTTTTGGCATAGATTGAATTCCAAGCTCATCTCATCTCCTATATCGGACAGTGCATGTACACTGTACACGCCTGTAGGTGTACACACACTTACATACTATAAACAGTACACACATATACAGTGTACAGCATGGGTACAGATTTGTATATCTACTGTAGAATACACACACTCGTACCATACAGTATATCCATGGAACTCCATTTGTGTAAATGATCTAGCATGCACACACACACACCATATGCATTCAGTTTTGTCCTAACCTTGTCCTTGTTCCAGTCAAGGCCCAGTGCTACCTCTGGACAGGCCATTGACTCTTGTCTTCTAATAAAATTACTGTATATAGTAATACCTATATGTCCTCTAGTCTATTGCAGCCTTAGCACCAGTATTAAGGCTAATGGGCCTTGTGGATATAAGCTCTAAAACAAGAGGGCTGATGAAGGTTCATGACTTTAAAAAATGATAATAACCAGGCACTGGCCAGGTCTGTTGTTCCTCGTCAAGGATGATTTTGTTGTTAAGTCTGATGTCCCCCTTCTACAGAAGGTTGTCTTTTCATTAAGCGTTTTAAACGCATCTCTTTGTTTCTGTTCCCTCTCAATTCTCTTCTGTGTTCACTTCATTCATCTCCAAATCTCTACCATTTGGAATAGTAAAAGAATCTATAATATAGTATTATTTTGTGCTTTTCTTTTTTTTTCAGGGTATTTCCTCCAGACGCTGTTCCCGCCCTCACAGCGTTCCTTCCAGGGCTGCATGCAAGCAATCTTGGTGGACGACCAGCCAGCTGATTTGCATGCTGTGGAAAAGGGAACTATGGGAGCTTTTGAGAATGTTAGCTTAGACATGTGTGCAATCATAGACAGGTAAGAGTTATAATTCCACACATTAATTTATAAATGAAAACACATTCTGTCGTTATGTGAAGAACTAAAACAAATTGTCCTATGTGTCACAAATCAAATGGTTAAATTGGAAGAGTCCTTTAAACAGAGTTCTTACCCAGAGATGTATGACTCAGGGCACTGGGTGTTGCGTGTGTAACTGCACAAGAAAAGGTTTATGTCTGTGTGCTTGTCATACTGATAAATGGATATAATTAATGTGTTGGGTTCACAGTATAAGAGTATGTGTGTAAACATTACATTTATTTCATTTTAAACTGAAAGAAAAGAATAGGTTGCATCCTTGGAAAATACTGTATGATCTTTATCAAACATCAAAAGTGAGCTATGCATTTCTCTATTGTATATAGTATAACAAAACTGGAGATTCTGCACAGCACATCCCAATGTTGGCTCACTGGAAGCATTCATTACAACTTGTTGACATTCCAATTTATTTCCTTGTCATAGACTAGAGAAACGCATCAGGTGAGATTTTCCATATATGGAAGTACCCATACCTTGGGCTAAATTCTGATTCCTGTGTGCAAAACATTTAAACATTGTGGGCTGGTATAACCTTCAGGCAGTGGTTTAGTCTAATGTATTGTAGTGGGTATACTGTATATGTAGTGGGGTGTTGTATATTGGCCAGAATCCCTTTGGAGGAGTGTCCATTTTATAGTGAGGGGGGGCTGGGTGTCCTCCCCTAGGTAAGTTTTGAGTATCAACGACTTCATTTTCTGTATTCGGATACACTTTTATGGACCAATTCATGGTGGAAATACCTTCATTTAGCCTATGTGAAGAATAAAAACACAGAAGACAATTCAAAATATATCAAAAATATAGTGGAAACTATGTTGTTGCGTGTCATTGGCCATTTTTAAGTGGAAATCCTGGAGATTTCTTAGTGGGTATACATCATGTAGACTACACCACTGTCTTCAGGGATTAAACCTTGTTCTGTTTTAAATAAGAGTTTTTTTTCAGTCATGCAATGGACATAAAGCATGGGTCACACAGTTAAAGTAAATGTCTAGGAAGCTTCATTTAGGAGTTGACCTTGCGCTGACCTCTACTTTTTCACAGAACTGAGTCAATACCACTTACCTTCATCAATATCCCTGCCCAGAGAAGTAGACACCAACTGCCACTGCTTGATTTGGATCAATTTTGCCCTTGATTCAAGAGAGGTCTGGCTTGCAGGGATACTTACATTTGGATCACAGCTTGGACCATGTTCACACTAATTCACATTTTCAAAATATGCGTATGTTCATTTTCAGGTCATTTACAAAAAGATTCACAGTCCATACTGAAACACTAAAACAGTTATAAGTTCAATTTTGCCATCTGTGTCTCCATTTGATCTCTTATTTGTCTATTTGGTTGGAGTCACAATAGAGATGGTCTATTGTTATTGTTTGTTATAATAGAATGGTGATTTGATCAAAGGTTATAAGTGCTACCTGGTGACCAATTTGAACAGATACAGTGCTGCAGCTGTTTATTGGGAGATCTAGATAACTGCATAAAGACCTTTGGTCAAATTACTATTCTATGCACATGAAGTCATCTGACATTGCATAGTACTGTAGATAGAAAATGAGTGACAACAAAAAGCTGTGATAGCCCAGTCCATTACTACAGGCTGAAACTTTACTGTAGAGTTTTTCAAAAACCTTTGTTTTCACATGTGGAAAATTATGAAACAGATCTGGTTTCTGTATTATTTTGGTCTACAGAAGGCTCTTAAATTTTGATGAAGCCCTCACTTTTGGGTAAGTTGTCAGGCCTGTGCCGTGGACTATAGACTTATTTGTTTAGCTGTGCAATGTGAGCTAATGTGGGATGAAATTATTATTATTGCAGATTGTGGTGCTGATGGTGTCTAGCAGTAGGATGACTGTGGTCAGATTTTTAGAACAAACTCTTGTGATGTGCTGATGCCCACAACATTTTCCTACGCTTGCTTTTCCCCATCTCTACTACTTCAAATGTTGTGAATCAGCGCCACAGTACTTGAGGTGGGTCCTGTCCTGCCATGGAAGATAAATGGGTGCAGTGTTGCCGTCTAACTAATCAGAATGTCTTTGAAGGCAGTTCAATAGCTCTGTCTGACCTCCTTTTGATCAATGTCGTTCCGCTGTGAGATTTGGTGCAGGCTGAGATGGTGGAAAAAACAAAACGTGCACATATGTCTGCACAGACACGCACTAATGCTGAAAAAAATGGGGCCAGGCATGCAAATTCTCAAATTGCATAAAGCCACTGTCATTCTGTGAGGATACTGCAACAACACCCACATAAAAGCATAAACACACTTTAGAGGTGCTCCATTATCTTCATAGATCGTGCTTTTTCTCATAGAAAGCCCAGAACATATGTAGTCAGTGTACTTCATTGCTCACAGCTTGACGAGCATAATATCTTTTGTGATTGTCTGTGCTCCTTAATCGCAGCCCATTGAGAAGGAACAATGGCATTTTAACTGCGCTTGTTAACCTGCTAAAGCTATGAAACATGTGACGTACTTGAATCACCGCAATATGATAATTTACTTTCTCACCTGCAGTACATGCAATAGTATATTGAGAAAGACATGATTTGATGATTTTGTTAATGTAAAGCAGTGTCAAGCGTAACATTTCAGGCAGGTACATGTGTAGTAGTGTTACCTAAATTGTCTTTTTCTGCATCAGTCAACACAGTCAGAGCCAAGATGTATTATTCTATTATTCTATTTTCTGCAGCAGCTATGTATCTCCCTCATTCTGTACATATAGCCAATACTTAAGAAAACACGTGCACTTTATTGCTTCTTTAACGCTTGTAACCTTTGTTGTATTTCCTTACTTTAATTAGAGAGTAAGAAAGCACAAGTGTAGGTTAATGTGGGTTGACAGCTTACAAAACACACTTTATTTAAACGTGAAAAATAAATGTACAGTAAGTGCAAATGAGTGCTAATATACAAAGATACTATTTACAATTAAGGGACTTTCTCACCACTGCACGGTAACTCACTGCCTCCAGTCATTTCAATTAGGGAAGGTGGCAGAGGGGAATTCCATCCAATTCCATTATGGCGGTAGGGGTTTGAAATGGTTTACTCCCACGTGAATGTGCACAGGTTATGCTCTGCTGCACAGAGTCACCATGCTGAACTGGCAGTAACGGCCTGGCTTTGGCCAGCTGCTTTTAAAAACTCTTGCAGGTAAAAGTTCTTACAGGTGGTTGTCAGGACGGTTGTATGAAAGCAACTTTCGAGACGCTCCACTGTCAGTGAACTCACAAGCCCACTGTTGTATGTCAGCTTCGTAGTTACTGGAGCTATGACAACGGTGATCGCCTTGTCCCCCCAGCTGCTTAACTGCCCGACTCCCTACACGACTAAAGAAGTACTCTGCATTTTAACGGACCCCCGCAGCTCTTATGAGTCAGTGTTTCTTTTTCATCCAGCTGCTTTCCTCTTAAAATTCCTTTTCATAATCAACATGCATTCAAATAATCAGACTCCAATATTGTAATCACATAAATTGGGCGTAAGTACATGAGTGCGAGTTAGTATTTGGAAACCCAAGCTCTAAGACCATTGTGCCTTGGGATCGCTATCCCCAGGCCTACAGGCAGATCAAACTGCAGAACTGTGATGTATTCAGGATTTGAGAAAAAAACAACAAGAAAAAACAGTGATGTCTTAACGCTATGTGCTTAATTCTGTATGATGCGGATAACACTGTTTACTTGCATTACATTCCTAATTCCATCCTTTTGTAAATCAGGATACTGAGTTGTGACAATACAATTCTTCCTCTTCTTTTCTTTAACAAACACAAACGTGTGCATTACAACCACTATCTGCATCGACATTTAGCAGGATCAACCCCAATTACGTCACCTTCTGCATTCCATGAACACTTAAATTGTTTCCATATTGGCAGACAAGCAATTTATTTGTTTTCTTTGACATATTTTTTGTGTCTGTTGTCACACAATGTATTGTATTGTCACATATTGTATTGAGTATAAAAAAAAGATTTATTGCAGCTCATAATTGCTTCCTGTTAACCAAAGTGACCAGTAATTCCTGTGCTGCACTGACATGTTCAATCAAAGGCTCTAAATGATCAGTAAAAGTGTAGTCAGTTATTGACGTCCAAAATGTGTCAACATTTTTTTATCTTCCACACTTTTTAATTCAACTGCGACTTTTCATATTTATCCACTCTGAAAACATTGTTTGATGTTGAAATGAATAAAGTCATTCTTAATGCAAACAAAGGGCCACAACAGAGAGAAAAAGATATGCATTCACAGTGAGTAAGCAGCTAGCTGGCTACTTATCCATGTCATAGCTGAAGGTGGCAGGTGGACTTTCTGATTGCTATATTTAATTAATTGACATATTAACACTCATCATTGGGTATAATAAAAGAACTTCTCAATGTATAAGGTTAAATTAACATGTAATTATTCACAGTGGTCATACTGTATCCTACAGTACTGTTGTTTTACGCAAAATCCAGGAATATTAGGCTACTTTGATCCATTCTGTGCCACAGAGGGAGACACAGGAGTATTCTGTAGGTTTCACTCAATATGACCCTCAATACCATATGCATGTTTTGCATTAGTATTTAAATACAGTAATTGACCCATTAGACACACTGATGGTCAAAGGTATTTCTTTTTCAACTATAATTATCTAAATGTCTCGATGTCTAGATGAGGTTTAGCGGACATATAATTGTTTCCCTTCTTTAAAAGTTTAAAACTTTAAAACTACTCTTCCTCATTCTTTCTCCAGATGCATGCCTAATCACTGTGAACATGGCGGCCGGTGTAAACAGACTTGGGACAGTTTCACCTGTACCTGTGACGGAACAGGATACACTGGAGCCACCTGCCACACTTGTAAGTATGTGAGTGTGTGTGTGTGTGTGTGTGTGTGTGTGTGTGTGTGTGTGTGTTTGTCCATGCAGTTATGTGTTATTGCCCATCTGTTTTTTCCTCCTCATTTCCTTGTTCCTTGTGTGTTTGTGTGATTTGGCCTTCCCCTGTTCGTTTACCTTTGAGTGATTACGCTGTTTCTTCTTCCAAAGCCCCAATCGTCAGCAGAGGGACAGATGAACTTTTGAAGTGTTCAGAGACCAGGCTTTTCTGACTGCTTTATGGGTTTGGTTCTGGTCTGAGAAGAGGCAACTCAACCAAAAGCACAAGTGCACAGAAAGAACAGAGTCAGAAAGAGAGAAAAGGCCAAAGAGGTTTTTTTATTTCAAGGCTTAAGAATTTGAGAATGCCATCCCACCCCCCATGGCCCTCAAATATTGTTCTCTTTTAAGAGAGGATGAGAAGGAAAAGGTTTGGCAATATTGTGTATGTTCAACATACAACAACAGATTTAATATAAAGAAAGAAATTAGATTTAGAAAAATTTGAAAAAATAACGTGAGTGAAAAAGACATTGTTCAAGATATGGCGTCACAGACAAAAAGATCAGTTTGAGCATAGATTTTTTTTAAGCAAAGGGTGTCTAGTAAGAGATGTCTTAATCTGACAACATATCTATCTGTCTATGTGTTTGATCAATATTTATGAAGGACTAATTCACTAATAAGAGATGGTTGTAGGCACAGCAGTAACCTGGAGATGGTGGGTTGAATCAGGGGATCAGCCAAGAAAATGTGGGTTAGGAAATTGGATAAATAATGTATGCTGTTTAAATATGTGTTGTGGGAGTTGCCCAACTTCCCTTTAAGCCCTTAACTATTAGTTTATAATCAAACAGTTAGCAGATTGACGGAAGATATGCTAGAATTTGGATAATGCAACAGCATTATTTGTTAGGCAAACATGTCAAATATTTGCCTATTCTGAAATGTGAGGATTTAGCTGTTTAACTTCTTTAACTGCCTCATATCACTGAATAAATTAATGAATTAGACAAAAAATAATCAACAGATTAGTCAATAATTAAACTAATTGTTGGTTGCACCTCTAGGGTAATACACATTGTCCGCTGATGCTAAAAGATCAAAATCTTGTGGCTTCTTCAAAATAATGGCCTTTGGTTGGTTTCCCAGTTATATGATATCCTCCCTGATGTTACTTAAATGTGGAATTAGGTCCATGTTCATCCATTGTAGTGAATGTTACAGTGAAGCGTAGGTGTAATAAGTGTTTTTATGAGGTGCATTGCTTTTATCTAGGTATTTTATGCACTTTACTCTGAAAATAAATTGGCCGATGTCAAGCAATGTCTCTTACTATCTTTGTTGGCCTTTGAATCTGTTTGTTGTGTCCCATCACTGTGAAACACTCCTCAGGGAAGTGTTGGTTGTTCAGCTTCCACTATGTTACAGCCTTTTTCCAATGGCTCTAAACCAGAAGCAGTGCCTCAACAATCCTGTCGAGTTCTCTGCAGATCCTTGTGAGAGGGTTCAGCAGGGCCAGGTCCTCCCAACAGTGGTTTTGTTGAAGAGCACGTCCTCTCAGTAACCAACTGCATCACAAAACTCCTGGATAGAGGAATATCAAAGAGAAAAAGAGCTATAAGGAAGTAGAAGGACGAAAGAAAGGAGAGTAGAGAATGGTAATAACGAGCTAGGACTAAGCAAACTAAGGAATAGAAGAAACAATAGATTTGTTTTTTGTTTTTAACTCAGTTTTAAGCCTGTGAATGGTCTTGCCTTAATCAAGGAAGTTTCACTCTGAGTCACACTCTCTCATTTCTCTTTGAAGTGCAAATCGTTCTCCCTTCCTATGTCTGTCTGTCTGTCTGTGTGTAGATCAACGCAAACACAACATCAATATGTTGTCAGGTGGATTGCTAGTGTGTGTGGGACAAAACACCACTTCTTGACAGGCACTGAAAAGAGACTGGCAACCACATGAAATTGCCTTCTGGAAGGAGGGGAAAAGAAAACCACTATGGACATTGATGTGTTATTTCAGATTCATTTTTATAAAATATATATTAAGGTGTGAATTTGCAGGCTGTCTTTGGGGAAGTGTATCATCTTTATTGTCACACTGTGGGCAGCGTATGGTAGTAGTTTATCAAAAATTGCACTGTGATTCCTAACCCAAGATTGCAGAAAATAGCTTTGAGAAGGTTACTGTATTGACCTCCACCTGTAAACAATATAATAAAAGCCATGTCCAACATTAGATTTTGTATGTTTTGGTCTGATGTACGATATGCGTAACAACCTCTGGATATGAATTATTTAGTCTTGTTTCTTCCTCCTCTAACTACTCATTTGTCCCCTTATTTCTCTTTGCCCTTACCCCACCCACAGCTATCTATGAGCCATCATGTGAAGCTTATAAGCATCTGGGCAGGTCCTCTGACACCTACTGGATCGACCCTGACGGCAGCGGACCCCTTGGCCCCTTCAAAGTCAATTGCAACATGACAGGTGTGTGTGGGAGAGCCACCTGAAATCATTGCTCTGTGTCTGTGTTTGCTTTCATATGTGCTGCACCTGGTATGTGTGTGTGTGTGTGTGTGTGTGTGTGTGTGTGTGTGTGTGTGTGTGTGTGTGTGTGTGTGTGTGTGTGTGACCTGTGAGGGAAGAAAACTCTCCATCCTATTCTTAACCTCAGATAGTAGCACTCTTCACCTGCTATACCTGGGGTTTCCATAGTGATGCAGTCACAGCTACTGACATTTAACTCTGAAGAGCAGCCACCACGACAAACACATACAGTACACACACACACACACATACACACACACACACACACACTACAAGCACATTTGAAACGGACCTGTTATGAAAACTGCAAACCTAAGAGTGCTCCAACGGTCTGAGTGACACTTATGACACAGACACACACACATACATACCAACACAAGCACACACACACATACACAGAGTGGAATAAGTAAATAGTCTGGAACAGCAGAGCACGCAGGCAGAGCAAAGGCGAGACTTTTAATGAAATGTCACTGCACTCCGCTGGCCAGCCCCTTAGTCACGCTGAATAGCACACTCTCACATACCTCAGAAATGTTAAAAGTTTCTCTTTCTCCCACACATACACACACCTCAGAGACATGAAATACTCACACACATTCCCTGACGATGAATGAACAGTGAGATGTCTGAGTGACTGGCTCATGCTTTAACAGCACAGAAGTGTCTCTTAAACCCTGCACTCTCATAGCTGTAACTTAGATTACACAGAGACTGCTATGCGTGCATGCGTTAATATATAAGCATGTGGGTGAATCTACTGTTTGTGTATATGTGTGTAATTTGTGTATAATTACTTAAGAGATTAAACAAATACTACAACTAACTGTTAATTCTTGCAGTTGAAGAATGGATCTTAACATGCTAACATGTTTGTATGTGTAGAGGACAAAGTGTGGACAACAGTAATGAACAACCTGCCACCCAAAACCGCAGTGACTGGCTCCAGTAGAGAGAGACGCACTGTCTTACAGGTTAACTACAGTGCCTCTATGGACCAGGTAACACACACACACACACACACACACACGCACACACACTAGCATACATTATGTATAGGTAGTCTTGTGTTGCAACATTTGAGTTTAGATTTTCTTAAATCTAATACAAAAACTGGTAAAAATGAATGCCTGCCATCATACACTGATTTTCAGTGTATTGGGATATGTTAATCTTAAATGAAAATACAATGGAAAAAAGGTATATTGTATAATATGTGTACATTGTGAGGTTAAATTTTTTTTTTTTAGGTATTTCAAATTGTAGTCATAAGGCTCTTATTTTCATGCAAAGAAACTCCATATCTACATCCACAAAATATGATTTCAAATTGGATGGGGTAATCAACACAGTTATAGTTATATATATATATATATATATATATACACACACACCAGAGTTGACAGGTCTAACATAGAATCCCAAGTTTGGTCTGGGTTCTGGTCTGGGCCTCACCAAAACATCACCATGTCTTAGCTCCATCTTTACTTTATTTTGTAAATGTGTGATAATCAAAGGAATTCGGTTCAGGTGTTTGTGGGTGTGTGGGTGTGTGGGTGTGTGGGTGGGTGTGGGTGGTGAATATGCTTAATTGTCAGTCACACATCAAAACCTCAGTCTGGACTTCCCAAAAACTGCAGATAAAATAAACTGTGTACAAGAAGTATATTGTAATTGTCACTTTTCCAGTGCCACACACTGTGGTTCAGGAGGCAAACTCCACTTATTAAGTCATCAGTGTTCATTCAACATTTTTGGTCTGCAAATGTATTGGTCACAACTGAGCTCACAGAGTGCTCTTGAGAATCTAGTGCAACTTGATTGCCATTTTCCTATAGTTTATAAATCAAGTAAACTGAGACGGAGCAAGAGTTGGTAACTGGCTGGATTGAGATTTTTTATATATCCTTAACCTGAGCAAGATAATCAAAGAAATCAGATGGATTTGCGATATATTCTGAAATTCTTGCTTGTTATTGTTAATATTAGTAATCACCCATCTTTCTACAGTCTTGGGCAATGAGAGTTCAGTGTTTCATTTCTCCCTATATCTTGTCAAGACCATAAAAACACAGGATAAGCGTATGTAACCATGGTAATAATTATGCCGTCA
Source organism: Etheostoma perlongum (assembly GCA_026937815.1). Taxonomy (NCBI): domain Eukaryota; kingdom Metazoa; phylum Chordata; class Actinopteri; order Perciformes; family Percidae; genus Etheostoma; species Etheostoma perlongum. The sequence continues at coordinate 12,865,416 of CM049392.1, forward strand.
CTGTTTTGACAAACCTATGCCATCAGCAGCATCATATTCAGTCTTTCGTTGTTCAAAAGCACAGTGGTAATCTAACATAACGAGCTCTTCGCCTCATCTTTCTTCCAATTGTCATTTTTTTGATACATACTACTCCCACTCCCTGAATCTGCTCTCCCACACCATACCTTGATCTTTCTTTCTGGTGAGTGGTTCTACAAGTCACATGAAGACACAAGCCAGCTTTTTCAAGTTATGTTCTCTGACAGCCAGTTGTCACACTCAGTCAGAGGCAAACTTTGAGTGAATTTTGCAGATTTCAGCTCTCTAATGAAGAGAGACAGGAGTTTTCTTTTTACCTGCAGTGTGTACAAGACCATATCCATCCTGTAATTATGTTCCTTCTTAATTTGTATGGGTCACTTTTTTATCTTCTATAAATCACAGGAAGCTAAATTAAAATAACATTACAGTGCACTTTGTTTCATTTTGCTTTGGAATTGTCCTGTCTGGCTGAATGATATCAAATGAAGATATATCCGTGCTTGTGTTTCCAGGTGACAGCCATCACCACCAGTGCAGAATACTGTGAGCAGCAAATCGCCTATAGCTGTCGCATGTCCAGACTGCTCAACACTCCAGGTAAGAGCTTAGGAAAGCATCTTTATTCACCACTGACACACACAAGTGTGCAGCACTGAGACAGGCAGGATGTTCTTTTTGTCACATGAATTTTATGAGGAATTTATTTTAACAATGACATGCTCTTCTGTGTGGCTGTACTACAGAGGGGGACCAATTAAACGTGGTTTGTATGGTTATGGAAAACCTGAAAAAAGTCAGTGAATTTGAAATGAGCTATTTCCTGGCCTGGAAAAGTTTTGAGAAAATAATTTAACCCAAAAAGTTTTGGAAAAGTCATGGAAATAATTTACACAAAAAACTACAGTATATGTGGCTCAACTGAGATTGGTTGAGAGAATCCCTATATTGTTTTAACTGGGTAATGTTTAAGTTAAAGCAGAAACACTGCTCACTGTTACGTTACACATGTTCTCTGCGTGAGGTAAAGCCATTTCTCCACAGACTTGAGTTTCTGCTTGAGAAATACATTTGTTCATATATATGTACATTTGGATTGACTCCTTACTTTCAAACTGACTTTTTCCAAATATCAAAGCAAGGAGCGTACATCAGTATTGGTGAAGCCAGAGTGAAGACTAAATACATTGACTCAGAGTTTATGGGCCATTTATCAGCTCTGGATATCACTGAGAAAATGAAGCTGCTCTTTGAAATCAGAGTCATGAATGTGGTCCATATCGCAATGGACAGGCTAGATGTAAATTGGAAAGTGTGGTTTGTGATGATCTTCAGAGAGTTAAGGGAGTTTTGCGATTCAGCTGCTCTTCAGGTTAACTATAGGGAATTTGATGCCAAAAGAATCAAGTTATGTAAGACAAAACCATCATTTGTCAGAGTGTGGGATATGATGAATATTGTACTTGTTGTATGTCATGTCATAGACCAGTTTAGAGAGAGCATTTTCCATCAACAAGGAATAGCTTGTGGAGAATCAGAAGTTTTTACCAAAATGAAAACAAAAACATATCTCTGCTGGAGATTTAAAAACAGATTGTTGAGAAGCTTGCAGAAATTAACAAGTAAACTGTGTGGGGGGTTGCTTTTGGCAAAGAAAAAACAGGAAGGGCTCTCTTCTATTCATGCTCCTGGAAAATGGTAAAAAGGAGGGATAGTTTGTTTGACACTGCTGATATGTGTCAGTGTTACTGCATTCTCATCGCTTTATCAATTATTTCCCAATTATTATTGATTACCTCTCATTTTTGTTATTCAAGGCTACATAATGGAGTTTCAGGGTTTCGAACCTTTGTTGGTTTTTCCCTTAATTTGTCACCCTTCTGTACATTTCAACTATTGCTTTCATCCTGTCTTTACATAGCAATACCGAGAATAGGATAGTACTAAAATGGATAAATGGAAATGAATTAGGGCCTGGCTGGGCTCATTCTGACTAACCTACCTTGGTTTACATTCATTAGCATTAGACTAGTTTGAATGTAATGTGCTGGAGCAAGGCCTTGCAGGGTTTTCTGTCTGTTCAGCTCAGAATAGTTTAGCTGGCTAGTGAAATGCTTGAATTGTGTCAGGTTTGCCTTGGATTAGACATGCTTGATTTGTGTTATGGTTGGGTTTAGTGGACTTGTGTTTTGAATAGTTTGTATGCAGTAGAGAAGAGTAGAGAGCAGGGCTTGCAGCTATGTTTTACTCTTGCCTGTGTCAAAGCTTGATATTAAGTCTGTCTGTGTGTGTGTGTGTGTCTGTGTCTGTGTATATGTGCCTGTGTGTGTGTCTGTGTCTGTGTATCTGTGTGTATATGTGCCTGTGTGTGCCTGTGCATAGTTTTATTATTCACACCAGTGTTTTTCACTATGAGAATAACAAGCTTGCTCTCATTGTCAAAACCGCTTTCTGCCTTTTTCCTTAGTTTCTTCTGGCCAACTCTCTCTCTCTCTCTCTCTCTCTCTCTCTCTCTCTCTCTCTCTCTCTCTCTCTCTTTCGCTCTCTTATACACACACTCACAAAGACCCACCTTAGGGATATATTCATAAAGAGAAGACACTCCTGGCCATTAGAGTGAATGAGATGAGATAGAAAGAGGGTGAGGGAGCGATAGAGGATTTCAGATCTGTTTATGTGTTCGTATGCATGGTCCTTGATTGACTGAGTAAGAATGAAGCAAGAGGGGGTTAGTAATAGCTGGGTATGAGTGCAGCAGACCAAAACTTTGCCATTAACTTACCATGCACAGAGGGATGCATGAGCACCTACACCTACAGACATAGTGTGTACGTTCAAACAAACATACATGCATTATGTATACGCTCTTTTGCATGCTCTTGTGTCTCACACACACACACACACATTTAACATCAATAAATGGAACTAATTCCTCTCTGTCTGCATTGACTGTATGTGGCTGACATTAAACTAGCCATGGAAATTGGCTACATTAATGCTGGAGCACGCACACACACGCCCGAGCACCCTGAGCGAGCGAGCGAGCGAGCGAGCGAGCAAGCGCGCTCGTGCGCAGATACAAAGACCCCCCCCTCTCAGAACCACGTCAGTCTTTCAGTCAGTCCTTCATTAACTAGTTTACTCTTAATTCACTACCTTGTGCAGATGCAGACGTGGATAAGAACACACAGCTGTCATTGTGTGACACATACTTACAACCACAGAGGAGTTTGGATGAAGTGTGTGTTAAAGCTTGTGAGTGCTGAACATCAGTAGCCATGAAAGGTAATGATTGCCCTATGTCAAAGACAAAGCAATTTTCTTCCTTCGGTTTCCTTGTCACTGTTGCTCTTTCTTCCTTTTTTTTTATGTACCTGAAGTCTTAGTCCCATCTGTCTGCCTGAGAATTGCAGAATCAGAGATTTACACTTACCTACGTGTAAAAGTAACAACTCTTCAACGTTTTTCTATTTTCTTGCTTTCTATCATATCTGCTGTTTGTCCATGGCTTCTGGCTGACACATACGTACATGATCTCCCTGATCAGATACCACTATTGACAAGATGACATCATTAGTCTGTTTCCATAACCGAACAAACCACTGTTTGTTTGGTTAACTACCTTATTATGGTGAGGGGACCGTTGTCGTGATGGTTACCTTAATAACCACTTGGGTCAGGTGAGGGAATGACTACAGTCATGGTATAAAGAAGCAAAACGTTGATTAATGTGGAAATGGGAAACAAACGGAGGTCTCCGGTGTTGAAGCCGTGGTGAATCTAATTCCTGTCGATACTGAAATGAGTTGAAGCAATGCTGCTGATGAATAGAAGTTCTTTTGAAATAATGACCTTCTGTAGTACACAATTTCTTGTTTTGATCAGTGGAGTTGCAATCGTCTTGCTCTCAGTAGAGCCACCAACAATTAACATATGTAGCATGTTTGCTTATTTAACAAAACTACTAAAACTCCACTTCCATTTTTTCTCTTTCTTCCTCACACACAGACACTGCCAAATATATTCTCATATCTGCACACCTCACTTTGACTCCCAGAGCTTTTTGGCGTTTTTCCATTACATGGTACCTGCTTGACTCGGCTGCGGTGCCCCGTTCTCCTTTTTTCATTGCAGATTAGTACCGCCTCATGCGTGAGGCGAGCCATGGCTGGTCGTCATAGCAGGAAACTGCCGTGACCTAACGCGACACACACACAGAATGTCGAAGGTGTGTTGCTTTGGATTCTCGGCATGGGGCTGTTAACACAGCCAGGGACAGATTTAGTTTCAAACAAAAAAAAACCTGTTAAACTACTTAAAGACCCCCCATCCATCTGTCGCTAGCGATGATGACACAGCGATTAGTGACGATTCTCTCTGACCAGTCAGTAGTCTGCAGGTTTTCACATCACCGTTTGGTATCGCCTCAGCTCGCTTGGAACCTTGACTGAGGTGGTTCTAAAAAAAAGGTTAATAGCTACCTTTTTTTAGGTACCAGTGACTTTTTATCGTAATGGAAAACCAAAAAAGGCGAGTAGAGGCGAGTCAAGGAGGTACCATGTAGTGGTAAAATGCCATGAATCACTGGCCGAGCAAACATGTAACCTTAATGACAACTAGACTTACGTTTTTCTTATTCACTATTTTGCAGTTGGTGGACAGGGGCTGGTAACATCAGTCTGTTTACCCAAATGTAACAAAAAAAATCTCTAATAACAACATGATTAAATAATGACCAATTGTGGTCATGACCAACAATACCCTGTCAGTGATTAGGTTGGACATACAACTTTGACTAATTGACTGGGTGTAGCAACTAATGTTAATCTTTTGTGACATAATAGGGTCATATAAGTTGATGTTTTCACAGTATTATAGCCTACTATTAGCGTAATACTTTCCAAATTAGATCAAATATATTGAATTTAAAATTGGTAATTACCATATTATAATGCTGAAATTCATCCACCCTTTATGTTCCAAGTATTTCCCTTTTGTTTCAAGGTAATACTTTACTAATGTATATATGTTTATTCTTGTGACTTCTTACCTGGAAACACATTGGGTAGTTTCTGTGTAACAACCATGAATCAGTGGTTCAAAATGCAAAACTGCCTGTTTCTATTTTATTACATGGAAATATTAGAATAACAGAGGTGTAGATATTACCTGGAAATGCTTCTGGTAGTTTCTGTGTAATAAACATGAATCAGTGGTGCAAAATTACCTGTTTCTATTTTATTTCATTGTAATAGTATAATAACAGAGGTGCAGAGATTATCTGGAAATGTAACTGGTAGTTTCCAGGTAATCCGTCACCTCTGTTTTTCTAAAATTACTATGAAATGTGTCCTGCATGAACGTAACCCTGTGCAATCTGACCAGCAGCTAAATACCTTCCACCATCAAGCACCGGAGACTGGGATCAGCGTAACTCAGTTTATCTGACTTACAAAGGGTGAAACTGGGACATGAAACACAATGACCAGTTACAGTCACAGACATTATACAATCATTGTAAAAACAATATAACTACACAACACTGTAATGCTAAAATGTAAGATGAAATAAAAGAAACACGTAATGTAATGTTATACAGTGTACGCAGTATAAATTATATTATTATGTACAGTATATATTATTATCATGTTATATATATTATATATATATTACCATTACCCAGATATACATATGGTTATCATTGAATTATTCCTAGTTATTACCTTGGTAATTGCATGTTATTATATCTCTTACCTTTTTATCACCCCAGTATTACAGCTTATTACTGTGATGCATTACTCAGTTATTACCTTAGTTAATACATGTTATTACCAATATATTACCTCTTTATTTTCACACCGTTATCCCACTATTACCATCTTATTACTGTGGGGGATTGTAAAGTGCTACCGGTGCTTTTATTTCAGGATTTTATCACATTACATAATTGTGTTATGTTAGCATATTTATTGGCTGTTAAAATGTTACTACTAAAAAGATGCTACTAAAAAGAATAAAAGTAAGTGATAAGGCAGCTATATACAATAGATAAATAGTAAGGGGAAAAGGGTTACAGAGTGTGGAGAATAAAATGGAGAAAGCTAAAGAAAACGAAACTCTTCTTCTTCATTCACAAGTCGAGCAAAAGGACTCCTCTGTGGCCAACAATAGACCACTAATCTTGATATCAGGGTGTACAGTAGCTCACTCAGTGAAAACAATTGGACTTGGGACAAGTGATACTGTCTCACCATAGAAGTGAGAACAACACTAAAAGACTAATTTATTGACTTTATTAAGTTTTCCTCAGCACTGTTTTAATCCATCCATAACAACTGTGGGTTAGAATTTGGTCTTTGGTTTGAATGAGCGTATGCGAGCCAAAGAAGGGTGAAAGAGTGTTTGGACGCAGCAAGACAGGGAAGACACAGGGGTGGCCAGAGATGTGAGATGAGTGTGGTTCCGGATAATGAGGCTGTGTGTATGCATAGCGTTGTTGCAGTCCATTCCTTGGGTACTTCTGGTCTCAATTATTGCCCCACAAGTCACAGCAAGCCAACCACTGTCATATTCTTTACACACTCAACGGTCTTGCATTACACTCTAACATTCTACCTGATCCTGCAGCACTGATTAACCACTTGTTTGTTTTCTTTTTTTGTGTGTGGTTTTTGGTGTTCATCATTAACCTTTACAAAGGACAGACAACTGCTTCTTTCTCCCTCTTCTCTCTGGCTTTTGCTTAAGTTCTTGTGTCTCTCTGCAAAAATAACAGGTACCAACAATGGTACACTGCTTTGAGATGTGAACAAGGCCAGCTGACATCCAGCTGAACTGCAAAAGTCTGTCCCTAATTATGTTTCTTTGGAAAATACTAGTACCGTGCCCATTCAAAGCGTGCCTGTTTGGAATGGGCTGATTGCTTAACTTGTGGTATTGCTTTATAATTTACAGAAGGACCCAAAAGTACTTCATTTGCAACCCCACTGTATAGCCTACTGACTTACTATGTACATGTACTTCTACTTCAAAGGAAAATATTGTACTACTACATTTACCTGACAGAGAAAGTTGCTGGTTTATAATTTACTCACAAAATATCACAATTAAAATGCGTAATCACAGACATTTGCCTCATGGATTCATGGAGGTGTGTCATGTGCCACCCAATGAGAGCCAGTCAGCAAAACCACCAGACCCGGACCAAGTACAGAGATGGACTCACATTGGACTGACAAAGACAGAGTCAGCTTGTTCCAAAATAGTAGTAAGTTTGTGTTGCTTGAAAGAAAGAGAGATAGCCAGGGGGGGAGAAGAAAAGGTGGACATCTTCATTGCCTTAAAGACAGAGAAAGACAGACTACATTTTAGTGTTGTCTTTTTTTGTCAGCGATACATGTTGATGTCTCCACAGTCAGCATTTAATAATGGCGGCGGTGCTGCCTCGTCTCGTCATATATCGTAGACACTTAAGCAGAGGTGTTTATTTCCAAACAGGCTTAGTGGCTTGACGGTTAATGCACGTATGGATGGATTTGGTTCCGGGGAGTATTTTGTTGACACTAATGTTATTAGTGTTATAAGTTAGCAGCACACTTCAACAACAGGACCCAGAGTGAGTCTGAGGAAGACGGCTTTATTTTCCCAGTCAGCTCCAAAATTACATTATATTCTGCTCTGTGCTTAAAAAGTGGTGAATTTACAGCTCACAGCAACTTAATACGATATAGTGTCTGGCATTTGTTTGATATCTAGTGTTAGCAAAAATGCCTTTTTATTGAGTTTCCATTTAGCAAAATGCTCTGAGTGAATTTAAGATAAGCTTTTATTGTGAAGGGTAAAATTGCCCTTTTATTGAGTTTCCTCTTAATCCTTTACTAATCTACGATGAGTACTGCTGTCTCCTCTGCTGTGTGGCTTTTAATATGTAAACTCACACCTGAGTTTTTTTAAATTTTTTGCAGTTTCACTGCTGATTAAAAACAAATCAGATTAAGCCGAGGAGGGACCTTGTCATTGGCTTTTAACTGTTTGGGATTATGTCATTATTAATTTCAATATCCCTTTATATTTCATCAATTATCCCTTTTTATTAGTCTATTGTGCCCACACACTGCCCGATTTGTGCCACGTCTTTCATTACCCGACTAATGTTCTGGTTACAGTGTCATTAATTTGTGAAGGCTCTCGAGGCAAGAAGAAAGGCTTGGGCTGAGAGAGAACAAGAGCTAATATATTGAAAGACAAGAAAAAAACTATCACGACAGTCCTCGGGCGTCTCTCACACTCTCCCCATCACCCCAGTGTCCGCCTTTCTTTTTCCCTTCCTTTTCTTTCCCCCTGTAGACAAGATGGTAATTATCATTAAATTATCTTCTCCATCTTTCCCTGCTTTAAATGCACTGATAAGAATCCCCTCCACCCATTATGGGCAGGGACAGAGGAGCTGAGGGCGTTCATTTAGTTGATAAGAGGCATTTAAGGCTGACGTGTAAAGTTAGGCTTTATATAGAACAGCAAATTACCGTATGGAATTAGCTTGAAACCTTTCTACAGCCCTTTAGGTTAGAACTGGAGACACTTGAAAACATGTGTGGGGCTGGAGGTTGAAGGTTTGTTAATAGCGTGTGTGTGTGTGGGGGGGGGTGAAGGAGACTGTACAAAAACTAGAGCAACAAAGTGTGATCCGTCACAGAGGAGCCCATATCATTTACATTCCATAATGTGTGCTCTCTGATTGCCTCTGTAATGCGTCATTGCCCGGTATAATGCTGTCATATGTTGTGTTGACAGGGTCGCGTGTTTTATCCTGCACCATGTCTGTCTAACCTGAGTGCAACACTTACAGCTCATAGCCACACAGGTGTCGAAAGAAAAGAGTGTAACATTTTACAGTACATTAAGTTGGAGTAATAAGGTGTTTGCAAGGGCAGCATCACTCCCTTTTTCAACTATTTTATTTTCCTCGGTTAGGCTTTTTCTTCCTCTCTTTTTCATTGCGCTTGTCGTTTTCTCCCACACAGTCTCTTAGTGACACAGACTCATGAGAGTCCCAAAGGTGGTAACATTACTGCCATGGAGTGTAACTGTCTAATGTCTGTTTGTGTGGATGAATGGTGTGTGTGTGGTATATTTTGTAACACCAGCTGCTGGTGAAGCCTTTGGTGCGTATCTGTATAGTTTTTAAAGACTCAATGTCTCTCTCTCTCAGTAGTGTGTGTGTCTGTGTGTCTGTGTGTCTGTGTGTGTGTGTGTGTGTGTGTGTGTGTGTGTGTGTGTGTGTGTCATGTCTATGCTTGCTGCCTACTTGCTTTAGCATTCATCCAGCATGTCAAATACTCTGTGCTCCCAGTCTTTTTTAACACAAGCAGACAAGAAGTAGCCATCGTGGAATTTATCTGAACAGAAAAACAAAGTTTAATTGTAGATAAATGAGTGTCAACACCTGAATTGATTATTAAAACCCTTTTTTAGTGCATGTTCGAGGAACTATATGAGACAAAACATATGAAGTGTACTCATTCTAGTGCAGACTAAAACAATTTTTTATGTTATTTCTACACTGATTTTGAATGCATTACTGCAGTGTTTCTACATCTGGGACATGGACCTGGATGGATTTGTTTTCCAGGAATCCAAGAATGTTACTAACCTATGAATAATGTCAATTAGTCTGAGAAAGGTCTTGTGCTTGTACTGGGAAGTAGTTTACACATTTTCATGTGTGTCACGCAAGAGAAATCTGTCTGATGAACTTGCAGCTGCTGGAAGATCAAATTAGTGCTCCGTTTCAGGGCACAGCCAAAGATCAAGTGGTATGGGCTGTAGTTTTGTCCGGGGTGAATTGGTTCACACTCAAAGGTAAAAGCAGTCTTTTGAAGTTCTTATGTAATACAGAAGAATAACAAGCACACGTGTGTTTCCTCATTGATCGCCACAGTCCGTCTTTTACTGTAGGTAAGTAGTGGCAGGTGCACATAATTAGAACTACAAATCAAACACTGTCAATAAAATTTGAGCACTGTTAAGGAAAAGAGAGGCAATGTGTAGTTTTATTGTTACAAAAATCAGCAGTGCATGTCAAAAGAATAACACTAGCTCAGTCATGTTTTGCAAAGGCTCTAAGCATATGTGTCCCAAGTCTCTTCATTGACATTGCATTTTTTTTAAACTTTGAAACAATCTCATTGGTTTAGTAAATGCTACTCCACTTAACCCTCTGCAACCTTATGTGTTTGTATGGTCTCTGATTTAAGTCCTTAGTTGACTTTTAATAATCAACAATGTGTCCTTTCATTTATTTGTCCTCTTACCCTGCAGAGACTGAACTACATCTTACATTTGTGGTTTTTGTGTGTTATATATATATATATATATATATATATATATATATATATATATATATATATATATATATATATATATATATAGTGAGGAAAATAAGTATTTGAACACCCTGCTATTTTGCAAGTTCTCCCACTTAGAAATCATGGAGGGGTCTGAAATTGTCATCGTAGGTGCACTGTGAGAGACATAATCTAAAAATGAAATCCAGAAATCACAATGTATGATTTTTTACGTATTTGTATGATATAGCTGAAAATAGGTATTTGAACACCTGTCTATCAGCTACAATTCTGACCCTCAAAGACCTGTTAGTCTGCCTTCAAAATGTCCACCTCCACTCCATTTATTATCCTAAATTAGATGCACCTGTATGAGGTGGGTAGCTGCATAAAGACACCTGTCCACCCCATACAATCAGTAAGAATCCAACTACTAACATGGCCAAGACCAAAGAGCTGTCCAAAGACACTAGAGACAAAATTGTACACCTCCACAAGGCTGGAAAGGGCTACGGGGAAATTGCCAAGCAGCTTGGTGAAAAAAGGTCCACTGTTGGAGCAATCATTAGAAAATGGAAGAAGCTAAACATGACTGTCAATCTCCCTCGGACTGGGGCTCCATGCAAGATCTCACCTCGTGGGGTCTCAATGATCCTAAGAAAGGTGAGAAATCAGCCCAGAACTACACGGGAGGAGCTGGTCAATGACCTAAATAGAGCTGGGACCACCGTTTCCAAGGTTACTGTTGGTAATACACTAATACGTCATGGTTTGAAATCATGCATGGCACGGAAGGTTCCCCTGCTTAAACCAGCACATGTCAAGGCCCGTTTTAAGTTCGCCAATGACCATTTGGATGATCCAGAGGAGTCATGGGAGAAAGTCATGTGGTCAGATGAGACCAAAATAGAACTTTTTGGTCATAATTCCACTAACTGTGTTTGGAGAAAGAAGAATGATGAGTACCATCCCAAGAACACCATCCCTACTGTGAAGCATGGGGGTGGTAGCATCATGCTTTGGGGGTGTTTTTCTGCACATGGGACAGGGCGACCTCACTGTATTAAGGAGAGGATGAGCGGGGCCATGTATTGCGAGATTTTGGGGAACAACCTCCTTCCCTCAATTAGAGCATTGTCGTTGCTCTAACTGAGGGAAGGAAGTTATTCCCCAAAATCTCGGTCGAGGCTGGGTCTTCCAACATGACAATGACCCGAAGCACACAGCCAGGATAAACAAGGAGTGGCTCTGTAAGAAGCATATCAAGGTTCGGCGTGGCCTAGCCAGTCTCCAGACCTAAATCCAATAGTGAATCTTTGGAGCTAGCTCAAACTCCGTGTTTCTCAGTGACAGTGTAATTGCAAACAAAGGCTACTGTACCAAATATTAACATTGATTTCTCAGGTGTTGAAATACCTATTTTCAGCTATATCATACAAATAGGTAAAAAATCATACATTGTGATTTCTGGATTTCATTTTTAGATTATGTCTCTCACAGTGCACCTACGATGACAATTTCAGACCCCTCCATGATTTCTAAGTGGGAGAAGTTGCAAAAAATAGTTTTTTTCTCAGAATTCTGAGATTAACGTCAGAATACTGACTTTTTTATCAGAATTCTGAGATTAACGTCAGAATTCGACTTTTTTCTCAGAATTCTGAGATTAACATCAGAATTCTGACTTTTTTCAATTCTGAGATTAAAATCAGAATACTGAGAATAAAGTCAGAATTCTGAGAATAAAGTCAGAATTCTGAAAAAAAAGTCAGAACTCACATACATTTTTCACCAGTGGCCCTAATCCTCTTCCGTAGACATGCACCTACGATGACAATTTCAGACCCCTCCATGATTTCTAAGTGGGAGAAGTTGCAAAATAGCAGGGTGTTCAAATACTTATTTTCTTCACTATATATATATATATATATATATATATATATATATATATATATATATATATATATATATATATATATATATATATTGTATAAGAAATGCTCAAATAACAGAATGGATTGAAATAAGGATTGTTTATCCTCAATGTAGGACGTATCGGATTTTTAACATATAATTAAAGATGCATGTGTTGTTTTCCTGCCTTAAAAATTAGGTATTGAGTTTTTGAATACGCTGCACATCACACACAGTCTGATTACAGGCTTTAGCTTCAAAGTAGCTTTAAACAGCTCACGTAGACTATGTTTTCTTGTCTTTGCACTTTACAGACTAAATTAGACATCAGTCAATATAAAGAGCCTACAAAGGAGTCCATTATCCATTCACAAAATGCAGCACTCAGCACATAGTATTGTTAACATTTTGCTAATGGTTTTTGTTACTGCCACTGTGTGCATTACAGTTCCTCTAGAATGGAAGCAAAGACAGGTCACGTGAGTGTTACCTAGCATTGGTGTGTTTTTCATTTCAGATTTTAGTCGAGAGAGTTTATGCTGCACACAGCTGCAGATATAAAAAGAGAAGACATCCACACAAAAAATAAGGATCTTTCTAGAAAGAGCAACGCTGGGGGTGTTGTGTGCTCATGCCCATTTTGTCTCTCAACTCACAGAAACCCACATATTATTTATATATACGAAGCACACATAGATAATACAGACATATCATTAAAAAACATGTACATGAGAGACAGGCCGAGCAACACAAAGACCCAAAAGACCCAAGCTCAAAAAAGTTTATCCACACAAACATCCACACAAATCATGCCTTATCTTTATTTTTTATTATTTCTCTATTTATATTTTTTTCTGTTTGCTTAAGACAGCTTCTCTCTTTTCTCTTTTTGCTGTTATCTATTTTCTCCCCATCTTCCATATATTTATTCTTTTTCATGTCATCTGCTCTCTGAAATGCTTAGAGCTGAAGGGTGAGCCTCAGGCACAACATATGCAAAGGCACCACACACAAATACAACACCTATACACACTATTGCAGAATAGTTGTCCAACAAATCTAACTAACAGTATGTATGTCTTTAAAAAATCTGATCTGGGTATTGATTATGGCGTGTGTATGAGGCTGTGAGTGTGTTTCATTAGGCACTCGCTTGGCTGATGGACCAAATATACATTTAGAATAGAATGAATGCATTCCATTCAATGTGATATGTGTGTGTGTGTGTGTGTGTGTGTGTGTGTGTGTGTGTGTGTGTGTGTGTGTGTGTGTGTGTGTGTTTGTGCGTGCATTGGTTATTATCAGTGTGAGTTTGTCCCCTGTGGATGTCCATATTCCTGATATTACTGAATGGAGATTGTTGTCAGACAGCAACATTGAACCAAAGGCTCCTCAGAGGAAAAAGCTATGCATGGTTAGCATTCAAGTGGATGAGATTTTATGATAGTTTACTGATCTCTTTTGGGAAATTCTCATTTTCACGGCTCTAGAGATTCGGTGTGTTGCTAAAAAAAGAGTTTTGGAATAGCAAGTTGTTGGTGCAGTTAGGTCATGTGTCTGTCAGATCTTTTTTTTAAGTGTGTTGAGTTACTACACCCACATACCTGACCTTTACAATAAGAAAAAGCTTTTAGAGATGGAATGTCATTATCGTTGTGATAATGGTCTCGCCAGGTTTGTCTGTTTTTAGGTGAGTAAGTACATATTCATGTGCTTTGCAGTGAAAGTAAAACCAGCAACCTTCATTTTCAAAATAAGCATTACTTTACAAGGTAGGAAGAAACACAGACAATTTGGGAAAGAATAATTAGTGTTTTTTTGGTATTTTACCCATGTAAAGTTGATGTGATGATGTAATTGATTTTCACAAATTCATTCATTTTAATCAGTGGAAAATCTGATGAATCTGCATGTTATTGTCACTCTAAGTAGATCCCTACGCAGTGCTTTTTTGTGTGTAAGTTTGTTCAGAAAGCTTTAAGAGGCTTGCATTGCCTACCCTGATGTATATTGTTTTGCTGGACTAATCAACCTACCATAGACATTTGTCTGAATTCTCGTCATTTAGCGATCGGGTGAGAGGAGGAACCAGTCTCACACTATTCTTGCATTTCCAGACCTATTTCCACAGCATCGGCGATGGAGTATGGCCAGCTATGTCGCCGTAAAATGTTCTGGCTTGTTTGTATTTTTTTTAACCAATCAGAGTCGTACTGCGTAGTGCTAAGCCCTGATAGCGGAGATAGCGTGAGTGTAGGGATGATTTCAGGCTTTATCCCAGCAATGTACATCTGTTGAGGCAGACTAGTCTTACAGTAACCTGGTGCCTCCTTCATGGTCATCTCACCAACACTGATGCTTGTGTTCAGGAGACAAATTAATGTTAGACAAATTCAATTTATGAGCAGCCATTGACGAGTTTGGATATCATGGGCCGTTATGTATAATCTTGCACTTTTGAACCAACAACAGCATTTTCACCATTACTAATGCTCCAAAATGTCTTTCACTGACTTAATTTTCTTCTTAGATGCCTTAATTAAATTTCACTTCATTTGTTCAGTGGGTTTATACAGGAACCCGATACTGAAATCAAGTTAGAATCAAGATAAAAACCTACATCTAATGTAATACTGCACCATTGATACAGACAGGCGCAGTGCTCCTATGAGAAATTGTTCACAGCTGTTGGAAGCATGTTGGTGTTTTACTAACTGAAAACAAAGCAAGCACCTAAAGTTAAGTTGACACGTATCATAATTGGGCTTAATCCATTGTTTACTTTCAGAGACCAAGATGTGTTTGTGCATTTCATCTGTTTATTCAGCTGTGTTTGGGATTTGATTTGTTGCTGCTGATGAGTACATAAGATAGTGTAGGATAGCTGATCCAGAAACGGCTTTTAGTTTTTAAAGTTCAGAGATTGACAGCATAACAGCAAATTGTGTCCAACTCTCCAAATACACAGATATGTCTTATCAATTCAGACTTTCAGAAGAGAAGGACGGAAAGAAGGACGAAGGGAAATGTTGCATCTTGCGGTAGCATAGTGATAAGAGGGGAGAAGAAATAGAGAGAAGTGGGCGTGCAAGACAGAGATTGATGTGGAGTGACAGAGAGAAGAAAAAAGTAAAAGGAGAAGAGAAGGAGGAAGAAGGGTGGAAGGAGAAGCAGATTAGTTTGTTTTATGCCGCTTGCTCTGACATTGAAAGATATGTCGGTACGAATGTCCCAGAAAGCCTTGAATAACACAGCAAACCGATACATATCCTTCTTAATGGGATTTTCTGAGCTGTACTTGCTCCCTCTCACGTGCATGCACACACCAGCACACCCAAAACAAGGACATACACATAAACAATACACCATATGGCCACCGCCTGACAGAAAGATAAAAAGGCAAATGGAAAAATAGAAACCGCTCGCTTGAGGAGTAATTATAATATTGTCTTCTCATTTGTGAGATGCTGAGGGGTTGATCTCAATTATGAAGCTTTCTAAGGCAATCTTCAGCTCTCCATTTGTCCTTGCCAAGGTTGCCGGGGACAACGGATGCACGACTAACGGTGGCGCATAACCACAAACTGATCATCTGACATTGCAGCTTCCGTGATGGATCACGCAAGCAAGAGGAGCCTGCTCCATTATGAAGACAGGCATTTGCATATATAGACTAATGGTCTCACTGCCTTTTTTTTACCTGTGTCTCTCTCACACTCACACACACACACACACACACACACACACACCTATCTATTATGAACCATGAAGTATTTCCAGTAGTGTTTATGTATGCAGCAGAGTGTCTGCATCAGCAAGTGCATGGTTTATTGGCATCCGTGAGTGTGTGAGGCGATCACTGGAGGCACTGGAGGCACTTTTAACACAGCTCTCGGATTACAGCGGGATACTGGGGCACAGAGAGATTAGACCAATTGGAAAAACAACAGGAACAGAACAGAGGAAATATTACTCAGTGGCGCTAATGAAGCAACGCAGGGCGGGAAGTTGATTATCCAACTTGACCTTGAGGGGTTTTAAAACTAACCCAGGGAAAGTTAGAGACATAGTTGTAGAGTTGGAGAATATACAGAGTTTTACTGTGTGTGTGTGTGTGTGTGTGTGTGTGTGTGTGTGTGTGTGTGTGTGTGTGTGTGTGTGTGTGTGTGTGTGTGTGTGTGTGTGTCTGTCTGTCTGTGCGCGCGTGCCTCAGGTTTTTATCTTTCTGTGTGGATGTCCGTGTGCATGCTTCTGATTGTCATGAACTTAATTTCTGTGTCTGGCAGTGTGTTAATATCAGTATGATCAGTATGATGTGTGTGTGTGTGTGTTCCTGTGTGTGTTCGTTCCTGTGTCAGAGTGTGTAGTTATGTGCCGGTTTTATCTTGTTTCTCACACGGGCATCATAAACAAACTAATGAATATTCATGCTGTTTGTTTTATCAAATGTTGATGTACCGTGCAACATTGTCTTGTAATTACTCATCTCCGTGTGTGTGTGTGTGTGTGTGTGTGTGTGTGTTTGTGCCCATATTGCCCATGTGTCATACTGCATGCTTGTACACACAGCCTGTGATTCCTGAGTGCTCATGTATATGACGTCCTCATGGATATCAACAAATGACAGCTTTGTCATCACCTTGGCATAGTCCTATTGTCTGACTCAGATGTGGGCCCTTTAATAATCCCGTACTTTGAGAGAGTGATCCAAAAGGAACACTTTTCCAGTCCATGAACAGCTACCATGGTTATAATAGGACTTCATTCTTAAGATGATTTTTTTCCTATACCACCAATAATAGTGCACATAGAAATCCATTAAAAATGAAAGAAAGACCTACAATGTTGGCAAAAAGCACAACAAAACAAGAAATAAGAAACGAAAATCAATCAATATCTCTTAAAGTATTCTGGAAGAATAAAGTGTTGCCTTGACCATTGCATTAAAAATCTACTTGTGCCTTACAGGTGGCTAAGAGCAGTAGTTAGAATTTAGTACATCTGCAAGATGTCATGGATTATTAAAATCAGAAGAAGGTTTTTTTTCCATGTAAGTAGCACTTACTAGGAATTTGCTTTTGTTGCATTGGATGGTTTGAAAAATATAAAGGATAAATCAAAGACTTAATGTATAGCCTGTCTAGCTATACTTAAGATATATACTGTGTATATATACAGTATATTTGGGCCTCTGGGCCGCAGAGCTCTATGTTGTCCAAAACCTAATAAGCTCTCTTGCTGGCTGACATGTTCCTTCATTATGCCAAGTCGATCCCACATACATTGTCCTGCTGCAGTAAATAGCTCATTTTCCACTAAAGAAAATGGTCCACAACTAAATATTTAACAGTATGAATATTATACGACTGGCTTAAGTATTGATAAAGGGACTCCCTAATTGATTTGTTGGCAATAAACAAAAGATTATTTCCAGCCTAATCTGTTGACTATCACTTGCGTGGGTAAATGTGAGAATTTATTAAATAATGAGAATAAACTTTAAACTTTTTTAAAACCTGTATGATAGGTAACATGCTTAGCAGTCCAGTGCTCTCTGCCGTAAGTTGTATATAGCAGAGTCTGCATGTACTTTTACCTTTTACAAATCAAAACCAAGTTATGGATACAGGGACTATATAATATAATGTTGATATCAACATTATTTTTTATTAATAGTATATGTGATATTTAACTAATAATAGACGTATGTAGTGTATTGTTTTTTGTTTTCGTTCTTTTATTTGTTATATTAGGACCCTAATTTTTATGAAGAAAGTAGTCAATGCATTTCCCCTCAGCTGGAAGACATTTAGGGATTTGGCTACGGCATACAGAAAGCTGCCTCAACAGAAGCTTATCACAGAGTTACAAACACAGTAGAGTTCCAGGCTGAAGATGATAGAAATGGAATTGGATGAAGAGTAAAGCAGTAGCCCAGTCGTGTAGTTGAACAGACAAGGTATTTTGGTACCCATATGGTAAGACATGGGGGTCTTGGACTGAATGAAAAAGCTTAGCAGGAACTTCACAGATCCCTTTTCAGGCAACAACCATGTGGTTTTGTTTTTTCAAAGGAAAACCACCTGGTCAATACAAACACATCCAATTTGAATGAAATTGTAACTTGATCATGACCATTCTGGATTGGATGACCAGAGTAAGACACACTCAAACCCCTCCATTACATGTCTATTCCCTTTGAAAAAATACCACTGTGTACACAAGTTAGGAGTTTTGCAGCTCAATCTGTTTTCTGCATTATATATAGCTCTACAAGGAGCACAAAAAACAAGTCTGGGAAGGTATTTATTATACTGTCACTGTAACATCTTTCTTTAAAGATAGGAAGCCAATTGACATAACTTTGAGATGTCCTTTTTTTACCTTTAGCTCTGCATGTGTATATGCCAACAAGTGTGTTTTTTTCCTAAAAAGCCAGAAGATGCTGAATTATTTGATGTTGCAGAATCAACCCCCCAAAACGATACAACTTACCTTTTTAAATATAATTTATTATATTACCCAGGCCTTATGGTTTGCTACTTGTCTAATTGGCATGTATGATTAATATTTAAACTAGACCCTTGTGTAAAGACCAGAGAGTAGGTCGGTCATTAAAGAGGCACTTGATCTGAAAGAGATTTTTCTTCACTGAAGCTACAGTACGCAAGATCAGAACATGTTTGTGTCTAATGCATTCTGGGCATGTCCTTTGCTCAGAGGCATTTGGGTGCATGTTGCAATCTTTAAAAAACAGTCTAACAGATGGATGTAGATTGCATTTGCTTGCGCATTTGACCTTTATGAAAACAGTCATGTCCAAAATCTGTGATCCGTCCTCTTTCAGTTTGCATTCGACCCTTTGAGTTTGTTGATGTTCTTGTTTGCTATTCATGTCATTTCCAAAGGCTTCAGGTCAAACTAAACATACAGTATAATATAACAAACCTCCTGGAAAATGTGCATTGAATGATCCATATGTCAGTCTTTTAACACTAATTCAAAGTAAATGTGTTTTAGTTTTTAAGCTGTAATTTAATTCAACCACAACTAGGAAGGCATCTTCTCAAAGCCCCTTTAGTGTTTGCAACAGTCCCAAAGGGAAATTGATTTGGATTACGATCAAGAAACAACTGTAATGTTACACAACAATAACAGAACCTGGGCATTAGCTTTGTAGTTAAAACCTTCACAGAGTACAAACAGCAATTGATATTTGGCATCAGTTGTAAATGCAAGGATGGGAACCAAAATAGAGTGGAAGTTTTAATATTTTTTTTGTGCTGTCTACTCTATTCACTAAATAGTTGTGTGGTTGCGTGCCAACAAGCTAATGTGGGAGAGAGAGGAGGAGATTGGATGAAGGCTGTTATATTCATTAAACCATTAGACGGAGCAACAGCTGGACACCCACCAACCATCTGCAGCGTGTTTCCTCTCTAAACAAGACAGTTTAACCTGATCTCTCATACAAACAAAAACTGCACAGACTCTTAATACTCTCACACACATACTCCGACCTGTCTGCACCTCTTTCTTTCCCACACACAGACTGCTTTATGAGTACCTTGCTCACTCTCTATCACACACATACATGCACACATACAGGCACGCTGAACCTTTTCGCCCCCACAAGTCCTTAATTTTCCAGCTTTGTAGGCAAGCAGCAGTGGGCAGTTTGTCCCCCTGACAAGGGTCACTGACCCAGGGGAGAGAGCTCTCTCTCTTTCCCCTGACTGCCTGGATGACTGGAGCGCAGGCAGTGAGATAAACTCTTGAAGAGGGAAAGTGGAGGGAGAGGGGTGACAAGGAGTACGGGAGATTTAGAGGGAGGGAGGTAAGGAGGAAATAGAGCGCAGATGGGTGGGACTGAGGCAAAGTGGCTCACAGAGTGGGAAAATGAGAGAGCGTGATGAGGATAGGAAGGTGAGAGGGAGGAGGAAGGGGAGGATGGAGCTGGGTCAGGAAGGTAACTTTAAGGGTGTAGGTGAAGATGAGAGCGGGGGATTGAGGTGTTTGTGGGGGAGTCCAGTGAACCACAGCATGATGGATCACAATGTTAGCGGATGAGACTGGTGTTGAGAGGTAACAGGCTCGGCTTGTCGAGAGAAGCTAGTGTAAGAAGGCAACATGCGGACACACGTATACAGTCACACCAGCACCAAAGAAAGGGAAGGAGAAGAAGTTGATGTATGATTTTTTTGGCATATCTGAGAAAAAAAGGGTGAGTGGGAGAGAGACAGAAGAATGACAGGGAGAGAAAGGCCACACTTGCATAGTCCTTTTTGATTTATGTAGCACTGTGAAAGGCAATTTATATGTCTAACACACTAAAAGGATTCCAAGAATTCAACCTGCCTTTCATGCAGATGCACTCCATTGCTCAAGAAAGTGCTCTACATGCAGTTTCACTTGGCTCTGTCATTCTATCTCTCGGTCTAACACACACACACACACACACACAAAGATCATTGACCTGGCAAAGGTGGGAGCCATTTCCAATTTAGGTTTTCAGTCTGTTCATCCCAGTGTGATTGCATTGCAGTGGGTGCTCCTCACACACTTCTGCCTCAACCTGGACTTGATTACAATCATAGTAAGCTTAGGTGGAAGACGATTACAACATGACTTACAGTAGGTATACTCAATGAAGAGCTATCACTTGGGCAATGTATTGGGAAAAACGTTATATCAGGTGCAGAGTTCAATTTAGCACAGATAATGGATGTCACACCCCTGGATTGGGTTATCACGGTAGAGAAATTGACTATTCTAAGTTTAAAGGGAATACACATCATTTGATTACAGCTTTGAAGATATCATACTTTATATATACAAGGTAACAGATTCATAATGGTAGTACATTGTCTTATGTCGTAGAAAATCAACCGAAGGATCCTGGCACATGGAGCTAACCTCAAAGACCTTGGGCCTACAAAGATTGACTGATCAAATACTTTACATCTCCTTCAATCTGCAAAGACTACATCTGAAGGCCAGCTGACCTCTGGCATGCATGTACATTTTGCCTCTACATCAGAAGGAATAATTCCTCAGTAGCAGTGGTGAAAGTAAAAGTACTAATACCCCACTGTAAAAAATACTCTGTTACAAGTAATAGTCCTGCATTGAAAATGTTACATAAGTAAAAGTATGTATGTGTCATCAGGAAAATGTACTTAAAATATAAAAAATCAAAGGACTCAATGCAGAAAAATCCTCACATTTTAGAACCTGCAAATGGTCAAAATGTTCTGTGTTTAAGTGTCTAATAATTTCAGCTGTAATTGCAGGGTATATATTGTTGGGTAGTTTAGTTTTTCATATTTTATAAACTACATGTGTTTGTGTGCAAAACTATGTAAAGTAACTAGTAACTAAAGCTGTCAGATAACTGTCGTGGAGTAAAAAGTACAGTATTTCTCTCTGATATACAAATAAGTATTAATAATAGCAGAGTAGAAGTAGAAAGGTTACTAAATTTCTACAGTACTTAAGTACAGTATGACTAAATGTACTTAGATACATTCCACCACTGCTCAGTAGCCAGTATTTGTAATTTAAAAAAAAACACTGTAAATGTGCTGTATTTATATAGTATTTTTCTAGTCTTAATGACTACTCAAAGCGCCTTTACATCATACAGGAACCATTCACCATTCACACATCTATACACTGTGGCCACGGCTGCCGTACAAGGTGCCACCAGATCATGCAACATGCACACAACTTGGGGTTCAGTGTCTTGCCCAAGGACACTTCAACATGAGACTGCAGGGCCAGGGATTGAACCACCAACCTTCCAATTGGCAGGCAACCGCTCTACAGCTGAGCCACAGCCGCCCTAAAGTTAAAACTAGACTACTATTTTCATACATATGAATCCATCTTAACACGTGAGAATGTAAACGGAAAATGTTACGACTGTAAAGTGTTGTTTTGCTTGTGGAAGAAGAGAAACAGCAGCTAGAAAGACGGTTGACTAAACGGTTGAACTAACTGATTATCTTGGGTGAACTCTAGAAAGCTCCTCCGCCTATCAAGCAATTACTCTCCATGTATCTGCCTTGTTCTATTAAAGAGACACACTGACCACCACCTCCTGCTCCAAAATATCCATTCTTTAATCACCAGATGCTGTTCATTTGTGTCTTGTTGATTACCTGGATCCAGTCTGACTAAATCCATCACTTTTGTTTTTCTCTATTCAAAGTCACTTGTTAGAAAACCCCTGCAGTTTTAAATTATGCAAATTGTGTCTGTGGCTCAGCCATGTTTAGGGCAGCTTTTCTCAGCCCAGACTAATCCCATCCAATTACAGGAGGAAAGAGTTGGATGTCCTTTGTGAGCACTCCTTTACTCACACAGGTCCGCGTCAACCCAGGCCAGCAGTTCAGTTTATAAATTGTGAGTCCAATCAGAGTGCTTAGTGCCTGATGTCCAAATTGCTTTCTTAGAGGATAAACCCAAGTCACACCACAGAGGTGCTGAACTCATAACCTTAAATGTGTTCAAGAAGCAAATAGAAGACAACACAAAATGAGCAATTAAGGGGGCTTAATCCAAGCAAATGTGTCCATGCTCACAAATTAAAAGGCCTCCTGCAATGACCTCATCTTTTTATGTAAGCATTTGTTGTACAGTCCCCAGCCTCCCTCAGTCAGGCCGGTGGCAGCAGCTGAGGCTGTTGCCAGAGGTGTCAAAAGTATTCACATTCATTACTCAGCTAGAAGTATTGATACAAAGACTTCTGTAGAAGTTGAAGTATCAACTCAAGCTTTTTACTCAAGTAAAAGTATTTTTTTCAAAACTACTTAAAGTATACAAGTAATGTGAGGAAAAAATAATATCAAGATGCTTTTTGAAATTAAATTATTTGGCGAGTTTTGGAAACAATTAGCTTGTGGTACTTGGGTGCGCAGAGCTTGCAGCTCATTAGCAGTGCACCATTTCAAAAAATTCTTCCAGGTACGGCCAGGGATGTAGAAGGGTTGGCTGGTCTTCCTGGCTACCAACATCCTCGCTGGTGCTTGGTTGGGACATTTAGCTTGAGTTCTTGTTCTTCCATGGTAAATGTTTATACCTCTCATCCAACCACCATCAAATTCACTCTATTCCGATGGTTGGCAATTTATCTGGATATTTTTTTTGTTTTGTGTTTTTTTTGAATAATGCAAGCCGGAATTAAAACAAGCCAAACTGAAATAGGAGTAACAAGGCTATTTTTAAAATGTATGGAGTCTAAAGTACAGATAATTGCGTGAAAAAGTAAGGAGTCAAAGTAAAAAGTGTGCTCCAGTAATAATTACTCCAGTAATAATTATTCCAGTAACGTATAGATACCCAAAATTTAAACTTAAGTAAGGTAACAAAGTATTTCTACTTCATTACTTGACACTTCTGGTTGTTGCTGTATTGCCTAAATAATCAGGAAATCACATCAATCAATATATCGTCACCAACAAATCCACTAAAGCAACAGTTTTGCATTTTTTCAAATACCCTGTTTTGGCAAAGTGTTAGATGGGAAAATGGATACCACTTATATCTGCCCAATTTGCAAATAATAAGATAGAGGTTTTTTGTTGCACTTCATTGAATTGCAAAAGTTAAGTATAAGTATTCCAATCTCTCATAAACATCGTGCTATCCAATTATGCCTAACCTATAATTATATAACACAAATGAGAAAAATAAAATGACACTGTTTTCCAATAAAAGCTTATTCCTATTTTTTCATTTATTTCACCTCTTAGCGTTTCTCTTTACATTTCTGTTTCTTCAGCTCATTATCTGTGTTTCATAGCCTTACTATTGGCTTGCTTTCTTTGCACACACGCACCTTTTCACAGCTGCAGAGGAAAATGGTGCTGTGTTTATTTTCTTTATTTGCTTTCATATATTAGTTTTATTGTAATTTGAGTAGGGACCTTCAAATTCTCACTGAGAGTGTATTGTTTGGTACATGGTCAGTTTTCGTGCCTTGTCAAGTGGAAAATAGGACACCATCACAACTCTCTCTGAGATATTACAGCCGGAGACTCTGAGATGCCATGTCGCTCTCCATCCGTTCTGCCTCAATGTGAAGCCATGGGTTTTTATTGTCCTTGTCAAATGGGCACCACAACAGGACTGGATGTTGTCACAAAGCTTTCACCCATTACAAAAGGTGCCGCGGCTGTGTGTGTATTATGGTTAGACGAAATGTTAAAATTTTCCGACCGGCAAAAAAACGCTGATTAACAATATACAGTATCCCCCCCCGCCCCCCAAACCCTTTAAGCCTCATAAAACACACTTCACACATTGAAATTAGAAAAAATCAAACCAGCAATGTACTCAGCCATTTACCGATAGCAGATATATTCTGAGCTGATGGTGAGAATGGAGGTCAATAAGTAAGAATATAAAATGCACAACAGTGAAGAGGAACATGAAAGGTTCCACAAAGGCATGTGTTAGTGGATCTCTCCACTAATGCCTCCTGCTGTGCACCTCTGCAGGTTACAGGGAGGCTGCTGTTTCCATACAACTCCGCCCGACTGCTTCTTCCAAGGCAGTTATAAAATTATCATAATCCATTTTCAGGGTGCACTGGAAGACTCATGCCATGTGGTGGGCTGTAAACTGAGATTAGATTCACAGCACGACATCGAGGCACCTCTGTGCGTGCAAATGTAGCTGGGATGTTAACAGTTCTTTCAAAGGACATTCTGTTTCGATGGCCTGGGTTTCGGAGGACTCAAACTAGTAGGATGAACCTGCACCTCTTCACTAGATGCAGATTCACCATAGCTATAGTGTGAGTATGTCATAGAGACCAATAATGGTGAATTTGAACAGTCTTCGTCAACTTCTGGGTTCAGAAAACAAGGCACAGAAAGGATACACTGGGTTACACATGGAGGAGCCTTAAAATGGTGCAGCCTTGTCAGCCCACTTTTAACACTCATTTGTTCTTGAAATGCAGATTTCAAAGGAAGCAACCTCAGCGTGCGCTGTGTGTGTGTGTGTGTGTGTGTGTGCGCGCGTGTGCATTAGGGCTGAATGATTCGACATCGCGATGTGCACATGCGCGATAGTCACATTGCAGGACGTTGCTGTTTGATAGAAAAATAAACTTCCACCACTCCGGCCGACCCTTCCCCTTTAAGACAGGTAGCCATGTGGGCAACGTGTGTATGCAACGTTAGTCTGACGGGGGTTATTGTTATGGGAAGTTAGGCTCTCCGTGTGTAGAAAAGTACCGTAGGCAGCAGCTGCCGCTGACACAGTCATGCGCGTAGTTTTCAACGGGTAGTCAGTGAAGCTACAGTAGTCAGAGTTTTATGTTCGCTGCAAATACAAACTAAATCCCCTGATTAATTAAACATAATCACAATGTCTCCCGGCCATTTCCCCCCGTGGAAAGCTGCTACCAGCCAGGCTAAACCTAATATAGTTAGCCTAAAGAAACAAGCAGAAAGCTGCTACCAGCCAGGCTAAAGCTAATATAGTTAACCTAAAAAAACAAGGGGTCCGTCTGTCGCAACTAACGTTACGGTTCGGAGCTGCAACACTGGAAACAAAACACTAATCTACTAAAGTCTGTGTCTGATCTAACGTCATTTACACTTATTGAATTGTTCTTGGATACATAGAGTTTGTTGATAGTGCGCGTCTGCAGGTCTGATCAATTTATCAAACTAACGAGCTGGCCCCGCTAGTTGACCACAACCTGAAATTTAGAGGAAGCAACATGCCGTCACTTTCATTCACGTTAGCCCGGATTGATAGATTATATGAATACAATGGTGTCATGCTAGTTAACCAGCATAATTTCCCTCCAAAAACACTTCAGAGGAGCAACGTTAGTCACAGCGCTTACTTGCATTGGTGTTTGTAAAGCATTAAAGTTCAACAAAGAATGGTTTACATTAGAAAAGAATCTTTTTCATTTTTTTCCTCTATGTCGATGCACTCCCCTACAAAATCACTGCAGTAGCCAAGAATGATTTATTATTTCCAAATAGAGCTGTTTATGTCATCTTTTAAAAATCACTTTTTCTTTTTCATGTCACAATATATATCGCATCGGAAAAAAACATCGCAATGTAAGATTTTTCCAATTTCGTGCAGGCCTAGTGGTCATGTATGCATACTATATGAGTCCCTCAGAGTTTATCTGTTTGAGTATGCACTGGCAGTGTCTGTGTTACCATGTAAGGGTACTTGTCTGTGGCTCCCATCTTGCCTTGGGCCATCCTGTGGTGTTTAAATCTGTGTGTCATCTGTCATTTAGCCTTCTATCCCTGTGGCTCTAAGAAGCCTACTGCCTCTTCAGTGCTTGCGGCCCCATAATGCTTCCAGTACAATAACTCAGGCAAGCTAACAGGATCACATAACGTAGCATGACTATTGCAAACACCAACAGTGGTATTTGCTTTGTTGTTCAGCATTCCTGTATGTGCGCCTCGAAATGTTCCGATTTCCACCCGCCCGTCTTTGTGTCATTGCGTGTCTCTTTTCTCCATTTTCTCTGCTCTCTATCTCTCTGTCTCTTTCTGTATGTATTTTCATTTTTGTGAAATAGCCCGATTGAGGAGCTAAAGATATGCAAATTAAATCCTTACATCTAGATTTTCTATTCTTTTCATGTGCTTAGCTCCTCTTAAGTTCTTATGTGTGTCACACATCAGATGGCCCTCGTCCAGCAGAATCGCAGGTGATATTTCAGACAACACTGAGTGAAAGGAATCATTTTCTAACTTGGCATTGCTAAAATTGCCACTGCAATGGACCAATTTTGACAAAGCTATAGAAGATGCATCTTGGCACTGTATTAGTGGGCTGAAAATTATTGTTTTTACTGATTATACTAATTACTAATAATAATTACTAAATACTATTTGTGGAAAATGTTTGTGTTTAGTTCTGTGTTATTCTTTCTAAAAATTACACTGCCGCCTTTTATAAAGTTACTGATGATGATGGATCTTGTTCCTGTAATGTGTATCTCACATTTATATATGAGAATATGTGTTTATATATAAACACATTCACACATGGATTAGACATTAGATCAGGTGTGGATAACAAACAGCTGGCTAAGTGCCAAGTGCATTCATATGAAATATTTCAGTAAGCATTCATTTTTAGACACTCAAAATGTATTCTTAGCAGGAATGAATAGCATGTTATTAATACCATCAGATCTATTTTACACTGTAGCCAGGTTAGTTCAGTTGGTAGAGCAGGCGCACACATATAGAGGTCCTGTCTCCTCAACGCAATGGCCGCGGGTTTGACCCCGACCTGCAGCCCTTTGCTACATGTCATTCCCCCTCTCTCTCTTCCCTTTCATGTCTTCATCTGTCCTTCTGGAAATAAAGGCTTAAAATTCCCCAAAAATAATGTTTTAAAAAAAGATTATTTTAAGCCATCCTGCAGGAATGATAGAAGTTGGGTTGACCAGCTCCTTACTTTTCAGACAGTTTGATTGAAAAATTCCTATTTTCTTTCTAGGGAGCGATAGCTTAACTGCACAGTTTGCCGTTAGAGGGTGGTGATGAATTGCAAGAGGCAAAGAATTGAAATACTGCTCTCTCTTTCTCTCTCCCTTGGTGGTTAGCTGTGGTCGCTGGTAGGGTTTAGTTTCTGTCGAGTTTCAGGGAAGAGGAGGCTGGCAGAGCAGGCAATCATGCCCGCGTTGTCACCCCCAAGGCCCCATGTTTCATCTCAATAAGCCCCTGTCTTCCTGCAGGTCCAGAGCTGTTGGAAATGGCGTTTGGGATTTGTGCAGGAGTGTGTGTGTGCGTGCCCGTGCCTGCAAGTGTATGTGTTCGCTTACAAAGACAACAAAGATTACAGGGATATCAGCCAGAGTGAGAGGTCAAGTTCCATACTGTCGGATGAACTGCAGAGGAAGAGAGAACAGAACAGAGGTGGTAGAGAGAGAACTGAAAAAATACAGTGCTGTAAGAAAAAGACCCAGAGTAAGACATAAAACACATCAGATAGGGAGGTAAAGAAAGAAGAGAAGGAACTGCTCAAGACAAAGCAAGTCTATGAGGGAAAGAGAGAAGCGAAGTGGAGTTGGTGTTTTCCGTTGTGGTACATAAGCCTTTCTCTCTAGTACTCTGCTCCCTAGCAAACAACCGGAGAGAGAAACAATGAGAAAAGAAAAAATAGAGTTTAAGAGGGAGAAGGAGAAGAACTTTGACTCTTTTACTTTTCTACCTCTGCTTTCTGAATTTGTTCTCATGTACTGTCAGCTCAATACAGCCGAATTTATGGGGCCTTACTGGTGTGGAGGTTACATAAGAGAAGTTGCCATAGTGTGGAAATATAGTGAGAATTCAGTGAGAGAAGAAAAACAAGGAGCATCAGTTGTGTAGCCATGCCTTGTTAACGAATGTGCCATATTCAGCTCCCAGACGCCTCCACTGTGATTGTACTGTGAAGTATTTCTCTTTTCTTATCTCACCCTTCAGTCCAATTACTGTGTGCTCTCTTTCTCACTCTCTCCCTTGCTCCCTGATATGATTTCTGTTTACTTTTTACTGCCAACAATCATTAAACTCATGACAGTCCATCACCTTTGCTTGCCACTGTTCTGTCTGGTGTATGTAAATTAATATTTATATCATTCCACTGCACGCTAAGTGTGTTTAAGACTGTTTTATGTATACTGGCATAAGCACCATGACTTCTGTCATGGCAATAAACTTGTGGTAACATCTCAGCGCTCTCCTTTCTCTCAGGTGATAACAAAATCTCCTGTTACCAAGTCACTGTTATTTTTCCATCACTTTACAGTAAGTGGCAGTTATGATGCCGTGTTATGAAAAGCTTGCTACAGTGTTCAAGCTTGACTAGTGCATCACAACTTGAGCCAGTCAATTAGTCCTTTGTTTGGAGCGAGAGAGAGAGAGAGAGAGAGAGAGAGAGAGAGAGAGAGAGAGAGAGAGAGAGAGAGAGAGAGGATGTGGAAGTTTGCAAAATAAACCATCAAAAGCTGTGGGGATATGCTGCTATGCAAATCAAAAGCCCATTATACATATGAGAAAATACTATGAACCCACGTATGTTTAGCTACAACAGAAAGTAGGTTACTATTTTATATTTTAAATAAATAAATACATTGGATAAAGTTATTAGGTACACATATAACAGCGGTTGCAAACAATTAGCTATCATTAATTACTGTTGGAATATAATATAACTATAATTGAAATCACTACCATACTTCTGTCCTTATAGGAATATAATACATATCTTGAAATTATACATTTAGTAAATCAATGCTTTTAAATACAATTATACAATAGCTGTTATTGGCATTTCCCTCCAATGCCTGCCTTTATCACACAAACTAGGCCGGCAGACAGTAACGCTTATTTATCAAGCTAAGACGTTTGTTTCTGTAAAAAGCTCTAATGTACTCTCTAATGTTTAGGTGGATGTAATGATGGAAATTCAATTATAAGGCAACATAAAATGATGTTAAGTGAAGCATTTCATGCAGTCCATTATGATACAGTGCAGAAGATAATGGTCTGTTAAAAATTTCACACATAAGTATGTCATTCCACACTATAGAAGGGAATTACTGTAAATGATTGAATGTGACAGTGTGGGAGGTATTTTCCTCAGATTAGGCTGCATACTGCAGGTAACCATGACTTGTTTTTTTCAGTAATAATGGATCTTAATGGTTAACTGATTAATCATAACTAACTTTTGTTTACCTCTGAAGGTTTATGCTATCAGTTACTCACTCTATAAGGCTGATTCATGGACAACCCACGCAGCTAATTATTTTTTCATTAATGCCACCTTTGTTCTCCATTACCACCAGCTTTTATAGACCTATGACACTGTCAATAATCTTTTAGAATGTCAGAATGTTTAGAATGTGTTTTACTCTATCACTGTCAGCTGTATTCCCCTAGTGTCCATCTCATTACTGTATTAATTTGGCTGTGTCTCTGTATTCATGCATTCATGCATGTACGCCTTGATTAAAATATGTCAGAGGGTGATATTGTACTGTGGAGGTTGCTTCCACACTGCAAGGAGACCCCTTTACACACTCATCAGCCATGATCTTCCTGGGAATGATATCCCTGGAATGACCTCCAGGAATTATGACAGGGGCTCTGCCATTTGGGAATGTCAGAGCTTCGGAACAACTTCCCCATAGCAGCCAGTGATCATGTTCCAACAAGCAATCATTCCTGACGCCTCGTTTTGTATTTCCCACAAGTGCTCAGAGAATTACATTTTCATTTTGCTGCAAGCACCTTGATGCATTGCTGTAATTCACCAAGTAGCTGAAGTACATCCCACCAAGACTGTGCTAAACTGCTAATATCATAAAACCAAGATTGGAGAGTGAATGGGTATTGAGGTTCAGCATTATGGGCACAGGGACAGCACTGTATGTCATACATGTCCTTTCATAATACCTATCGGCTGTAGAATATGTTTACAGTAAACACTGTAATTATGTTAATATTATAGTATATTTTTAATAGAGTACTGTATAATCACAGAACATATGTCTAAGTAGCGCACACACATTTTTAAATCCACTGTGGAAGCGCTTTGTTGAAGCAAGTAAGTGCATTGCATCATTTTCTACTTACAAAATATGTATACAGTAATATTGCTTTTTTTATACAGTGTTACATCATGTTGACATACAAGGGCAGTCAATAAATTTGAAAGGGCAGAATTTTTTTATTCAACACCCCTCAAATTCAGCAAAATTCAAAACAAATTGTGTGCACATCTGCCTTAGAGAATTCAGAAACTTGAGGATTTTTCTCCAATGTTTGTGTTTAGTGTTACATGTGTTATGTTATTTAGAATGAAGTTTGAGACATAGATCACCTTCTACAAGACACTCGATCACACACAAAATGCACGAGAGGACATAACAAGATACAATGTGGTGTGTTAGGTAGTGTGTAATACTAATAAAAGAAACAGTGAGAACAAAATTAACTAGAAAATTCAACAGAAATTTTATCAGTGTGCCTCCTACTTGGTGCACATGCGAATAGCAATAAAACTTAATAAAAAATAATAAGTGTCTTAACTTTTCAGAGATATAACTTTTTAAAACCTATTTAAGACCTTAGGACGTGTGTGTCTGTCTGTGTGTGTGTTTCTGAGAGAGAGGGAGACAGATAGATGTCGACAGACAGACATACAGAGTATGGTTGCCTGGTTACTAAGGACCAATAGGAAGTCTTTCATCTCTGTGATGTCATCTCTTTGATCTGTAATCAGTTAACGACTGCATTTGGCACCTGTTGTCGCCAGCTATTCAGCTACTGAACAAGCTCTCAAACAAATGATCACATAAGGGATACCAGCTATCCATAAAATAAGGTTATTGTGGGCACCAGAAGGCCTTTGTGAACGTATTGATATAAAATTTATGTGGATAAACTTAGAAATGTGGGCGTATCAGCGATGTAAAAAAGTGCTTCGCTCTTCATTCTGCTCAGAAATGTGGACGATGTTTAACATGGCAGTGAATGGAGGAAGATTGGGAACTCTTATCATTTGAAAGGTTGCTGAGCAAAGAATGTAATTCATATCGCATACATGAGCACATTGGCTGAAACTAGACAAGAATACCTACGTTTTGATGTATAAGTTGGCTATGACAAGTTAGAATTGTTGGTGTGGGAGCAAGTTATAGAGAGAGAACCAAGATGATTTTTTTAATCTCCCCACTCTATCCTCCACTCTAGCTCTCAACATTCCGCCACATACACACACACTGGAAAATCTGAGACGGTCTGAAAACGGGGACGATACGTAAACTGGGATTTGAGAGAAACCGTGCTTGATATCTGAATGCCCATTCAGCCCAATAAACGCCAAAGTTTTGTCTTCGGTTTAAACTTTTAATCATGTTTCTACCTTAAAGTATGGCGATACAGCACGGTCCCAAAGAGGGGGCGTTTTGAGCGATGTTGAACGATTTCCCAAACATTTCCCATTCAAGTCTATGAGAAATTTTTCGCCGTTTTTTGCCGATTTTGTGAAAACCGCGTGGCAAATCTCTTCTCTTAAAGTCATAGCACACCATTCCCGATTATTACACACGTTTCGATGCATTTTGTGTGCGCGTGTTGGCAACGCTCCAGGACTAGTAGCGGGACAAAAATCTGGCAGAAGAATAATAAAAAGTATGGGCAATAATAGTCATTGCGCCGATTGCAGCTATTGCAGCACATCGCGCAGTGAATTAGACTCTTACGAGGGTGTGTAGGCTTAGCGCTGAACTGCCAGGCACTAAGTGCATATACTGCAGTCAAGACAGCCTTAACTATTTCTAACTTCCACAAGGGATCATAAACTGACAGCTTTTTGGCATGATGTGATTTTCATTCGTACACACCTCTACCTATATGTAGATCCTTTCCATAACTTCTACGCTCAATATGTTATTCATGTAAATATAGCCCACTACCAAGTGACATTTAAGTTTTCCCTGTCAGTCATTACAGTGTTTGACTGACAGCTGTTTTTGGAGTTGTGACTCTACTCCCTGGAGTTGATATGTGTGACCCCGGGTAGACACGATCCCCCTCCAGCTGTAAACCAACCACATATAGAAATAGACAATGACTTGACACTTTCTCTGAACTTGTTTGAAAGTTTTTGTGAGGTGTGGGCAAGTGGTTCATCGGCCCTTTTATCCACCCCTACTTAAAGAGGCAATTTAATGCAGTGATAATGAGGTAGCGGGTTTGGAAGGATCATAGGATAATAATTATGTTGTGGAATCAATGTTTGCAAATGCTGTCTCCTTGTTACATGTATGTTTACATTAATCACTCTATTTGTATGGTCATACTACATCAGATGTACATGTGTGTTAGCGCATATAAGTGTGAGCTTGCATGTGTCTAAATGTTGTCCCCCAGGGAAGGTCAGGGACATCAGTAAGATCAGTAAAGTGGTCTTATTCATTTTATTAACTGTCTTCCTGATTACATCTTGCCCTGGGGCATACTGCCTCCATTAGCCAAGTCAAAGCATGATTACACCAGAATAGATTAGCTTCTATTTTCCTCACTTAGAAACCGCCGCTGAGGATTTAGACCTTGGATGTAGATACTCTAAGGTGAACGCATACACTAGAAAACAACTTCACTGTGGATTTTGAAAAAAAAAAAACATGTGGGAAAGTCAAAGGATAAGCCCTAGACCTAGTCACATTCTTTTCCTTTTAATAAAGCTCAATCTTGGTTTGTGAAATTGGCAGCTTGTCTTGCAGCAAAAGAGTATAAAAGTTAGTCGGTTGGGGATTTAAAGGTTAAAGCATCTTTTTTTATTTTCAAAAATTACTATCAAAGAATAATTGCAGGGCCAAAAAATTGGTGCACCAGCTTTACATAAAACACAAATGGTAGCATCTCCAGATAAAATGAACCATCTGTCTTTTAGATCATATACACCTTAAGTAAAAACAGAAAAACACAAGTGTTTCTTTCAAAGAATCATATAAACATAAGTACTGCCAGCGG
This sequence comes from Etheostoma perlongum, assembly GCA_026937815.1. Classification (NCBI taxonomy): domain Eukaryota; kingdom Metazoa; phylum Chordata; class Actinopteri; order Perciformes; family Percidae; genus Etheostoma; species Etheostoma perlongum. Next base: position 12,899,230 of record CM049392.1, read on the forward strand.
CATAATTCTGCTGGCGATTGTCTCTATTGACTAAAATGTTGAGGTTTAGATTGATAAGTACTGTCAGGTCAAAAAGAAGCTGCCGAACAGGCCCCTTGTTAAAAATGAACTAAGCCGCTGCTGGCGATTGTCTCTATTGACTAAAATGTTGAGGTTTAGATTGATAAGTACTGTCAGGTCTCTCTACATGCTGTGTGCCTTTGGGAATTTCCCAGCTTGAAATGTAGATGGACGGATACATGTGACATTTCTAAACTCAATTTCCAATTAGGTACGAGGCATCCTCTCCAGCTTCCTACAGTGAGCCCTGATAACTGTCTGACAGCTCTAACAAATGACGAAGGCCTGTCTTGAATTGATTGAAGTGTATCCATCATTTTCTCTCCTCTGCAGTGAGACAGTACCTGCAAACTTCCACTTTGACTCAATCATTCTGGCCCTCATTAACTGGCATAGCACCAAACACACACACTTACCCTACACTCAAAACACCTAATGCATTACCTATTTGCTACAGTACTTTCCAGGGATTTTATAAAAGATTATAAAAGCTCATAATAGGATTTACATTTACAGGTAAATACAGACTCTATTTATACTTCAGACAATCAATAGATTGTAGACAATCAATCACCATGTATGGTGTTCAGTTAATACTGCACATATTTGTCTTCCCTTGCATACAAAAATAACTAATGGGTGATAGTGTGTTTCACATCTACCCAAACTTTATGCAGTGGTGTCTATCTTCATTGCAAATAAAGTCTCAAAAGCACACACAGTTTGTGGATCTAATTAATTATCTGTTTTGTTTATAGTTTTCATATTTATGATCAATTTAAAAAACAATCTCATAGTTAAATGAATTCCAGTGCTTCTGGCACTCATCGGCTCGCACAAGAGTAAAGAGTGAAGAGCGCCTCCAATGGTGTCTATAGTCTTTGAAACTTCACTGCCGATCACTTTTGCACAAACTACAAAAAATATTCATCACCTAGCTTGAAAAATTCCAAACGCTAATTAGAGCTCTGGACTTTGAAACTTTGTTGGCTCTCATTAAAAAGCACAAACATACCAACTTTAGCTGATGCTGGGCTTTTACATAGTATATACTTCACACACAAACACAGTTTCATCATTTGTAGAAGTTGATCCCAGGCCAGTCAGCATAACGAAAAGAAAATAAAGCTTAGTAAAACAGGAAAACACATATGCGCAATATTACATTCAGACACAACTAAGTTTTAAAACTTCCCACTCCCACTAACTCACTCTCTTTTATCCTATATTATTATATTATCCTATTTTATTATCCAGTATCTGTCCTCACGTAAACCCCTGCAGAAATTTCTACTAGCACATCCAATGCATGCTCCACAGGTCTTTCAGACACTGTGTGTATCCAAGCTGTCAAACCAAACCAAAGCACTTGTGCTGCCCCCCAGCCAACATAGCAACCAAATAGACAGATTGGATAGAAAGCTGAAAAGTTTCCTAATTATTGAACATTATTAGGATGCTGTAATGAGCATCCAGAAGCCATGTGCAGCCTCGCCTGTCAGCCACGTCCTCATTACTAATATGGTCATCATGTGCCCTGGGACATCATGGACAGATTATTAGAGAATGATGGGCAGGTGAGCAACATTTAGTATACAGCTAAAGTAAAATCCTGCACTTCTGAAAATAACTTGGCAATTTGTTACAAATTTGTTTCAGGTTTTTAATCTAAAATCATCATGCACACCTGTAGATATAATGCTGCATTATTTATGCAATATATTTGATAATATAGTGCCTTAATGTTTTGTGTGAAGCATTTCTGATAATAGAATGTTTTTTTCAAGGTAAGATTTCAACTTGATATGCTTTTATTGTCTTATTACCTTACCCACCACAAATAAATTGAAAAAAATGCTTTACAAAAGAAAAGAAAACCTGACAATGCAGAAAAAAAATCGAATAAGGCCAAAGGACATGAGCATAGTAAGGACAATGGAATGGATAATAACAAATACATAAAAACACAAATACAAACTAGGGATGCACAATATGTCAACAATCTTATCGGTACCAGCAGATATTAATCATTTTTTGACTAATATCGATTGAGAAGAACTGAGCCGACCATATAACGACATCATCCACATTGTCGAAATCATTTAAATATTGAACCACCACGGCACTGACAATCTATTAGATAACAGGAGCCTATAATTTCTGTGATTCAAACTTTTTCGCAGAAGTTAGTTAAATTGGACTTTCATTAAGTTATCCACTTGCTACAAATTATGAAAGAAGCCTGAAACTACCACTGCTACTTCAACTTTTCAGCTCAGAACCCATATGGAGCTTGGTTGTTACCGCTTTACTCAAATAAAATGTGGCACTCGCGGCGTATTTCTCACACAAGTAAAATAATCAACTTATTTTTCAGGGGTGAATGTCTGTCTACATTAGAATCAAATGTTCTTCTTGTTTAATGTATGTATCTACAACAAATGAGATGAAAAAGATGTGGATATATACAGTATCAGCACCGGCCCAAATTAATATAATAATATCGACATATCGAATATCGGCCAAATTCCAATACCGTGCATTGCTAAAACATTATAAATAAGAACATATATCAAACCTTTTCAAAAGCTTTCACAAACATTTTTTTAAAGAAGAGATAAGATAGAGATGATTAAATTGTAACACAGAAGTCATCCTTTTCAGCATTCAGCAAGTAAACAGTATGGCTGTTGAGTAGTGCTAAGTTTCTCACTAAATGTGGGATTACCTTCCTCTGTGTTCATTTTCTGTGGATTTAGTGGCATTGACACCGACTTACGCGAGCGACAATATTCATCAATCTGCTGTGCATTCAGCGGTTTGAGTTACAGTAGGCCTTATTGCAGAACAATCTGAAGTGTTTGTGAGGTTTTCTGTGGCATAAGAATTTAAAACAAGGGACTTCTGCTGCCTAATGACCATGATGTATTAAAGATAATCTTATTAAAACTATTACTCAATCCATTCATGGGCAACTTACCTGTCTGCATATACATGGGTGGCATTAATAGGAACTCTGTGTCTTTACAGTTTCAGCAGTATCAGATGTTCCTCCTTAATTTACAGATTTATGCAGCAAGGTCTTCCAAGATCTGTAGGGAAACCTCTGAAGTAAGTGTGTGCACATGAGTTACTGTGGTTGTTAGAGTCCATGTGCATGCTCAGAGAGACATAAAATGGTAAAAGGTAAAATGGTAAAACGGTAAATGTACAGTGCCGAAAGTATTTGGCCCCCTTGAAGTTTTCAACCTTTTGACACATTTCAGGCTTCAAACATAAAGATATAATTTTTTTATTTTTTGTGAAGAATCACCAACAAGTGGGACACAATTGTGAAGTGGAACAAAATCTATTGGATATTTTAAACTTTTTTAGCAAATAAACAGCTGCAAGTCGCTTGGGGTATGTCTCTATCAGTTTTGCACATCGAGAGACTGACATTCTTGCCCATTCTTCCTTGCAAAACAGCTCGAGCTCAGTGAGGTTGGATGGAGAGCGTTTGTGAACAGCAGTTTTCAGCTCTTTCCACAGATTCTCGATTGGATTCAGGTCTGGACTTTGACTTGGCCATTCTAACACCTGGATACGTTTATTTGTGAATCATTCCTTTGTAGATTTTGCTGTATGTTTGGGATCATTGTCTTGTTGGAAGATAAATCTCCGTCCCAGTTTCAGGTCTTTTGCAGACTCCAACAGGTTTTCATCCAGAATGGTCCTGTATTTGGCTGCATCCATCTTCCCCTCAATTTTAACCATCTTCCCTGTCCCTGCTGAAGAAAAGCAGGCCCAAACCATGATGCTGCCACCACCATGTTTGACAGTGGGGATGGTGTGATGAGCTGTGTTGCTTTTACGCCAAACATATCGTTTTGCATTGTGGCCAAAAAGTTCGATTTTGGTTTCATCTGACCAGAGCACCTTCTTCCACATGTTTGGTGTGTCTCCCACGTGGCTTGTGGCAAACTTTAGACGAGACTTTTTATGGATATCTTTGAGAAATGGCTTTCTTCTTGCCACTCTTCCATAAAGGCCAGATTTGTGCAGTGTACGACTGATTGTTGTCCTATGGACAGACTCTCCCACCTCAGCTGTAGTTCTCTGCAGTTCATCCAGAGTGATCATGGGCCTCTTGGCTGCATCTCTGATCATCTTCTCCTTGTCTGAGCTGAAAGTTTAGAGGGACGGCCAGGTCTTGGTAGATTTGCAGTGGTCTGTTACTCCTTCCATTTCAAAATGATCGCTTGCACAGTGCTCCTTGGACTGTTTAAAGCTTGGGAAATATTTTTGTATCCAAATCCGGCTTTAAACTTCTCCACAACAGTATTACGGACCTGCCTGGTGTGTTCCTTGGTCTTCATGATGCTCTCTGCGCTTTCAACAGAACCCTGAGACTATCACAGAGCAGGTGCATTTATACAGAGACTTGATCACACACAGGTGGATTCTATTTATCACCATCAGTCATTTAGGACAACATTGGATCATTCAGAGATCCTCGCTGAACTTCTGGAGTGAGTTTGCTGCACTGAAAGTAAAGGGGCCGAATAATTTTGCACGCACCACTTTTCAGTTTTTTATTTGCTAAAAAAGTTTAAAATATCCAATAGGTTTCGTTCCACTTCACAATTGTGTCCCACTTGTTGGTGATTCTTCACAAAAAATAAATTTTTTATATCTTTATGTTTGAAGCCTGAAATGTGTCAAAAGGTTGAAAAGTTCAAGGGGGCCGAATACTTTCGCAAGGCACTGTATATGAGGTCACATATGTGGTCCGTGTGGACAACGATCACAAATCACCATAATAAAGTGTGAGTGAAACTGAATGCCTTTACATCAGGGCACAGAGTATTCTAGATATAAAATATGATCATAACCTGACGGAGGTTTAATACGTTATTTATATCCATTGTGATGTTCCAGTCACATCTGTTTTTTTATTCATGCATTATTTAGAAAATAAATTGTGATAGATTGTTGACAGATTTTACACACGTCATAAAAAAGAACAATGAGCTCTACTCTCTACTCTACTCTGTTTGTAAGACTGGATGAGCCTTATCATTTGCAGTCTCATCTCTGTAGATGCACTCGACACATTTCTACATTTTATTGTAAAACCTGCCTTAAGGGACTGAACTTTTTTTATTAAATTGTAGCTAATTTACCAGATGCTTACACGCACACAATTCTTGCTTTGTTTGTTTTGAACATTCATTTATTTATTTTTTATGTTTAATTTATTTGCTGCTCTCGCAAGAACAATCTTTAAAGATAATGCAATGTTTTCTTCAGGGATTGTTCTCTTTTTTGACGCATCCTCTCGAAGCAGACATTTTTGAGTAAATCTATGTGCTATTTCAGAAAGACAAAGTGTAGATACTCTGTTCAGTGTTGCAAACTGACACAAATACACTCTGTCCAGGCCATGTCAAGGTAGAAGTGGGAGGACAAAAAAACATGTACATGGATGGAGTCTCGAATTTTAGCCTTAAGTTTAGCCTGCCAGAGAGAGGGAGAGACAATGGAAGAAATAGAGCGACTGAAATAAACAAAAAGTGAATTTTAATAAAAGGGAGTAGTAGACTCGGTGAAGGAGATGAGGATGAAAGATAGAAAAGCAGAAGAGGAAAGAAGTGTGAGTTAGAGAGTGAGAGAAAAGAGAAAGGAAGCCACAGACAACCTTTACAAAAATCCATAACTCAAGCTAAGATGGAGACAGCGGGGCAGTGAGGGAGAGGAGGGGAGAGGGAACAGAGAGAAGGGGAGACGGGAATACCAAAGGGGGAGAAAGCAGCAGAGTGTGCAGACCAAGCTGAAAACAGAGGTTGAGTGTGTAAGAGAGGTAGAATAAGATAAAGAAGGTTGCCTGTCTTTGTGTGCTCAGGAGAAGCCCAGAAGGTTAGTGTCTAGTCCGCTGAGGTCAACTTGTTCACCTTCAGATCGCCTGCAACCAAAGAGCAGGGAAAAGAATGTAGCAGTCTGGATGAGAGAAGAGTGTCAGAGGTTATTCTTTTTCTCCTTTGAACAATGTGGTCTCATCATCTTAGACTGTAATAAATGCTTGCACTACATCCTCAAAGCTAATGCAATGATGAAATCCTCAAATCCTGATATGCTTTGCGAGCAATCGGCAAGACTATGCTGTATACTTGAGACTTTCAAGGCCAGAATATTTTGAAAGTTGATGATTCTCATTCAGACATACAGAAACGGATCAACAAGCACAGCTCTTTTTGATGAATGTTGACATCTCTTTCATCATCGTTCTTCCACGGTTTTCTTTTGTCACTTAAATACATTTTACCCAGGATGCAACTTGATGGGTGTGGTGTTTGATCATGCAATGTGAGAATACGGAGAAAAGAAAAAAAAAGTAAATATAAACCGTAGTAGCAGTGGTTTGGGTAGCAGCACAGCTGGACCATAACAGTGATAAAAGAAGAAGTTAAGCAAGTCAGAACTTAAGGAAAAAAAAGGTCTTTAAAGATAAAAGCCTGAAATCCATCATGCTTCTGACAACAAACTGTTGCAATGACGAACATAGCACAGAGTTGTCAGCAGGATGCACATCCCCTTCATGTGTAATACAAAGTCAAAATGCAATTTTTTGATAATTGAGAGACACTATAGAGACTTGTTTCTGTTATGTGTGAAATTTCAACTTTTGTTGTGGGTGTACAGTATATGTGCTGGCTTGGATGTTTTTAAGTTGTTTATATAGTATTCATGCAAAGGGAATTACAACAGAGGTAGTGACACAGAATACATAGGCATAGACTAAGGAATATAAATAAATGAAACAAGATGAATCAAAACAAAAAGAAATACTGTACATATAGAAGTACCGGAGAGTGTGTGTGTGTGTGTGTGTGTGTGTGTGTGTGTGTGTGTGTGTGTGTGTGTGTGTGTGTGTGTGTGTGTGTGTTAGGGTGACCACCTGCTAATAAGCCCAAGGGGGGACAAGGGGTAGGTTTCTGAGGGACAACGTGGGACACTGCCTGGCGCAGCAGGGCCCCCACCCCACTGGCAGACTCACTGATACTGGTTTACCCATTTCTAGCACATACCACCTTACATTATATATTAATTATGCCCTATGCCCCTGAACATGTGTAATTGCTGATGTAAGCTCATGAACAAGCCAACCAATGTGTATTATTTTCTAAATAAAGATTCATAATATTTTGAACATTCAATGAATTGATAGATGCACTTCCACTTACGTTTTACTTTAGCAATTTAATTTTGTTTTTCATTACAATTTATTCACTTTAAATACATTATAATATAAAATTATAGGACTAACAGGAATTGTAGTTGCTCAACACCACAGGAACAGTTTAAACGAAATAGTCCTGCCAGTCTTCCTTGTACCCACACCTTGTCTTCTTAACTGATGGTGGCGAGGCCTCAGACTGCTCAGACTCGGGCTCTTTCTCCATTTTTCGAATTGGAAAGCGCGTTTCTGAAAGTTATTTACCAGTGCCTGGTATGCACGTGCGTGCGCTGTCATGACGACAACGAATCGGAGGGATTTTAACTATTTGTCTGATTTAAAGTCATATTCTGTACATTCTGGCTGATAGTGACGTTTAGAAGTCAGAGAGACTAAATCCGTTCAGATCACTGATCATCTCCAGTCTGTTGTTAATTAAAATCAGCAACAGATCGCATGTAGAACATTCTGAGAGCTACTCTGTCATAATTAAAACAACTAGAGACTGTGTACCTGCTGATATGTGGCTCTGATTATATTTTATTAAATCGGAATCGCACCACAGTGTTTTTCACTTCCTGTTCAGCCTGGAATCGGCTGGAAACCGTCCGACTTTACCGCAGCTTTTTGTCCCCCTACTGCCCCCGCTGCTGCCGCCTGCTCTCGTCCACTTTACAGGCGAGGCGCAATTCATCTCGAACGAGCCTATTGTTCGTTTGGCTGCCTGGGGCTCCAAGATATAGAGTGACCAACTCTTTTTTGAGCAAGCATTGATTATGCGTGACACGGTCTCTTTGCGGGACGTACGAATTGGGCTTCAAACGCTGTGCGCGCACGCGCTACGCGGGACGGGTGGTCACCCTAGTGTGTGTGTGTGTTTGTGTGTGTATGTGTGTGTGTGTGTGTTTGTTTGTGTGTGTGGGGGGGGTTGGGTGGATGGGTGGGTGCGTGTGTGTGCGCAAGACTCGGATACAGTATCTTCCGTTGTTGTTTGTTTCTTTGTGGAATTGATGAAGAATGCTGTCCCTTTCAGCTCACGTCCTTTGCTCTTTCTTTACAAGTTCTTTCCGTTTGAAGGATTCGAATTTAGCAATTATGGAGCAAGGTCTGGTTTACTATACGGGGTCAGAGTCAGTGTGTGCGGTGGAAAGTCATTTTATGACCAGCGTTTTAGGATTTTCTGGTTCAGTTTAAAGGTTATTTGGACCTCACTGCTGAACTGTGAAACTGTGATGTGAGGTGTTTGTAATTAGGGCTGTAGTGTATTATTTATTCATTTACTCACTTTTTTTGCAGTCAGTTGATGTCTTTTATCAACTGCCTACATGCGAGACCTGTTAGAGACTACCAGGTTTTTGTTTTATTCAATTCAATTTCAATTCAATTTTATTGAGTTATCTCGAGACACTTTACAGATAGAGTAGGTCTAGACAACACTATAAAATTTACAAGGACCCAACATTTCTAGTAGTTCCCTCCAGAGCCAGCAACAGTGGTGAGGAAAAACTCCCTTTTAGGAAGAAACCTCGGACAGACCCAGGCTCTTGGTAGGCGGTATCTGACGGGCCGGTTGGGGTTGAAATGAATAGTGGCAATAATAGTCACAGTAAAAGATAATGGAACAGTGACTAAAAATAGTAGTTTGTAGTAGTTCATGGCATAGCATGGCACTGCACGGCATTACAAGGCACAGCAGAGCGTAGCAGGATGTAGCAGGGCATCGCAGGACGTGTAGCAGGACCACGGCGACAGCTGCAACCAGGATTTTGGAGCCTCCCCTGATCCAAGGAAACATGCTGTGGGAAAAAGTACATAAGGACTCCGGGGAATGACTCCCCAGAGCTAGGTTAGTAACATGTATTTCTGGAACATGGATGCACACAAATGGAAAGATAAAGGAGCTCAGTGTGTCAAAGGAAGTCCCCCGGCAGTCTAAAACTATTACAGCATAACTAAGAGGGACAGGGTAAAGAGAGGAGCCCCTCTCTAGTTTTATTATATTATTGATTATATGGTAGATGAATCTCACAACTATGACGAGAAGCAAGTGGGCCGGGTTAGGCAGACGCTGCGACTCATCACTCCCTAACTATAAGCTTTATCAAAGAGGAGAGTTTTAAGTTTACTCTTAAATGTGGTGACGGTGTTTTCACAGTAGAGGAGCCTGATAGCTGAAGGCTGTTGCTCCCATTCTACTTTTAGAGACTGTAGGAACCACAAGTAACTCTGAATTCTGGGAGTGCAGTGCTCTGGTGGCCCAATAAGGCACTAAGAGCTCTTCAAGATAAGATGGTGCTTGACCATTTAGAGCTTTGTAGGTCAGTTGCCTTTGTAGGCAAATTTTAACACACAGGTTCAGATTTTTTGTTCTGCAAGTTCTCACATCATATTCTACAAGCTCTCACCTTTTTGCACCATATTTACCTTCATATTTCCATTGCTTCATCATCTTCTTTGTGAGAGGAGCAACAGAGTCTAAACATTTATCAATTTTGCACTGTCAGGCATGTAGTGTAGAAGCTTTTATTTACTTTAGTATAGTCGGGTGGTAAGAATTCAAAAGTTATTAGAGAATGGTCTGATAATAAATGATTCTATGGAAATACTATTAAATCTTCAATGTCGATGCCATATGTCAGCACAAGGTCGAGGGTGTGGTTAAAACAGTACGTGGCCTTATGCACACTCTGACTGAAACCAATTGAATCTAGTAGTGAGTTGAAAGCAATACTAAGGCTGTTGTTGTCAACCTCCACATGGATATTAAAATCACCTACAATAAGTACTTTGTCTGATTTAAGGACTACAACTGATGAAAACTCTGAGAATTCAGATAAAAATTCAGAATATGGTCCTGGAGCTTGGTAAATAACACCATAGTAACAACACAACCTTAATAATACTCAAATTCCTAGAGGCCTGAGCCACTAGGAATTTAAATATTATTATGACTGGGAGGAGTGGCTTCATTTAGACTAACATATTTTTCATGGCCCAGCCATGTTTCAGTAAGACAGAATAGATCAGTTTGATTATCTGATATCAGATAATTTACTAGTACTGCTTTAAAAGACAGAAATCTAATATTTAATAGTCCACATCTAATTTTCCTATTCTGTTCTATCATTGCAGTGGTAGTTTTAATTCCAGGTTGTTAAGTATAGCCCCTCTTTTGTTTACCTTTGATTTAACTGATCTGAGTCGGGGGACAGACACCGTGGTTATTAGACTATGAGTGGGCGACTGCTCCAGTGTAAGCACAGAGGAGCTCATTGCACTGCACCTCTGATTACTGATATCAGACTTGGGTTGTCATGATTTATGGCCGATAATAGACTCGGTCAGATTTTTTGATATGGGAGCGGCTCCGTGCAAAGTAGGATGAATGCCGCTCTCCTAATTAGACCAGGCTTTCCCCAGAACGCACTCCGGTCTATGTGGCCTACGCACTCCGTAGGCCACATACTGGCAGTGTTACAAAATGCCTTTTTGTTGTTGTTGTGCTTTACTTAATCCTAATCCTCTCCAGTGTTTGTTTACCAGCCAGTAAACACCACAGCTGAATGTTGAACATCTTGTTGTGTCCTTGATGAATGTTTTGAAAAAAAAAAATATTATTCCTCGAGGAAAATATTAACACTCGAAGAGGGGATGCTTATGGCTGTCAGCTTGATATAATGTTAGCTTTGGCAGCTTGTTATAAACCAAAATCTGAGCGAAAACAAATGCTAAATCTATCTTTCTCCAAAGTCTATATGTCCTCTACATATAGACTAAAAAAACATAGGGAACCCTATTTTAATGATCTAAGCGCACGGCGCAAAGCACATGGCGCAGGTGCATTTAGGGCGTGTCCAAATCCACTTTTGCTATGTTAACGCGGAAAAAAGGGTCCGTGCGCCAGGCATGGTTCAGAAGGGTTGTACTTAGTGTCTTAATTAATCATAGGTGTGTTTGCGGTGTAACATGCCGTAATCCAATCACTGCCATCTCCCATTCCCTGTAAAAGCCAAGCACATTTGTACTTTTGAAGGACAGAGAGATTTTCAGAAAAAGAAACTGATCTGCTTGTGCGTGAAGGGAAAGCGTGCAAGCAGATCATATATGGCACAAGCACTATGCGACCTAAACTCCATAATGCTATTTCATATTGTAATAATAATCTTTTGCATGTTTGTGTGCTGTAGCGCATTCCTGTATGTAACAAGCATAGTGTGTGCATATTTTACTAATACACTGTTAAAATAGCAATGAAATGCTCTGTTATTGTCTTTAGACCATGTTTTTGTCGGTCAGTGGTCCCACAAGATAGCAATACTCCAAAAATGTGGTTGAACACACCTCCCTGTAAGACCAGCACTCCCACGGGCGCAAAGATGGACACAGGTGCATTTGCTATTTAAACGATGTGTGCACTAGATGGGAAATTGACAACTGTGTCAGTCTTAAACTAGCAAAGACACTTGCTTTGATCTTTGCACTGCACTGCGCCGGGTGCAACATAGGGCCCAGGAGGTTTTATGCTTGAAGGAGCAAATGAGAAAATGTCCATTGCTGACATCCTTGATGAAGTTGAGTAATAATTGAAGCCATACTTGGGATTTTTTGCCACAAAGTCTTGACATACAGTACTGCTCAGGTAGTTTTGCCCTACTTGTTTTATATTACTTGCTTTCTTGATTAAGCAGTATCTAATTCAGTGAAGTCAAAGATTGGAGCTGAAAGTTTACCTTTAACTACAGCATCCACACTTGTCACTGAGATCCTGTAAAGGAGCTGCACTTTTCCCTCTCTCACCTATGATCCCTCAAAACATCTCTGACAAGACTGATCCTTCGCCTCTGCCTTCTCACTTGGCATTTCCTCATCTTCTGAGTCCTTCCTTTTTGTGTCTTCTATCTCTTTCCGACTGTCATTTCTGTTTTCTATTTTCTAGCTGACTGTCTTTTTCGCTCTACTTGCCTTTCTCTCTCTCTCTCTCACTCTCTCTTTCTCTCTGATATACGTTTTTTATTTTCCCCTCTCTCTCTTGCTCTCTGCCCTTGCCTCTGTGGAATTGTTTATGCCCTGTTCATCCTCCTCTGTAATTATGAGTGCTGTTCACTGTATCCCCATCCATATGACGAGCCTGACGGATATGTGGGGAGATGGATGGTTTGAGTAAAAAAAGCAGAGTGAAAAACGAGTGTGTCTTGGCAGAAGCCATTTTCCTCATGACACATCTGTCCATTGGCCTTGACCTGAGGGGACACGGCACTAAATCTGACTTATAGTCATAAACACACAGACACACACACACACCCTGATTGAGATTACCCTTCGGTAATGATGATTATGGTTGTTTATGGTCTTCAGCCTCCACTTCTGTCAGTTACAATGGCTGTCGGAGGTGTGTGTTTTTGTGTGTTCACAAATTCTGCTTAGTTTGTGTACGCACATGCCAGCTCTAGTCGGGGGGTGGGGGATGGGGGGTGATTGCAGCAGAGTTGGGTTATTGTGTCCTTTATCAAGCAGACAAGCCAATTAGGGGCACAAGCATTGATATTAATTTTCCTTCCTCTCCCTCTCTCCCCTTTCTGAGGTGTTTTTCATTTAATAGCTGAATACGCTCTGTGATGACCCGTGAAGAGTGGTCGATGGGTGCAGAGGTATGCAGAGTGAATTTACTAGAGCATAACGTTGTGCTGAACAGTGGGCGGGGTACTGTAAGATGGGTGGGTGCTCTCAGGTAGAAATTGTAAAAAAAAAAACTTGTTATCTTTCCCCCAGCGTTTCTGCTGTGTGTTCTGATGTAGACAGCAGAGATGTCTCGCCTGACATTGCATGCATTGCAGGCAACAGTGAACTCATACTTTGTTCCTTCTTAACCTCCACCACCCACCACCAAAAAGAAGGATTTAATAGAATGGCTCTGTGCTTTTGGCAGCAGATGGCACAAGACAAAACAAAAGGTGTTTTGAGAAATCTATCTTTTATCATTTATTATCGTTATTCTAAAGAGAATGGCAGGCTTATCTATTGCATAACTATAATTGTGAAGTGAATATACCGTGTATGTCATGACATGTGCAGAACTCTATCTACGGCCTGCACAGCAGCAGCTCATGTAGGCCAAACTCTAGTTCCTTTTTCATTGCTTGAACACAGTTTTCAAAACTCTGCACACTTATCCCATGACTTTAACCACAATGTGCACAACACTGTGGATTTACAGCACTTTGTTTATATGCTAACACATTGCTGTCCCAACTGTTAACCACACATTCAAAACAGAATAGATTTCAGTCTGGTACCTATCAAACACTGCTGATTGCAGTCTTAGCTGAAAGCCTAAGCAGTCTTGTTTTAGACTAGTTTTATTTTTCAAGTAATTCTATAATTACTAGAGACAAAATACTATATTGAATCAAATTGCTCATTTTCATTCTTTCTTGTACCTTACGTGACAAATGGTATATTACATAAAATCTATATCTTTTCTTTAAAGAAACTATTGAGGGCGGCCAGATAGCTCAGTTGGTAGATGGGCCGTCCATATATAGAGGTTTACTCCTCGATGCAGCGGGCCTGGGTTTACCTCCGACCTGTGATCTTTTGCTGCTTGTCATTCCCCTACTCACTCATTCAGCCCTTTCATATCCTCAGCTGTCTTGTCAGAAAGGTTGAAAATGCCCAAAAACTATCTTTAAAAAAAACAACTATTGAGTAGTGTGACGTCACTTCAATTGTTCAAACTGTAAAGATGACAAAGGTTGTAATTTCTGCATTTTTGCTTGATGCTAGTGTTTTTACTCTTAGCGTGTTCTGAGGATTGTTCATTGTGTTTGGCTGCACTGAGCCTGGTTTGAGACTTGTGGTAAGAGTTGTGTTGCTTGGAATGAGTTTTGCAGACTGTTTAGTTCAGGTGACTGTTGGTAGTGCAGACAAGCCGGAGAGCGGAGTTCACTTTTGTGCAAAAACTAAATACTTTCACCCAAGTCATTCGTTCCTTGAAATTTGTTTAAATCAAAATCAAATCTTTTTCCATGACGCTCACTTTTTCTGGCGTAACTCCACTACCATGTCCCCTGAAAGGACCGTCACCTGGCGGTGCCTGTACCCGGCTCCCAGTCACCTGTTGGCAGCAAAACAATTTCCGCTTGTAGCCGGTGTCCCAAAGCTCTGTAGCGGCTAAATACAACCAATTTTATCGTTATATGGCACTATAGACTGTTCATGTTACAGCACTTTACTTAGTTTAAAATACTTTTATCTTAGGTATATAATTAATATATGGTCTAGGCTACTGTTGAAGTAGATGATCCTTTGGGTACATTTTGTCCCCACCGGGGATAAAAATAATTGAGCAGAGGCAGGGATATGTAGACCAGAAAGGGGGAAATCCCACGCATCCCCCTGGGCAAATTGCTCATATGCAATCCTGCATCCTTACCTTAGATACTGAGACCCTTTCACCCACATTTATTCAACCAAGGGTAAAGAATTACAAGGATTTAAAGATCCCAGGCTTTTGATATTTTGGTATGCATTGTAGCCCGTTCCAGATCAAAACCATAAGGGATAGATGGGTTAAGGGCGGGATGTGTTTCAAATACAGCTTCAGATCAGAATCAGGGCAAGGGGAGTTTGCAATTAGCATGGATTAAAGGGCAGATTATAGCAGGACTAATGACAACATAAAAAGATTAGATGCCAGGAAAGAGTCTTGGAGACATGGGGTAGATAGACAGATATGGAGCATGGAAACAGAGTGAGAGAGAGGCCACTGAGAACAACTGATATGAGAATGCAAGGAAAGGTGTGCAAGGCAGATATGAGGGAACTAGGGGGAAAAGTAGCCTGGTAGAGCAAGAGATCCAGGAGTGCAAAGAAAAGGTAGAAAGACATAATAGGAAGAGAGATAAAAAGAAAGAGGCCTCTGAGACCAAGAGAAATGAGAGAGCAAGTAGAAGGTGGGGAGTGTGAAGTAGAGAGAGGCCTAAATATAAGGGAGCAATAGAAATGGAGAAAATAGTGGTAGCGCCGGGAGGTAAGAGAGGTCCTCGAAGTAAATTGATGGATAGGTGGTCCAGGAGAGGCGAAAGATTGAGACAATAGAGAGAGACAGTGGAGCTAGGCAACGAGTCAGACGCAGATTAAAAGGAGCAGAGGGGAGAATGCACAGACACACATGCACTCCCTTAGATAAACAAAAGGACAGAGACAAAGAAAGAGGCACACCAATTCTCTATTTTTTTCTCATACATACAGACACACACTGCATTATCTGTAGCTCTCAGGAGAGATCCAGGGGCATACTAATATGCCTCCCCACAGTCTCCCTACAAAAACAAAGATGTTAAGAGGATAGGAGGCTAATAATGACCAGTGGTTACAGAGTGGAGACACCGGGCGCTCCACACAACAAACAGAAACAGACAATGACAACAAAGAGCAGAAACCAACAGTGCCCTGACAAAGACGATTTGATCCATGACTTTTTGCAACAGCTCTTGTCTTTGTCCACAGCCCTTCAGAGTAAATGGGTGTGCACGTTTTTTGTTGTCTCCTAATAGGTGTTTTTTTAAGAAAGACAAGGGGTTAGCTGTGTGCATATGACTTATTCTTCCCATTTTTTCTTTTGTATGTTATGCTGTAGCTGCTCTTGTTAGAGAAGAGAGAAGTATTGACTCACTTCCACACTCCTTAGAGATCAGTGCAGAGAATAGATGAATTGTTTATATTGTAATCTACACATACAGGTTTCCACTTACTGTATAGACACCTGTCACTCAGCAGTGCCAGAGAGGGAATAATAATCACTCTTTTAGGTGTCTTCACTACGGGAATGCAGTAATGTAGTCTATGTTGTGCACAGGTATACGGCGTATACCCACTAAAAAAAGCTACAGAATTTCTGTATCCCTATAAAATATTGAAAATCTACAAGGATACGTAACAACATAGCGTATGATGGAACTTTCACTTCAGCTGTTTGTTTTTGCAAATATGGGGTTGAGAGATGTGACAGCAAACTGAACAAACGTTGCAGGACTTGCGTCATCTTTCATCATTATCATCATCATCATCATCATCATCAGACTACCCACCACAGTAAACTAGACTACACCCCTGGGTAAAGGTGCAAACTAAAGGTAATGTCTGACAGGTTTATGAGAAAGCCAAATCTAATGGTTATGAATGACATTCTGGCATTTCAGCTCCAACTGACCGCCTTCCTTAAAAAGCCATCATTTCGCAGACTGGGGATATGAGTGAGTGCCATTTGGACCCACTGACCTTTTAGTTTTTGGTCTGACTGGCAGGGGTGTGATTCCATGATATGAACTTAGTGTGGCCCATGCATTTAAGTTGTGTTACATGGGTATAATGTAAGTACTTGTAACGGATAGTATGAGTTTTGAAGACATGTGTACTGCAGACCAATGTGATATATGCTTGAAACAGCCAACCAACCTTCCCTCCCCTCTTTGACAAAAGAAGAGGCTACAGTAACAGTACCACATGCTCCTGAAGTGTCAGCCTTAATGCGGCACACACCCAACAGCAAATAACAGTTTTTGACTCCATAAGACATGGTCTAATTTGCTGCTGTATCAGCCATCCATCATGTTTTAGTACCAGCTATAACCAGGAAATCATTTCCTAATAATTTAAAGCTTGCACATCACTTTTCTTTGACATAAACAGTGTGTGTGTGTGTGCGTGTGTGTGTTTTTAGTTTTTTTTTTAAGTAGTATTATAGCGTGGATATAAAAATTCTCAGGCCTAATACGAACAATAAAAATGACATTTTCTTCAGTAGCCCTCCTGCAAACTGAAAGGCTATCATTGTTCTGACATTAATATGAGTGTTCTGGCCGCCATTTTGGATCTAATTATCTGGCTAAAGCGTTGATAGTTATGAAAGAAGGACAATACTGTCCGGTCTCTTATCGCTATGAAGACAGCGATCACTCTCTTTCTCTTGTTCTATTTTTTCATTGCTGTCTTTCTTCTTTTTAGCTGTCATTCTTCTTATCTCACAGCCTCCCACTCTCTCTCCTGCTCTCTCTCTCTCTCTTGTCTTTCCCTCCACAGCTCTATCTGTCTTTGCTTGGGGAGAACAAGTCTCTGTACAAATTACAAATGTACAGATGTAGATATTAACCTCTCTGGATAAGCAGAGAGATAAATAGGTGAGTGTGTCTGTTGGTGTGATGTTGAAATAACAGACAGATAAAGCCATCACAATAAGTCGTGTTGTGTGGTTGTCCCTGAGGACAGAAGAGCAACACAACCCCAGGCCTTATCAATCCATCATGTCTGTTTCCTCTCCTGTGAACATTTACCATGTTTTTTGGGGGATTTTGCTGTGAAAGAACAAGGAAGGGATAAGGACAGATGGTAAGAGTAAGATTATAAAGATGATATAGACAAGACATATAAGCTTGGATCATTTTATAGTATACTAAAATCCCTTAAACCTCAAAGGATGAATAACCTTTAAAGGTTCAATGGAATTTACAATGGTTTCTATCCGTAATTATAACATTTTAACTTGTCAAAGTAATTGTTGAAACCTGGGAATAGAAAATGTCCTTCCTGGATTTCTTTTGTGGGTGCCAGGTTAAGGCCTGTCTGGTCCTGCTACTTTGTATGATGGAAGTTTACACAACGGACAATTTACACAATCATTTTACCATCCACTTTTGTTTTCTCTTCTAAATAATAAGGGCTACAGCAAGTTTAAAATCAGTTTGATCATCTAACTGGTTGTGTTCCTTGTCCTATCTGACTTCTCTTCAGCGAGGTCGCTGTGTTCCCAGATCTCAGCAATTAACTTGACGGGTGCAAGGTTATTATAATTTATACCAATGATGGTCAAAAGTACGTAAATGGGGTTGAAGTTGTAATTTACCGTAATGATCCTTTATTGTGGTAAATGGTGTAACAGAGCAGTGCTACATTTCCCAAGACAGGGCATACTTCTGTCTCTCTTACTGCTTTATAAAAATCTGTCTGATTTTTTTACAAGTTAATTCTTTGTTGTTGTTTTTTTTTGCCCCACCAAGACCCCTCCAGTATTTTATCCAATTCAAGCCAAAAATGCTTATTCCCTCTCGTTTCTGTCTGATGTAATGAAATAAAATAGACAAAATACACACATACAGCAACCACTCTTAAGACTTATCTTTCTCTAGTGGGGCTTCTGATAATTACCCAGGACTTAAGTACACCCAAACATGCACACCCTGTGTCCAATTTAAACATGCACTCACACATACAAACATGCTGCTGAGCCTGATCTTGGCAGTACCCTCTTACTCTGCGGCTCTCCAAATGAACTCTCTGCCAGTATGATTCCATCTCTTCTCCCTCATATCTCCATCCATCCATGCTATCGTTCTCTCATCTCCCCCTCCACCGTTTCTCCCTCTCTCCACTCCTCAGTTGTTTGTTTTGGCAGAGCTTAAACCGAATCACACAGGAGATTTAAACTGGCACAATGCCTAGCTCCCATTCCACCTGATGCCCTGCTGTTACTCCTACAACACTTCTCTCCTCCCCCTATGTCTCCTCTCCTCTGTCTTCTTCTATTACTCATTCTGAAAAAAAGTTGGAAAAATCAAGTTGGACATTTTCTATGAAAACAATCATGTTCTACTTTTTCCCCACCTGTCTGAAAAGCTCAAATGCGTTGTGTTATGGAAGGGGTAGTGAGAGGTCAAGCAGAAAGTGAGAGAATAAGACTTTGGGTTTCTGGGCATCCACTCACTGCTGCACACTGCATGTTTTTGTTGATTTGGGCCTTTTGGCTCACACACCAGATTAGTTCTTTCACCACAGAGTCTGACCACAATAATGTTGCTACATTTAAAACTTAATTTTAATTGCAGACAGCAGTTTATGGATTTTTACAATTTTGTATTGTAGAGTTTGTGCCAACAGGAGGCCGACACATGAGTGTTAAGTTGTTTTTGTTATTTACAGCAGTGGTTCTCAAAGTGGTGTCTGGGGACTCCCAGGGGTCCTTAAACGGGTTCCAAGTGGTTCCCAACAAAAAGGGGAATAATTTATTTTCACCATAAGTAACACAATGATATATTTTATGACTATTTTGCTTGTGGGCTGATTCACTTTCTGTTCTAAATCATCTAAAAGGAAAAATTCTATCAGGTAGGGGACACTGGGACAAAGTCTTATCAGATGGATGTCCGTGGTCTAATTTGTGTCAGTTTAGGGGTCCTTGAACCTCTCTCGTTTTGTCCTATTGACTTGATTTACTCTGTATTTCCGTCAGTTATATAAGTTATAGAAGACCTAGAGGCAAACTTAACTGCATCCACTTGCCATTTACTTTGAAAAGTGACCACAGATCTGCTTCAAGGACGATGACATGTCACTCACTAATTGGGTTGGAGGGCAAAATGCACAGCGTTTCGGGTGGCTGGGGCTGAGCTTAGTTGGCTGCGGTTGGGGACGTCACTGACCAGATCTGTGAAGGTCTGAATTTTAAACTTGGTTCTTACTTGTATAAAAGTGCAACAAAACAAACAAACACACACACACACATACACGTCCAAACAAAGGGAGAGGATTGTGAAGTCTCTTGAGCAGGCAGTGTTAATCCTATTGACAAAGGCTTGTCTGAACAGTGGCCTGAAGAGAGATGAGGCTAATTCTCTTTATAAGGACAATAAACCCACAGGTCACCAAGGCCAAACACACTCACACACAAAGAATATATATTTGATATAAACACCGTAGCTTTCTTTTTAGAGTTGAGCCCCAGTTCAAAAAATAAAAAAGTGCAATAATACAGTCCAGTTTATCATATCTCTCACTGTGATTGTGCTGCAGAAGTCAGCTTCAATCCCCTCCTGTAAATAAATGTGGCTCAGGAGATTTCATTGTCACTGATGAAATTTAACAAAGCGATATTGACAATGCAGCTTATTTTTCTGGAATAAAGAGGGAAATGTAATATTGTTTCATTCTCTCTTGCTTTTATTGTGATGTATTTCCAGGCACCAAAAATGTAACCCATTTCTCTGCCATACTTGCTGTCTCATGCCAGAATAAGTTATCCAAGGCAAAGAAACCAATATTACATTTCTTATTAAAAAGCAGTGATCCTTCACCTTTTATCCACTCATTAAAACACACATATATATATATATACACACACACACACACACACACGGAGGTGTTTGGGTATCAACAGATGTGCTCAGAAGTACCTACGTTCACACAGACACTTATAAAAAACAGATTTACACACATAACACAGTAAGTGAATGCAAATGCAGCACTGCATCTGTGTTTAAGTAGATCTTGAAAATCACAGGTGTGATCTATGACTAAGTATGCCTGTCTGTCTCAGAGGCATTTACCATCCAGCTGTGTAAAACATGTTGAGCAAATAAATTATATTTGCCATGCAGCTGCTTGCTGTCAATATAAATCACGTTAATGTGACAAAAGCCTCCAACACTGAATGATTTAACAATCAATCACTTGCAGGGGGAAGGCGTTTGGACAGTTTAGTTGCACAGCGCACTTGCCTTAAAAAAAGTTTGTGTTTTGGTCTTCTCTGTGAGGGACACATTGAACATTGGAGTATTCAGACAGAAACCGGTAGGGACGTGACGTTGTATTTCTTGAAAGGAACTTACACATTGTTTTGTGTGTGTGTGTGTGTGTGTGTGTTTGCTCACCAGATGGGACACCCTACACGTGGTGGGTAGGTCGGGGCAGCGAGAAGCACTTCTACTGGGGGGGCTCAGGGCCTGGCATCCAGAAATGTGCCTGTGGCATCGACAGGAACTGCACTGACCCCAAGTATGACTGCAACTGTGATGCTGACCACAAACAATGGTAAGTCAGAACTGCACGTAAATGTCCAGCGGGATCACAAACAATCTGTATCGAAATTGATTCACTCCCCTACAGTTTCAGCTTTGCATTGACTTTAATTAAAGTCTGCAGACACAGCTGTCAGTGAAAAGTTTCCGGTCGCACCCATACAGGGACATTCACAAGGCTGAGTCAGCACATCTGTTATTTACATCATTCTGCCTAATGCTGCTTTGAGCACCCAGCTGTATCCATCCTACGTTAGTTAAACAGATTTGCCCTATCCTTATATATTATACCAACATCTGGGTTATTAGAGGCTCTGTGGCACATATAATGTCATATAGTGTTTTTCAAACACATTGGTTAGTCTTCATCCTGAAAGCCTTTTCACTTGGACAGATAAAATATATTGTTTGAAATTTTCATGTGAGTATGCTATTCTATAGTCGACAACATGGCAATATTATGCTAGAATGGAATAACAGTGTGGTGTTTTTTCCTAATACTCAACCCTAATACCATGATCTAGCCTGCAATACAAGAACAATATTTATTTCTTTATGGATCATAAACTGGTGGCAAAGATATGTTGTTTTAGCCTTGGTCTTTGTATGTAGCAATCAAGTGCATATTTACAAAGTCAGCCTGAGACAGGGACTTCATGTTAATAAGCTTGCTAGCTAGTGCTAATTAAAGCTGCTGAAAAAACGCTGTCATTGCAGCGAAATGTACAGCCATTGACTAGATAAGAAGAAGCTGATAAGAAGCTACGTTTGTTTACTTTTGTCTATCAAGGACCAAAAAAGTACTAATCTGCCACCAATATTGTAAATGTGTTATTAAAAAAACGCACCTGTCCAGTGCTAGAATACAAAGCTTGTTAGGCATAGTAACAGTAACTAAGTAACCAGTAATCAGTGGATGATTTGATTAAAACATTTGTGCTGTTTAACTACCTGGATACATTGTATGAAATACGATTACTACTGGGATCTGCTCAGTATTACTAGTTTTTCTTTTACTGTCAGCCACAAAGCAATTCCAATGGAACAGTTAGGGGTTAAATGCCTTACTCAAAGGTTCTTCAGGGACAGAAGAGTGTTTGTCATTCAGCCCGCCCACAGATTTTCTCAGCTGGTCAGAGGAACTGGTTGAACTTTTTTTATTTTATTTTTATTTTAACAGTAGAAAACGTTTTTCAAAGCACTGTACTTCAAACTTATATTTCATAAGCACATGTTCTGTTACAGAGAATGTATTCTGGTTCACATTCACATATAGAAACATCTCTGAATCCCTGCATAAGTCCTAAAAAAGAATAGAACATCTTGAAAGACTGCAGTTGATAGCACTAATTGTATTGCTATATCAACTGAACTTAAAAGTGTTTTGTCAGTTTTAGCTAGAACATTTGTTGTCACATACAGCAAACATCTCCTCACTATCCGCGAGCTGCCTGTCCCCAGAACACACTGTAAAAAACGCGGTAACTGTAGACAGCCCAGGGTCGACAAACGGCAACAAAAAGAAACTGTGCCCACCTGCACCACCAAAATACACAAACAGTGTTCCAGCCAATAACTGACTAGAAGAATTTGGGGGTGGGGGGGGTTAGTGTACGGGAGCACAGAAGGGAAGGGACGGGATGAGGAGGAGGGAGGGTCAAGCTAGTCTCGTTTTGTTTGAAAATACTTCTAACGTCAACAAGAAGTGACGTCACCCAACATCGCTTAGAGCACCTTTAAAACCCGTTGATTTTTTTGCTGAGATAATTTCCCTTTAGCCTTGAGAGCTTTGGATTCTGTGTAAACTTTTAAAAAACACCTCAAGACGCATCTTTTTAGACAAGCTTTTAACTAGCAATATGGCTTTGTATTTTATGTGTTGCTGTTTTATTTGTTTTTACTGTAAAGCACTTTGTCACCCTTCTTGCCTGTAAAAGATGCTATACTAATAAAGCTTACTTACTGTGCTGAAACTAAAATTGTCACTATCCAGCTAACGCTAATGTTTGCATTAGTCTGTCAGCTCAGTGTCTGCCTTAGCTGGACGGTCTGATGAGTTGTCTAACTACAAAGTGACTGAATCATGAATGCCACCATCAATGATGTGTTTATTCAAGAGGGATGTTTGCCTCCAAAACCAACAGTTTGTGTTTTGAAGCTCCTTTAGCCAGCTGATGGATATTCTCATTAAACCAATTGCATCACTGTCTGTGGGTGTGTGCATGTGTGTCCATACTGTTATGTTTGTTCGTGAGTAATTACTGAATGTTAGCGAAAGGGGGAAATTTACTTTCTTGTCTCCCTCTTCATCTCTAAAACTGATGAGATTACAAATAAGTCTTACTCTGTCTGGTTCTCTCCATTAATAATGTATGCATTAATGTCTCATTGTTTGGCTGAGTGAGCTTATGAAATATTACCCATATAACTCTATTTCCACTCATTACCCATATTTTGGCAGCACATAAAAACACACACACACACACGTGTATTCACACACAGACACACATGCATACACAAAGCCATAAATTAGATTGTACTGTTTAATTTTAAAACAGCAATGAATAACAATTAAAATCTAAAAATTCTGTGAAGACTTTATAACATTTCATACTCAAATTCATTCCAACTTTAAAGGCTGTGGTTGTAATGTGTAATGTTTGTCGTATTGTTGTTGTATTATCAGTGGACTAGTGATATCAAGAGACATTATGCATGGAATGCTTTAAATATCACTACATCCATCCATCCATCCATTAAATGTAACAATTTATTCATGCACGAGGCAATATTGTATTGATTATACAGTATATTCCATCCTTTAACCTTTTTATGTTAGGTTTATGTAAAATGCATACTGATCTGTTTATGTGCCTCTCATTTATATTATTGTTATTATTATTATTAGTAGTAGTAGTAGTATTATAGTAATAACAATAATAACAATATATTTTTATTATTAATAATGGCCTAAAATGCCCAAAAGAAAATCTTTAAAAAGTGGATTATAACTAAAACATAATTATTATTACAATAAAATGGAGGAAAGAAAAGAAAGAAAATTTATTTATACAAAAAGCATACTCATATGTACAGTACTGTATATACATACACACATACATATTCAAAATAAGTAAATATATAAAAGTAAACAAAAATGAAGTCAAAGTGTGCAATAATATAAGAACTACATAGTAGGCGCATATAGTGATAATTATTATTACAACTACTGTATGTAGGTAACCACCGTCATATGTACCAAACCAAATTTAAAGGTACACAAATGCACATAAATGTATGTAAACACACAGGCTACATACTGTATACTGCTACTGATGTACAGTATACATATACTCACATAGACCCATGGACAGTTGAAACACGAGTTATGTTTAGTTACACTTATAAATGTGGTTATACTTCAATTTGAGCAGCATCTGACAGTATATAGGAAACAAATATACATGCCTATGCACAATGCCTCTGCTCCAGATAGTATAAGTGTGTCTACAACACTATACAAACAAAATACTATGAGTTTTCCCTCAAAACCAAGGAATTACTCTAAGAAACCAGTGTTGGCATAGTGGCATAGAGTGAAAGTGTAGCTATATTATCACAAATGTGCTAAATTGAAGAAGGTAATTAAACAGCAAAAGCTGCAGAAATTGCAGATTGAGTAAACAAGGTGAAGAGACTAAAGAGTGTTTAACCTGGTTTCTCCTCTTCCCTCTTTCTGGGTGTATCTTTTAACTCGTCTTACAGGAGAGAAGATTCTGGTCTCTTGGTATATAAAGAACACCTACCAGTCAGCCAGGTTGCCGTAGGTGACACCAACAGACCGGGCTCTGAGGCTAAGCTGACTGTTGGACCACTCCGTTGCCAAGGAGATGGTAAGTGTTGTGTCATATCTACTGTGGAGTTGTTGATGCAACATTGGGCAGCAATCTTTAGTATTTTGACTGATGGGCTTGGTAAATATGTAACCATTCCTGAATCCAGAAGGATTTCTGGCTTGGACAAACAAGCTTAATTTTGAGGGTGAATATATCGAGATGACAGACCAAGAATCCCTGAATGAATGATTGAATTAGGACCTTTTAGCTGAGACACACAGGAGGGTTCCTGCCGGAAGATGCAAAGGTGCTCCAATTCAAAAAGAGTGGAAAGGTCAGTAATGTAGCCAGCAGCTAAATCCCACTGTGCTTTAAAATGATCTAAACAGTCTTAGAAATAACTTTAAACCTTACAGGCCGCCTGCACAGAAAAATGAAAACTTCTGGATTAGCTGCAGGTGTAAAAAGGACCTTTAGGTGAGGCAGGAGAGCTGGCGTTGCAAAGGCCAAATTGAGAGGAAATATGTGCCTTAATGTCTTTCTCCAAGTTGGCTACTGAATAGAGTGGTTTAAAAAATATCTGTGTCTGCATAACTTTTGTGAACAGCTCATCAAAGGTTGAATCAAGAGAACACCTCCATTCACTTCCCCTGTTTTTGTTTTTTATTGAGTAGCTTTTTGGAGCTTTAAAGGACATTTTCTTTACTGGATGTCAATTCAAGAAAATCCTGGACAAACAAAGTTAATGGTACTGGAGGAGACTTTTAAAATAGGTGGGTTTATAATGTGTGATCATTTTACTCAACAACAAAGGTCACTATACTTACGTAATGATGACTGTTGAACCATGGTAGTGTTCTGTCTGAAATGCCAACACATTGCTAAACAGGTCAAGTAATACTGCATGGACAGTGGAAGGCCTAAAATAAATAAGATCATATTTCTCCTTTATCATTTATCCAAAGGTCATCTGTGACCCTCAGAATAGCCGTCTCATGTGCAGGGAACCAGCCTAAAACCAGACTGGAATGTTTCCCACATATAATAAAGATTAACAAATTAGCTGTGAGAACATTGCGTTCTCAATAATCACGATAAGTGTAGGCATGCCAGTCAGGAGCATTGTTAAAAACTGAAACTTTTGACTTAAGACCTCCTGTACATAAGAGGTACTGGTACTCTCTATTGGTTCCAAAAGACACATCCTCATGTCTGAAAGTCAGCAAGATAATGTAGAACCACATGTTTAGGGTGTTGGCCAATGCTCTGTGCCCTACAAAAAATAAATGACTCCTCACTCTCCCCGCACTCTGCTTGACTCAAACTTTTTCAGTGAATTTTTCAGAGTAAAAATTACTCAAGCCAATGCTGGCTGTCTCCATCACTATTGATGTATTCAGTTATGCTAGAGTACTGCAGGAAACTGAAAGGATCCTGTAATGCTGGTGAGCTAAGTGCTATACATGAATTTATGATAGCTGGTTACATTTTACACTCTTGATATACCTGAATACTTGAATTACGACCTGAATAGGCTATTCCAAGTGGCAGGTGCAATTCACTGAAGCTGCAAAGGGAGCTAATGATAGAACGCTTTAATATACTATATATATAGTTAATGATTAGTTACTGTTTTTGAAAGAGTAACGAATGATTAGTTACTGTTTTTCGGAAAGGGTAACAAATGATTATTTACTGTTTTCCAGAAGTATAGTTACCCTTTTTCAGAAGGGTAGTTACTGTTTTTACTAATCATTTGTTACCCTTCTGAAAAACAGTAACTAATCATTCATTACCCTTCTAAAAAAGAGTAACTACCTTTCTGAAAAACAGTAACTACCCTTCACAAAAACAGTAACTAATCATTCATTATCCTTCTGAAAAACAGTAACTACCCTTCTCAAAAACCGTAACTAATCATTCATTATCCTTATGAAAAACAGTAACTAATCATTAACTACCTATTCTTTTGTGTACCTTATTGTAAAGTGTTACCGGTTAATGATTTGGTGATTATTGCTCTCTTTGCTCTAGTGGGGATGCCTCTGACTGTAGTCATGGTTACATGGTCTACTGTTCTTACACATGTCGTACCTGCACATTGCAACAATGTGGAAGTTTTAAAATACTTTCTTCCAAAAACAAAACATCCACCCTGCTGTATGTGTGCCCCACCTGTTGCAGCATTCATAATATTAGATCATAGATGTTGCTCAGCTTCCACACATCCAGTCAGTGAGGTGATGGCAATAGTTACACTTTTTGAGGAGTTAATTCCAAAAAAGCTAACAAAAAAGTGTCACAGTGGTTAAGTCATGCAGTATTGCCGACTTTATTCTACCTTAACAAATGAACAAAGCGGTAACTTAAACAACCAATACAATTCAAAGGGAAAGAGTACTGTGATTATCTTCACACTCCTCATGTTGAAGAATAGTTTGCGTCTTTCTTCAAGCCTAATCCCAGTGAAAATGAAACGTTGTTAGTATGTACTGTACAATACATTCAGACATTGATAGCCAAACGTTTGGAAAGTAACATACCCTCTTTTGATGATTAGAATTTGCTGCTGATGGTTTGAATATGCTCTTAATTAAAAGCTATCGTGAGGAGGAACAAGAGAAAACTTTTCATGCATACCTGAGTATGATTGGGCACATTGTTATTCTGGGGTTGCACTTGTGTGTGAAAATAACACATTGCTCATGCTCACATTGTGCCGATCATTCAAAGAAACAGTTGCTTTATCATGACTTGGCTTTCTGCTGTGAAAAGTGACTATAGTATGTGTGTGGGTTTTTGTGCACTCATGCATGTGTGTTTTTGAGTCTGCAGGCACATGCATTTGTGTGTGTGTGTGTGTGTGTGTGTGTGTGTGTGTGTGTGTGTGTGTGTGTGTGTGAGAGAGACAGATAACGTATCAGAAAGAGACATTCCATCTAAACACTCCTCTCATCCTTTTATTCTCTTCTGTCTAGTCCTTGTAGTTTTGGTTATGTCTCAGTTAAACATCAGATATCAGATACTGCAGAAACACACAAACACACCCTGTGAGGCAGTTTAATCTTTGCTGTTTCTCTTCCTGTCTATATTTCTAATCACAGCTGGCACACTGCTCTCTGTGGGACCTTGGGTCAACTGGAAGACACACACAGAGTTGGCTGCTCTATCATATTGATCACCTCTCTTTCCTCCGAACTCATGAGCCTGTGCTGTTTCCCTTTGTCCTGAACCGAGCCGTGGTCTGTCAGTCCTGCAGTGTTTGTGCCAGGTCGGCGTGAATTATGCATTACATTGCTTGCAGCACATTCCTGATGCATGCTATAGTATACTTGGCGAAATTAAACATTTCTCATTCTGAATCTGAGTGGGTTTTCACACATACTCAAACAATTCAAATGGATAATGGAAACCTTATCCTAGGGATGTATTGCCATACCACCATAAGGCATAGCTCCTATTACAAGGGAACATTCAGGAACTGCAGGGGTGGAAAACAACCATCATCATGTGAAGCACACCAATACACCCAAAACTGTTGTTTTCTATGTGTCATGCACACCAGGATTGTCAGCAAGCCAACTTGAAGATGAGCGGACTGATGCAGCAATTTTATTACATTTGCACCCTCGGATCAGCAAATTCTTTGACTGCTTATTCTGTTTGGTGTGTCTGTGTGCATGTGTGTATATGCTATTGGCATCAGTTGACACTGCAAATGAGGCAATGCAACATGGCCGGCATGTGTTGCACTTAGGCCCAAGTACAATCTGTTAGGAGGCGCCTTGGGGGCCGCTAGGAGCTAAGGAGCTGATTTGTTTGCTTAATATGCATCAGGCGTCTTCAGGAGTCTTTTCTCTTATCCCTCCTGATTGTGACCTGAACACAAAATAGACTACAGCTACAGTAAAAAGGCAATGTATCATGTTTTTCTTTAGTCTGGACCAAGTTAACCAAACTACAGCTGTGAAAGCAAATGCAATCTGATCTGATTTTCTGTATTTATTACTCGCTGAATAGATTCAAATTCAGAATTAATTCCTTAATCAAGTGGTTTTGTCTTTTGAGATTGCCTCAGCCATTCTCATCCTTGTTCTTTATTTATTTATTTATTTTTTATCTCATATGATGAAATAGATTAAGACAACATGGAGAGGAAGTAATGTTGGAATTGGCTGTGTGATGTAACAAAGTACCAGAGAAATTCGTGAAAAGTAATATCCTTTGGAGAGGAAAAGCAAACATGGATTTAATCTTTAGTGCAGGGCAGCATGATCATTACGATAATACAGCTTCATATATTTTCCATTGACTGGTCATTTTTCATACTAAAGGGAATAATAAAGTAGAGCTATGCGCTCTCAGTGTTATGTGAGTGTAGATATGTGCATTGTGCATGTACGTATAACAGTTTAAAACTACAAAGGAATATAATGTAGCTAAGAATACTATGGCTATGGTTTACTCTCACGCAGAGATTATTTCTCTCTATCGATCAGTCCGTCCATCCATTCATCCGGGAGACAGGAAGTGACCTGGTTCTGTCGAGGGTGCAGAACATGACAGAACACCTGCCCTCACTCCTCGTCAGTGTCACACTGATTATGGTCCCTTCATCAACAATCTGCTGCCTCTCTCACTAATGTCCCCTCATCACAGAGCTGCCAACATACAAACAAACCATTATTTAATGACCCATGGCATCCCATCTGTTTGTATGTGTGGCTCTTTCATGTAGCAGTATGGCAGACACAATTACAAAAGATAGATCCTTCTGTCACTTGGAAGGAGTCCTACACTCTTTGTATTACTCTATTATCCACTGTGTGTGTTTGAGTGTGTTTCAGAGACAAAGAGAGAGTTATCCTCTTTTATATTGAATGACCAAATTAACAAACTTACTTTAAACTGAAGATGACTTTGAGGAATGTTTGCAATAGTGCTGGCCAAGACACCGAAACATGGAGCATACATTATATATTGCCCCATTAAGGCATATTAAACATATATTAAAATGTTCACACGTGAATAGGTACTCCGTGTATGATTGATGCTTCTCATACAGTGCACGGAGCTCTGTCTCAGTAAGAGCAATGATGATTGGCTGCCATATAATGGGTTTTCATAGGCAAATGACTAATGTATTGGGCAGTCAGGGAAAGTTTTAGTAAGGAGGTACTGTGTGTGTGTGTGTGTGCAAGCGAGCAATTGGGGTGCTCTGGCATGTGTGTGCGTGCGCCAGCATTAATGAAGCCCATTTCCATGGCTAGTTTAATGTCAGCCTATACAGTCACATGCAGACAGAGAGGAATTAGTCCCATTTATTGATGTTAAAAGGGTTTGGACATTTTAATAGATGGGAGTGAAAATAAATGACAGCAAATGATGCAAAGCAGTATGTGTTCTGTGTAATGCACCTGCTATGAGACATGCTTGGCCTCATGACTGACCACAAATTAAAACTTATAAGGGTCACCTATGATAGCTCAAAACTAATTAATTGGTTTGTGCACATTTGTCACTGTTCATGTGCATACATATAATGTATTAGTAATTGATGTGATTCTAGCAGGCTTTTTAAGACATTGAGGGTCTGGTGTGCATTACATTGGGCTCATTACTTTTGTATTTAAAACTGTGATACTTGTAGGTGTAAAAATGTAAAAATGTGGGTTAAAGTTGAATCCAGTTGTGTTTTCTCCTAATTGTTTACTCTTCCTCTGGTACTTTTACTATTTTCTGAGCATGTTGCAGGACATTTACTCTACACTATGGTGGTTTATTAACATATTGACAATTTTCAGTGACAATTTGCTAAAAAATAAAAAAAGATGAGCTTTTGTATTACATTAATATTGTAAATGCAGCTTATTAAGAGTAGGTGTAGAACTGCCTACACAGCTATGATTCAATGGACAGAACAGGTCATCAAAAACAGTCGACATAAATGCAAAGGTCAGTTATATAAATATAGTTTATATGGAATAAATAAAAGATGATGTTGGGGCGCATGCTGAACCAGGTGAGCCACCAGGGTTCCCCCCAAGATTGTTTCTAACCCCCATAATATGATATGTATAATACATATAATACTACATGTGCATACCACTTGGTGGTTTTTACCCAAAGCACTTCTAAAATTTGTATGTGCACTGTATGCACGTACAAATTTTAGCATAGCCTAATATTTATGAAAAAGACAGCTTACACATATTCCTTTCTCTAATGATTATTTATACACAATACATAATTTAAAGAAAGTAAATAATAGATGATATTTTCTTTCTGTCTTTTATTTCCTGTAGTCTCTCCATGCATACTGTTGATTAGATCTCTCAAGGTTTAATGCTAAAAATGTATGGCCAGCAACTTGATAAAGGCTTTGCAGATCATAAGTGAAAAAGACTAATGTAAAACCTGAAGTTTCAAATGCTATATATTCTGTAAACATACAGAACCTTGACCAATTACACACAGATCAGATGGCATAATGGTCTCAATGAAAATGTAGAAATGAGCATGGCAGATGTATTGTGCCATAGACAAATACATTTCAGAACTATATATATACTGTATGTAGGATCAAGTGTTGAACAATGATATCTGAGCCATGCCCTGAGGGATGACACTATTCTTAGTCCTTTGATGAAAAAGCCCTGAACAACTTTTGCATCTGAAGTAGGTGGCAGAATAAGTAGCAAGTGGAAAAATTAAATGAGATGGCACAGCAGTGATCGCTCTGAAGAAACTAAGTCATTTGTGCTCTAGCAAGCCTGGGTTCCAAAATTTCACGATCTACAGTCACAATGCATGTCACATGTGTGTGTACATGCAACTTGTGTGAAGATGAGGTTATTTAGCTTATTATTAATAAGCTCAATTGTGGTTGAATATGTTGTCTATTATACCTACAGCCAACAGTGTGCATGAATTCATAATGTATATGATATGTGTGCATGTTTCTGTCGGTGCCTGCAAATGTCCTGAGACAGTGCAGACAATTAATGACCTGAGACAGTGCAGTCACTCATGCATACCATCTGCTGGTACTGGCACATAACCCATCTGGTCAAGCATGGTCAGATGAATCATCTTGTTGGCTTCCAGACCCAAACTTCACCTTGTATCTCACATCATGTTAGCATCTACAGTTCAGTGGGCTTGAGTTTTTTTTCTTTCTTTTTTTAGTCCCTGTGGCCTAATCCAGAAGTCAGCAGCTGTGTTCATTTTTTCACATTTAAATCAGATGTCCAAAACATGCTTGTAAAGAACATCTACTTATTTAGCACATAAAAAGTCATATTTTGGGGTAGCTGCAGATGTGCTCAGTTTTTTCGTGGTTACGCTTGTGATTCATCTCTATTCATCCCTGCAAGTTTGTTAAACTTGTGTTGTCTGGTTGAAGTGTGGTTCTTGGTTTACTTAGAATGGTTTGCATGTTTAATGGTGACCATGATCACTATCTTAGTTTAGCATTTTAATATGCTAATATTAGGTAATTAGCGTTAACAAGTGCAGGTGAGAATCATGGGGGATGTCGTTAATTTTAAGGTATTTGGTCATAAACCTATGTACTGGACAGACTGAAGGTTTTGACCTGATGATGTTGCTAGCTAAGAAGTTAGTGGATTACTAGTTATTATAAATTAAGGGGGGGCTTAGGGGGGCATGCATGTTTGTACTAAATGTCATGGAAGTCTGTCCAATAGTTGCTAAGATATTTTATTCTGGCCCAAGGTGGTGGACCGGTCAACAGGCCAACAGACGAGCATTGTCATTCACAGAGCCTTGCCACTAGGATGGCTAAAACGTTTCACAAATTTGGTTTCACGAAAACTTACAGTAGCTATACATCAAACATGATCCCATTCATTTCACCTTTAAAACTGCATATCAAGTTGTTGCTATTTTGTAGGCTCCATGGTCGCTACACCAACAAACCAGAGCATAAAAACTATAAATCCTAATGTTGTTGTTTGGTGTACCTCATTAATCTGCATATGGGTCGTAGGCACTTACTGGATTTTGTAATATTACATGCTGCTAACTGATGGCCATCCTCGCATCAAGGTAGAAGTGGTCTTTCCACACAGTGCTGGTTTGCTATGGGGTTTTGTTTTTTTGTACTCTGCTGTACTCCAGCCTTGTATGCATTGTGAAGCATTTTAAATAGTGATTAAATGTAAGATGCACTGGGATAGGAGGTATTGGAGGCTACAACCAAGCAACAGAAGACTCCTAAGACCATAGAGCATGTGATCTAAACTTTGAAAGAATAAGAAAATGAATCCATCATTCTGCTTCTCCAGTAAATGAACTTAAGTGTCTATCAATGGAATAGCTCAGCAACAGAGGCCATATACTGTACATTCTGAAGATCTCAGCTACTCAAAGGTTATTATTGTCTTCAGTAGTGCACCACACATTGAGAATAAGGCCATCGAGGAGAGGAAGTGAGGATGTGAATTTCTGCATTGCCGTCTCCTTGAGAACCAATTAGACAGAGAAAAATGGCTTCTGAAGAAAATCACTTTCTTTTAAAAAACGCCTGTTGACATAACTCCTAAAAGGCTTTTTAGGCTCTTGTTTTTATACACTGTAATTCTTTTAGATATGAATACATCAGGGAGAATGGCTTGATTGAACAATGAAGGTTATAGTAACACATGAATGAACTCTCTGTCTCCCAAGGCTGTTTGGTTTTGCAGGCAGCTCAGTTCATATCAAACTAATTTTATAGAACTTTGGTCAATAAATCTTTGGCATAAACGTAATTTGCCTTGCCTTTAAGCATGTTACCAGTGTAGTATTTGTGGTGTCTTAGCCAGACATTTATGTGCTGGATCAGTTGAAACATTTGTTTGATGAACATTTCAATATGGAAGTGATAAATGTGCCACAGAGCTTAGCCAACCAGTTACATCTGTGGATCTGGCACAGGGGCAATCAGAGGTTTATGATTTGGCTTCCATGTTTATTCCTCTAACAGCGTTTTCTCTCCAACACTCAGTTTCTGTCAACCCCCTGATGTTTTGTTCTCTTTTCTTCCTCACACCATAGATCCATGTCGAGATCTTTCTCTCTAACCTCCTCCCACTTCCCTCTTTTCCTCTTGTTCTCTCTCCCTCCTTCTGAAGAGTGACTCGCCTCCAGGCTGTATTTCTATATCCTTGTGTCCTTCTTGCTTCTGTGTCTTTGTCAACCTTCCTTTTACTCTCTCACTCTCAGCTCTTAAGGTCTCATTCTGTGCATACAAATATATATCACAGCATATTAAAAAAAAATTTAAGTTGATACTGTATTCATGATGTCATATTTGTAGTGCGAGGGCTGATTTTGTTTATGCAGTATGCACAAAAGAAAATCATTTGCTTTTCAGCTCTACTATTGTAACTTTTTGGTAATTTTTTTGTGTCCTTTGAATCCCTGCACATCCTTTGCAATCAGTAAGTAATTGTGCATCTGACTTTTACCAAATATGTTGCCCTTTTTGCTATGACAAGCAACATAGTAGACATTATTATTTCTTTCTCTGGCCTCTGCAGACTTCCTCCTGTTTAGTCCTCAATTAACCCCGTTCAATAATTGGCTGTGCCTCCCGTAGAGAAATCAGCAGTATTCCAACTTCAAACACACCAATCACAAAGACAGCATCAGTAGGTGGTCGCATGTGCCTGTGTGTGTGCCTGTGTGTGTGCCTGTGTGTGTGTGTGTGTGTCCTCGCACGTATTTGTGTTTGTGCTTGGCCGCTATCTGCCCTTGCCCCTGGTGACAGGATCTGAGGCAAGGAGGAGAGGGGGAGAAGCTCAACCCTGTCATTGGGGAGCGCTTATCACACAGAGCCAGGAGAAGCACACACAGAGATGCATAGACACGGTTGCATACCTACTGTACACTTAAAGTCATGTACTCACACATGAAACAAAACCTACGACACATAAATTGGTACAAACTCATACTTGAAAGGGGTCCAGAAAAAAATGACTCATCATAAATTGAATATCTTTGGGTTTGAGACTGTTGACAATGTAATCTTGAGCTCTGAGAATTAGTGATTACATCTTGTAAATGCCAATTACATTAATCCTTAGTTGCACGTCTTGGTCACACACATATTTCTCCTCAGGTCCCCACTGCTCAGGTTCACCGGGCATCCAGGGTTATTCTGGGTGGTCTGAGGCCGATCCTCAGAGGTATCGATGAGATCTCACACAGCTTATACCACATTAGCTGTCACTTTTCCCCGCTTTCTCCTGCCCTTCATACGCCAGCTGCTTCTCCTCCTCCTCTCCTGTCATCTGCCCTCTGCGTGACTTTTTTTCTCCTCTTTTCCATCACCTCTTCAATATTCTATCCTCTCACCCGTGCTTGGCCTTCTGTCTTCTCTTCTCAGCTTTCCTCTTCAAACTTGTCCTCCCCTTCTTTTCTTCACTACTCTTCATCTTCCTTGAGTGATAGGAGCGAGAGAGAGACATGGCGAGGAGAGGGGACAGCAGAGAAGTCACTTCATCAACCACAGTCTGATAATTCATCAGCAGCTGTTAAGCAGGCTGCTACTTTGTCTTCATTAGCAGCCGCTGGTTTCACTTCATAAGTCATTAGAAAAGTTGTTATCAAATATCCTGCAGCACCGTATCCATGTAACATTGTCCCCTTTCTCAGATTTAGAAGAAAAGAAATGGTCTCTCTCTTATGATATGATCAACCTTATATTGAATAGTATTGAAGTTGCAGGAAATTACAGGCCATGTTGAAACCTCCGCTCCAGAGTTTTAGGTGATGAAATAATTTCTGCTGAGGAGATATTAAATGAGCCACATTAGACACTGGACATGAGATAACATTGTTGTATCCCGAATGGATTTGCAGCTCTTTGGAATGACATGAAAATGGATGCATAACCATTTGAAATAAAACCATTTCTGCAATGAATTTATTCTGCAGCTTATCAGTTTGGAATGGGTTTTTGTGTGGGCTATGTGTGTCGCAGTGCTGATGGAGGGTACAGTACAGTAGGTGCATGCCAGATGGCCTGGTCCAGAGTTGTGATTCTATCTATTTTTCCACAGATAACTACTGGAACGCTGCATCGTTCACTACCCCGTCATCCTACCTGCACTTTGCCACTTTCCAGGGTGAGACCAGCGCCGACATCTCCTTCTATTTCAAGACCAGCGCACCCTACGGCGTCTTTCTGGAAAACCTGGGCAACACCGACTTCATCCGCTTGGAGCTCAAATGTAAGATGCATCTAAGTGATTGTTTGTGTGCATGTGAGTCATTTCTCTCTCTCTGTCTGTCACTCTTATTCTCTCTCTTACTCTGACTCTTTATCTAACCCAGTGTTAAGTTTCATCCAGCGCTGGGTGCAATCTGTCACCACACACACACAGGATCTCATACACACACACGATGATGCACATGCACTCATAGGCAGCAGTCAATTGCCTTACTGATTATGTCGCACTACTTTGTGTGATTGCAAGAGAGAGCAATCATTTATTTAAGGTAATTGGTGTGTGTAATAATTATGTCCATTATAAACCTCTGCTTAACCAAATCACCCATTTTCAGGGTTGACAAAACACAAGCTCTCTCTCTTTCTCTCTCTCTCTCTCTCTCTCTCTTCTCTTTTACATGCATGCACGCACAAACACACACACACACACACACACACACAGGTAAACTTGAGTGTGTACCTGCACACATTCAAGAGACAGAAGTCTTCCCACTCAGAAAATATGTGCAGTTATACATCAAATATTTTTTACAATAAAAAATAAATATCAAATATTCAATTGATCTGTTTTTTGTTTACTCAGAGGACAGAATCACTACAGTTTTCTTACTTGACGTTCTGTAGCTAGAACCTGAAAATGAGATGAGCAACATAAGATGTGTTTAGATATTTATTTATTATTCAGGTGTGGCCTGCTTATTTTAGCAAACCTTATCTTTCGTAAGCTTCTCAAGCCAAAATACCAGAGGTCAAAACTACAGTCTGTTCCTCTAAACCCTGACAGATTTACAGGATCTCACAGTGGAGTGAGAAAAAAGCAATATGTTTGAACACACTATGATAACTATTTAATAAAGCATAAAGTTACATCATCTGTGATAATGCTTCAAATATGAAGAGGGCCTTCACAGTATGTGTTCCCTCTGTGGGCTCAGCTGAAGTGAGGAAGAAGTCCTGGAAAACCACAGCCTATGATAAGAGGAGATAATTACCAAGCTGACATGGAATCCATTGAGAATAACTGATGAAAACATTGCCTGCAGTGCTTTGCACATCCATTACAGCTAACTGTTTGTGATGGGCTGAAAGAGATAAACACACTGAACAGCCCAATGGCTAGGGTGAACACATTTAGCTGTCTGCTTCACTCCACCTCTGTGTTGAAGGGAGCTTTTGGGGCAGAATATGGCAACAGTCAGATGGAGTTCAGCTTCACAGCTTGTGGAAGCCATCACTCCTTTGGACAATTACAGACACAACAATCTTCTCGAAGCCCAATGACATAAAGAGCTGTGTCTATCACCGAGAGTTTGGCCAGCTGACAGGCTTGTAGATGTTTTGAAGCCTGATGTTGGAGACACAGTCTATGGTGTCTGTTCTGCTGGACCCTTCCCCTTGCCTCCTCTGGCTTGACCATGATGTTCTTGCATCAGATAATGTCATCAGCAGACGATAAAAGAGCAACTACTTGGTGAGTTTAATATTTTATCATAAATTATTAAAGAGTAATGCTGCTATAAAAACACTTTGTACACCCTACTCCATGATTTTTTGCACAACTTCTGACACACATTTTAAATGATTTATTCACTTATGGATAGATATGAATTAAAACTACATGCATGTGGGCACCGTTTACAGAAGACTTTAATAAAGGTGTAGGCGTATATGTCATGAATATAACCATATGTGTATATATATTATCTGTTATATATATCATTCATATATAATATATAATATTATTTGCTTTCAGATCTTGTAGCAGCAGAGATGGAAAGATCCCCACGTCCTGAAAGCAGCAGACAAGAAGAGAGGCAGGAGCCCATCCCTAAGACATCACAGCTCACAAAAGCAACCATTGCACCAGTTGAGAGCGTGTTCAGTCATTGTGCTAAGACACTTTCAGATTTGATATTCTCAAGATACAACAACTGTTGTATAAAAGTAGACACATACCAAAAGAATCTTGTTGAAATTATGCCTGCACCTTTGCAATGGGTCTCTAAATCTTACTTGTAATTTGTATTACTTGAGTGCAATGTTTATTATTCCACCTTATTGGTTGTAGTCAATGGATGAAAAAAGTAACAAAGTATTTGCAGTCTAAAATACATCAAAACACCTCAGGTTAACTTGCACTTGCAGTAGTTTTTGTTAAATGCTATATTCCATTTTCATATTTCAATTAATTTTCAATGAGGCAATGTTGAGTTGATTTTACAGTTTAAATGAAAAAATACAGTTTTTTCTCCACTGTTTTTTGTCTCTCTTCCTTGAATTTGTGCATTGTGCAGTTTCAATGCTATAAACCCTTACTAGATGGATGAAATACAAAAAGGAGACAATGCTCTTCAAATAGACATATCAAGTCAAATAAATGGAAGAGATGGCAACAGAGGAGAATGAGGTGTTTAAAATCCCAAAATAGATGGGACAGCTTTGCACCAGCCCATTACACATTCTCTAAGTCCTGTCTGAGACTTATGATTGACATGTCACGCAGTAAGTTTCTGTGATCTTGCTCAAATTAACATCCCAGCGGCCTTGCTGATCAAGAATGGTAATCTCAGGCTTCAACTTAATTGCACAGCTGAATTGTAAAGGGGGGGTTCATGGCACAGCATGGCTGTCAATAGATAACTAATTACATTTCATTGTGATTCAAAAGGGATTTTAACATTGGGTGTAAAAAAGTGCTCCCTTAACATTTCCTGCTGGTGCGCCTGGCCCGCCATCTTGTGTCAAAATGCCAACCAGTGAATAAACACACACCAGCAATGCATACAAACACTTAATACTGCAGAAGCAAAACAATGTGCTGAAACTATACTGTACATGCAAGTACAGTGAGAAGTGCTTGTGTGTGTGTGTGCGTGCGTGCATGCATGCGTGTGTGTGCGTGTGCATGCATGCGTGCGTGTGTGCGTGCGTGCATGCACACTTCTAGGCTCTCAAAATGCCCCCACATTGATTTCCACTCCCCTCTCCCTTGCTATCATCTTGCATTTTGCCTACAGCACACAGTAAGCCACACACTCCCAAAACAACTTGCATGCACACGCGCACGCTCACACACAAACACATAAACACACACATAATCTCTGTCCTCTTGCTGGTGCAAAAACTGCATCTGCTGCAATCCGGTCAAGGCATGAAATGACTAGCATTAGGCCAGCATAGCCTAGCTGTGCCATTGCAGGAGCTCAAAGCATATACACACACTTCCAGATACACAAACACACACACACACACACACAACCTTGTACAAAACACAAATTACTGTGACCTCAGCAACACTATTCCTCTTTGGATCTTGAGAAGTAGGCACAGACACATGAGAGTCAGAACCATGTGAACTGAACTGGTGACAGGGTTGAGGACAGATTGAAAGGTCCCTAAATACAGAAATGTTTGACTTCTGGGTGCTCAGTGGAAAGTTTGTATGTGTCTTTAAGAGGCTGCAATTTCAGTGATAGTCACGCCAAAAGGTTATAAACACTTTCAGTCAGGGATCCAGCTGAGAAATGTTCTTTCCTACTTGTGACCTCGGCTTATAAAATAGTATTATTGGCTTTTTATGTGAAGGCCAGACGGACACAAAGTTTACATTTAGCAGTGGTTTATGCATCTCTAGCTTTCTGAAGTTGTCAAATGTCACTGACTTGTAAAGAAATATGTAGTTATCTAGAGAAAAACAGCCACTACTAAGAATATATATTTTTCAGACTATTCTTTAAAAACTGTTTTAAAAAATGCAATTTGAAGAGCATTTTTGTTACAAAGAGATGCTTAAATTTGCTTTAAATGTTGTTTCAGCGTCAACAGCAGCAGGTTTGCTCTGGCTTGCACTTACATAGTTTCCCTCCATAAAAGGGCTGGACTGTTCTAGCCATCTCAGGGGTGAAAAACACAGCAAAAGGCTAACAAAGAAAATGAGACAAACAACAAAGAATTAGCAAATATAACAGAAGAGAAATCGAAGTGATAATATACTGCCAGAAGAACTGCAAATTGAAAACCACATATATGCACAGCAACACAAGCAGTGGTCTTATAAACAAAGACATATACAAACTCTTTTACTATTTATCATGGTTTGGTTGTGCTGTGCTGACGCATAATTAAGAGCTTGGCTTATTCAGCCTCCGTATTAAAAGATTAATTGAAAAACAAATAGTGAAAATAAAAAGCTCTGCTGGGTTTTCTCAAGGCCAACATGCAAGTGCATCTCGTACGTACAATATGACACACACACACAGACAGACACAAACAGACACACACATATACACACACACACACATACACACACACACTCAGAGTAACGCTCAAAACATCAATCATAGCTATGCAAATAGTTGACGCAAGCTTGGGGCTCTGAGGGCACTTTAGTTTTCATCCCTGTCTATGGACAGAGAATAAAAATGAAAGTTGTAGGGCATCCATCTTGCTTTGCAGTGCCGCTAAAACAACTCACTGACAATCAAACACTTGCATGCTATTCAGTGTGGCTATAGCAGAATTGCTATGTTTCTATTGGAGTATTCTGATATATGTTTGGCTTTCTTACAGCATTTAAAATAACTGATGCTGCAATCTTGGCCATGCAGAGCTGCTCTGTGCATACAGATGTCATTTATTCAGTGTACTAAAGCCTGTCAGAGGGCTTAGCTTTACTATGTGTGCATGCACCTATTTGTCTGCACACTCCTGTGAGTGTTGTGTTTTGTGGGTAGTTAAATATTTCGGCACTTTTCAGATTTATCTTATAGGTTAATGCACTCAGCACATCCAGACAGGCTTTTGCTGAGATGATTTCTGGTGTCTTTGCTTCTCATCTCAAGAGGAAATGGGATCAAGGAAGGAATGGAGGATGGAAAAGAGGGAGGGAGGGTAAAGTGACTATGGGATCATAAGGGATGGGTAAGTGAATGCCAAAAAATGCAAGCTGGAAAAAAACAATACAAAAACCACACAGAGAAGGGAGGATAGAGTCAGGGGACCGTGGACATGGATAAAATGGGGGAAGCACTTAAAGAATTAAAAGAAAACAGAGTAACTATATGTGTAAAAGAAGGGATGCTAGAGTTTGAATGGAAGAATAAGTTGAGTAAAAAGAGATAATTTGATGAAAGCAATATGAAAAGGAGAAAATGGCCAGGCATATTGATTGGACAAAGGGAAAAAAAGAAATTTTATTTTTCCAATGACCATCCATCCATCCATCCATCTTGGTCCGCTTATCTGGTATTGGGTTGCGGGGGCAGCAGCTCCAGCAGGGGACCCCAAACTTCGCTTTCCCGAGCCACATTAACCAACTCCGATTGGGGGGTCCCGAGGCGTTCCCAGGCCAGGTTGGAGATATAATCCCTCCACCTAGTCCTGGGTCTTTGCCGAGGCCTCCTCCCAGCTGGACGAGCCTAGTACACCTCCCTAAGGAGGCGCACAGGAGGCATCCTTACCAGATCCCCGAAACACCTCAACTGGCTCCTTTTGACGCAAAGGAGCAGTGGCTCTACTCCAAGCTCCCCACGGATGACTGTGCTTCTCATCCTATCTCTAAGGGAGACGCCAGCCACCCTCCTGAGGAAACCCACATTGGCCGAGAACCCAAGGTATTTAAACTCCTTCACTTGGAGTAAGGACTCATTCCCTACCTGAAGAAAGCACTCCATCGGTTTCCTGCTGAGAACCAGGCTCAGATTTAGAGTTGCTAATCCTCATCTCAGCCGCTTCACACTCGGCTGTGAACCAATCAAGTGAGTGCTGAAGGTCACAGGCCGATGATGCCATCAGGACCACATCCTCTGCAAAAAGCAGTGAGATCCCTAGCCCCCTGGAACTGCAACCCCTCCAGACCTTGACTACGCCTCGATATCCTGTCCATAAATACTACAAACAAGACTGGTGACAAAGCGCAGCCCTGGCGGAGGCCAACCCTCACCTGAAACGAGTCTGACTTACTGTCGACAACCCAGACACAGCTCTTGCTTTGGATATACAGAGATTGGATGGATCCCTGAGGAGGGACCCCCTCACCCCATACTCCCGCAGCACCTCCCACAGTATCTTCCGGGGGACCCGGTCATATGCCTTCTCCAGATCTACAAAACACATGTAGACCGGTGTTGCATACTCCCAGGCTCCCTCCACAATCCTTGCGATCTGATCAGTTGTTCCACAACCAGGACGGAA
Organism: Etheostoma perlongum; assembly: GCA_026937815.1. Lineage (NCBI taxonomy): Eukaryota > Metazoa > Chordata > Actinopteri > Perciformes > Percidae > Etheostoma > Etheostoma perlongum. The sequence goes on from CM049392.1 coordinate 12,941,620, forward strand.
TCCGCATTGTTCCTCTTCAACCGTAGGTTCGACTATCGGCCGAACCCTCCTTTCCAGCACCTTGGAGTAGACTTTACCAGGTAGGCTGAGAAGTGTGATACCCCTGTAATTGGCACACACCATCTGGTCTCCCTTTTTGAAGAAGGGAATTACCACCCCGGTCTGCCACTCCCTAGGCACCGTCCCAGACCTCCACGCAATGTTGAAGAGGCGTGTCAACCAAGACAGCCCCTTCAGCATTTCTGGACGGGTCTCATGAATCCCTTGGGCTTCGCCACCTCAGTGACTTCCACCAGGGAAATTGACGACAATTCTCCATCATCTTCCAGCTCTGCCTCTACCATAGAGGACGTATCAGCTGGATTTAGGAGTTCCTCAAAGTGCTCCTTCCACCGCCCTATCACCTATCATCAACGGCATCCCAGCCTTACTGTACACAGCTTGGATGGTTCCCTGCTTCCCCCTCTCCGGAGTTGGCAAGCTGTTTTCCAGAAGCACCTTGGTGCCAAGCGAAAGTCCTTCTCCATGTCTTTCCAAACTTCTCCCACATCCGTTGCTCGCCTCTGTTATGGCGAGAGGCTGCAGCTCTTCTGGACGGCTTCCCTGACCACCAGTGTCCACCAGGGTGTTCGTGGGTTACCGCCCCTTGAGGCACCTAAGACCCTAAGACCACAGCTCTCCACCGCAGCTTTAGCAATGGAAACTTTGAACATTGTCCACTCAGGTTCAATGCCCCCAGCCTCCACAGGGATGCACAAAAAGCTCCGCCGGAGGTGTGAGTTGTAAGTCTGTCGGTCAGGGGCCTCCTCCAAACGTTCCCAATTTACCCGCACTACCCATTTGGGCTTACCAGGTCTGTCCAGAGTCTTCCCCCACCCCCTGACCCAACTCACCACCAGATGGTGATCAGCCCTCCGTCTGGGGCTTCCTCCAGGTCACTCCATTTCCCTCTCAGTGCTTCATAGGGGGGTTTTGAGCCATTCTTTGTCTGGCCCCTCACCTGAGACCACTTTGCCATGGGAGACCCTACCAGGTGCACAAAGCTCCCGACAACACAGCCCTTGGGTTCATAGGGACACACAAACCTGATGGTTCCCGGAGACTACATAAAATGATCCACTCTAATAACTGAGCCTAATGAACCCATAATGGAACAGTAACATATAGAGCTTTGAAGTGGTTATTCATTATATCTTTGAGTGCAAGCACACTGGTGCCAATACTCACCAAATGGCACCAATCATAATATATGGCTTTATTACGGCGGTCTCACAGTAGCTCCAAACATTAAGGAAAGAGTCAAATTGGGTTTTAATTTGACAATTGCAAATCATCTTTCCAGCAGCAAAAATAGTAATCATTGTTTTCTCGTTGTTCTTTCATTACCTTCATAGGTCTTAGCAAAAAGATTGCTTTGACATTTTGCAGTGGCAAGCATTCATTGAACATCTCTCGTCCACACATAATGCATATGTTGTCAGAAACTATGACATATATAACTCCAATAACAATAAAATTGTGAATCCAAACCAACAGTGTCTTGCAGTTGAAAATTATGAGAGAAATGCCACTCAGCTAAATGTATTCATATGAAGCCGAATATGTGTGTATGTCTCTCTCAGTAGTGTCTCATAAATAACATTTCTTCTTGTGGAGATTATTTACCTGACTGTTTCAAGTTGAGATAGAGGTGGAAATAATAACACACACACACATTCTCTGCCTCATTCGTCAACTCCTTTTCTGTCATAACACACACAAACACACACACAGTATAAAGATTGATCGCTGTTCCAGAGAAGAGAGGTTAAAAGCCATCAGACAGTGACCTCACCAATGCAGTAGCATAACATCTGGAATGGACAGTTGGTAAACTGAAACACACACACACACATACTGTAATATAGAATTACCAATGAATTTTTTACCTGCCATGGTCAAAAAAAGGTAAATAGTAGAACAGTGCCCTCTGTTGGTCTGTTGAAACATTAGGCTATTGAACTTTGGAGAAGCAATAAACATTATGGTATTTCAACTTCCTTCATTTTCCATAGCACATCCGAAACACACAGACACACACCTTTTCAGATTATGTAAATTTATCTTGCAGAAATACAAGGCTATCTTGCCCTTATTTTTCATTAATTTCCCTTTTCATTCTTTTTGTTTATTGTAACACACTCTCTCTGTAAGTTATCTCTTATGAGCTCTTTTTTCTCTTTCTCAATGACTTTCATCTCTCCAACAAATCAAGACTTTACACTTCTAGTTCAAGAACAACAAAAACGCACCACATGAAAACTGCTGCAGTAGGCTACAACCTTATGTCCGCAAAACCAACCAAATTCCTGGCATCTATCGACTTTCTGTGAGATTAGTCTTGTCCGAAGCTGTGAGCAGTCGTGTATTGCAAAGCTGAAATCTATACAAGCCAAATGAGTGGCCTTGAAACAAATGAGCCATTAGATTAGAAATTGAATGCATATTTACCTGCAGACTGACAAAACCGCAAGTTATGGGTTTTTAGAAAGTTTTGATTTTTGCTTCATGTATTTTAATACATGACTTCTGTAACTACCTTAAATTGTAGGTGAAATGATTCTTTCTTTCTTTCTCTCACACTCTCTTTGCAGCTCCTAAAATCCTTTCCTTCTCCTTTGATGTTGGAAATGGACCTGTGGAGCTGACAGTACATTCGGCCACGCCCCTCAACGACGACCAATGGCATCGCGTGATGGCCGAGCGAAACGTCAAAGAGTCAGTCCTTCAGTTGGATCAGACATATCGGGCATCTCGGCTTGCTCCTCCACAGGGGCACACACGACTAGAGCTGTTCAGCCAGCTCTACGTGGGTAAGACATACGCACTCCTACGGAATCCAAACAATAAGTGAGCGACCACAATGTGTAAGAATGACTCTCGTGCACAAACATTTCATTGAAATTTGAACATTCAATAGCCGCTTTCTGTAGGAGGGACACTCATAGAGACAAACACACCATAATTACAAACTCTTATGTGTGGAAGATCCATGTAATTGTAATTGGATTGAATTAAAACAACCTTTATTTCCAGTAATGTTTCACTCAGATGCAGACATCCATCGTGAAGACGTCTGATTGTTTCTGAAGTTAAATATGTGGCAACCTCACTGGGTTCTCTCTAAAGCGGCTTTAGCCCATTTTAGCCACAGCCACTGCTAATTAAGTTCATGTTAATCCAGCACACACACAGCCATTTCTCGTTTAATGATATGCAGTCACGCGCGTCCTCGGAAACTAATCCGTGTAAGTGATCAGAGTTTAAATAAAGTTAGAACTGAGCCTCTGTGCTGGCTTAATTCAGTTATAGAGGTCATTTCTTTAATACTTTGACTCTGCAATTATATTCCTTTGGATTAAGAAGCTATTATTATAAAAGGACTATATCAAGACTTTCCGTATCCCACACGCACATTCTCTGGTTAGCTCCTTATGGCTTCGTCCTCCTCTCCACACAATGCCTCTCAAGTTCATCAGTCGTTTAAATGGCAGAGGATCTGTCCAGTTTTCCCTCTATGCCTTTACTTCTCGGTCTCATTCTACCTTTTGTGCTGAGCTGTCAATACGCTATAAACCAAACTCTGGGGCTAAAATAGTTTCAGGGATTTGAGGATAGAAGCAAAAGTGCTGAGGCAGATCACCGAGTTCCTACTATCTCATGGAAAAAGTTCCGCCGAAAGGAGATTGTTCCAAATTCCAATCAGGCATCCCGATGTGATAGCTTGAACCCCGCTGATCCCCGTTTATAATATGAGTTCACTGTCTCATCACTTTTGATGATTTAAATGCTGCTGAAGCATCCTCAACCTTATCATGTCCCAATTTTTATTACATGTCATTTTTTAGCTGATTTTGCTCTCAGTGTATTTGTACTTTCATTTAGTGAAATGGGAAGGTGCGAGAAAGGTTTTGTTGCTGTATGACTTGCGGCTACTAAACTGGGAACGTAATGGCTTTCAGGTAGCGTCTCAGCCTCATTTGCATGTGTGTATTCTGCATTGTCTGCCGAAAGGAAGACAGGAGAAGGCTCAGGCCTGCTGTGTGTAGCACACATCTAAAAACACAAAAGGTAGTGGAAGATAGAGAAAATACTTATGTACAGTAACAACAAGCCAAAGAGGTTTCAGCACCTTCTCATATCTGACCTCTAATCCCTGCTTTAAACCTCATTTGAGGATTCCTTTGAGAAGTTACAGTGTGACACACACACAGGAAAAGGGAAGTGGTTTAGATCTGGCCTCTGACATCAAGAAAAGATAGAGATCCTTTTTTGTGTTTGATGGAGAGATTTGGAAAGAGTAGGGAAAGCCTTGTAGACTGAACTCGCCTGATTGTTCCTTGTGAGATCCCGCACCTCTTCACACGTCATCTCCGATTGATATTAATGTGGCAGTTTCAAAGCAGTGAGGAAAAAAACAATGCAATCCAGAAAAAAAGGTTAAAATGGTCTGTTATGATTTCTGATAATCACACAGTAAGTATTTACGAGGGGGAGCTATATTTCGCTCACCTTGTTCTTATATCTGCCGCTGTATCATCTCCTTCTCTCTTTCTCAATCAATATGCTCCTCATCAAGCATTTGATTGCTTTAGTGTTTACTGCACAGTGGCTCATTTGCTCTAATGGCCTTGTGAGTAAATGTTATACCATCAGCCTGCTGTCATTTACTTCACACTGTTAACTTTTAGCTCCTCCTATTCACTTCATACGTGCACATAACTATCAATCATGCAACATTTTATTTCTTTAATTCCACCATCTGTTCTTTTGATTCCCCTCTTGATTAATGCTCGCTCACTATATTTTTGCATGTTTTTTGCTCACTTCTCTCATGGTTGGATTGTTTTGTCTTTCTTTTCTTACTTTGGTTTTTCTGTCGTCATGGATCGACATCTTGCTTGTTTCTACACACTGCATGTGTGCGACAACCTGTCACAGGGAAACCAGCCTCGCTCACCTGCCAAGACAGTAGGTATCGTTCAATGAGTACAGCCTGTGTGACATTAATGCACACATAATGACTTCAGTTTTCACAGTACACACAAACACACATTGACCTCACCCACAATGTTTGGTTTCAGCTCCACATTAGTGATGATTAAAGTTTAGCCAGGATTCATCTTCCGAAATGTAACTGCTCAGGTTCTTTTGCTGTTACTGTTTTGATTCATGCAGCACATTAGCACACAGGTGTGAATAATGTCTGTAGACTTGGGTTTATTGCAATATACAAGTACATTTTCAGTGCAGTGATCCATCAGAAGCAAGCCCATTATGGACCTTTAAGAGAGATGGTTTGGGGGGGCTTTGCTGTAAACTAACAGATGTAAAGCACTGGGCTGGTAAAATTGTATTTCTATGATAATATCTCTCCTGGAAAGGCCAGTGGGTGTAGAAGGCATTTGAAATGGCATTTTGACTATATAAATCAAAAATACTCATCTAAAACAAATACAAATTGCACCCTTAAGGGCATCCCCATTAAACATAGTGGGTAAAGACTGTTTCGGGGATATCCTCTGTGTTAAACAACAAACAGATTAACAGAAAGAAATAGGACATACCATTATTCTATTAAGCCACTTATACAATGATAATGGAAGAACAGATGTGTTGCCTGTTGGTGTAAATGGGGAATTTATCTGTGTGGTTGGATCAGGCTTCAAAGAACAATCCATAAACATGTTTGTCCATTCCCTTAACTCTATACAGTATTTGAGGGCATACTGCATGTTTATCATTAGTTAATCTCCCAGTAATGTAGAATCCACACACACACACACACACACACACACACACACACACACACACACACACACACACAGTAAAGTTAGGTAAGTTGCATGTAGGAAAATAAGTATTTGAACACCCTGCTATTTTGCAAGTTCTCCCACTTAGAAATCATCGAGGGGTCTGAAATTGTCATAGGTGCAGGTCCACTGTGAGAGACATAATCTAAAATAAAAAATCCAGAAATCACAATGTATGATTTTTTAACTATTTATTTGTATGATACAGCTGCAAATAAGTATTTGAACACCTGTCTATCAGCTAGAATTCTGACCCTCAAAGACCTGTTAGTCTGCCTTCAAAATGTCCACCTCCACTCCATTTATTATCCTAAATTAGATGCACCTGCTTGAGGTTGTTAGCTGCATAAAGACACCTGTCCACCCCATGGAATCAGTAAGAATCCAACTACTAACATGGCCAAGACCAAAGAACTGTCCAAAGACACTAGAGACAAAATTGTGCATCGCCACAAGGCTGGAAAGGGCTACGGGGAAATTGTCAAGCAGCTTGGTGAAAAAGGTCCACTGTTGGAGCAATCATTAGAAAATGGAAGAAGCTAAACATGACTGTCAATCTCCCTTGGACTGGGGCTCCATGCAAGAGCTCACCTTGTGGGGTCTCAATGATCCTAAGAAAGGTGAGAAATTAGCCCAGAACTACACGGGAGGAATGACCTGAAAAGAGCTGGGACCACCGTTTCCAAGGTTACTGTTGGTAATACACTAAGACGTCATGGTTTGAAATCATTCATGGCACGGAAGGTTCCCCTGCTTAAACCAGCACATGTCAAGGCCCGTCTTAAGTTTGCCAATGACCATTTGGATGATCCAGAGGAGTCATGGGAGAAAGTCATGTGGTCAGATGAGACCAAAATAGAACGTTTTGGTCATAATTCCACTAACCGTGTTTGGAGGAAGAAGAATGATGAGTACCATCCCAAGAACACCATCCCTACTGTGAAGCATGGGGGTGGTAGCATCATGCTTTGGGGGTGTTTTTCTGCACATGGGACAGGGCGACTGCACTGTATTAAGGAGAGGATGACCGGGGTCATGTATTGCGAGATTTTGGGGAACAACCTCCTTCCCTCAGTTAGAGCATTGAATATGAGTCGAGGCTGGGTCTTCCAACATGACAATGACCCGAAGCACACAGCCAGGATAACCAAGGAGTGGCTCTGTAAGAAGCATATCAAGGTGCTGGCGTGGCCTAGCCAGTCTCCAGACTTAAACCCAATAGATAATCTTTGGAGGGAGCTCAAACTCCGTGTTTCTCAGCGACAGCCCAGAAACCTGACTGATCTAGAGAAGATCTGTGTGGAGGAGTGGGTCAAAATCCCTTCTGCAGTGTGTGCAAACCTGGTAAAAAACTACAAGAAACGTTTGACCTCTGTAATTGAAAAGAAAAGCTGCTGTACCAAATATTAACATTGATTTTCTCAGGTGTTATTTGCAGCTGTATCATACAAATAAATAGTTAATAAATCATACATTGTGATTTCTGGATATTATTTTTTTTAGATTATGTCTCTCACAGTGGACATGCACCTACGATGACAATTTCAGACCCCTCCATGATTTCTAAGTGGGAGAACTTGCAAAATAGCAGGGTGTTCAAATACTTATTTTTCTCACTGTATATGTGTTGTGCGTATGTGTACTGTATATATCCTAAATTAATATAACATGTTTTCTCATTAGCACTTCATTACAGGGTACTGTACCCTTGAGCCACACACAGCACACCAATAAATAAATAAGTGCAAACACATGCTACATTTTATTATTATTAATTATATTATTTTTTATTACATTCTGTGTGTGTGTGTGTGTGTGTGTGTTTGTGTTTGTGTGTGTGTGTGTGTGTGTGTGTGTGTGTGTGTGTGTGTGTGTGTGTGTGTGTGTGTGTGTGTGCGCGCACGCTTGTCCATGCATGCAGTCTAAACCCTGACCAATACTAAAATTTTATGGCTGGTATTGATATAAAAGAAAAATCAGATAATGATATATCACTGAATTACGACAATGTTGTTGGTAGCAACAAAGTAAGAATACACCAAAAGTAAAATTAAATAAACAGACAGAACACAATATTAGCCTGATAAAGAAAAATGAAGGTACCCATGCATAAAAATGCAGTCTATACAAATATCTACTGCACAGCATTACATTTTTCCACTGTATTTACCAAAACATTTTATATCTGGCTGCCAATGTTGACTTCAGTCAGTATCAGTCAGGCTCCATTACATGCCATTTTTTAGCTGTACTGTATGCACCTGTGTGTGAGTACTGTATGTGTAAGTGTGCATACCTGTGTATGTGCCCGCCCTGGTCTCCACAGGCCTCAGAGCCTGCCGTCCGTTTAATCAGAGACTGATTTAGATCTGGGTAAACAGGTGGCAGAAACCTCCAGCCAATCAGGAGTACAAAATGGATTAATTAACAGGTCTACTAAAAGTCAAACCCTTTGTGGGAATGGAAAGTGGGAGAGCGTGTGAAAGCCCAGCTGCATCCTGATATGTGAATAATTTACCGGCTGGAGACCAAAGTACATGTATTAGAAATCTTATTGTGTTGTACCTCTGTGGCATAACTAGCAGGTTCAATTTTCAATTCATTTTTATTTATTGTGTCTAATCATACCAGTAGTAGTTACCTCAGGACACTTTACAGATAGAGGTCTTGTGTGTGTGTTCTTTCTGTAATCCAAAGGATACAATTGAGAGGTTTTAATAACTAAAATGCCCCTCAGCTATTGTTAATGATAGTGTGTGTGAGTGTGTGCCAATACATGTGTGTTTATCCATACAGTCTAACCATTCTCTGTGGGTGTGCTTGTGTACGTTTGAATCTATACCCGTGGGTGCATGTTTATGAGTGTGTTTATTGCTATAGTCATTTGGGTGCACATTCATCTATTTAACACCCCTACTCTGTCCAAGTTAATGGGTAGTTAGACTGTAATGGTGCAAGGCCAGAATTGACGATGGAGGCACTTTAGAGGAATGGCTATCGACACCCCAAGGCTAAGCATTAATGCTTATATTGACTCGTTCAAATCAGGTGCGCTGTGTGCGGTGTTTTGAATGTGTGTGTTTTCCTGTAGTATGTAGGTTACGTGCATTCGTGCATTCATTTGCGTGTGTGTATGCTTGTGAGATGTTCATTAAGACACCATGTTCATTAGGCTGTTTTAATTAGTGAAGAAATCGAACGAATTGAAGGTTGTTTCAAGTTCGGCGTCACAGTTAGAAATATTAACGTGACATCAGTGGCTTCCTCCAGGCATTAGGATATTAACATTTCTAAAAAAAAGATTTAAACAGCCTCTTACATTCAAAATGACTTCTTTGACCCTGACTTCCATTTGTCCTTTTTATTTATGTCCCAATGCTACACTGATACTACCACTCTCACTCGCACCTCAGGTGCTGCAGGGGGGCAGAGGGGGTTCCTGGGCTGTATCCGAGCCCTGCGGATGAACGGCATAACCCTCGACCTGGAAGAGAGGGCCAAGGTGACGCCCGGGGTCAAGCCTGGTTGCCAAGGCCACTGTACCAGTTTTGGGATGTACTGCCGGAATGGAGGGAAGTGTGTGGAGAGAGGTACAACGGCTACCTATGTGACTGCACCGCCACTGCCTATGACGGCCCATTCTGCACCAGAGGTGAGAGGCGTTTCTGGAAATACAATTTCAGTCCCTAATTGAAGGTAGATTATGGGACTATAAACGCCACAAATGCATCACGTTGCTTTTCATCTTCAAAACTTCAATTACAAGATAAATCAATCTCTCTTTGTGTGGGCTTTCAGGTACTATTTTATGTCTGATTTTATTTCCAATTTGCCAGCACTGCAGGGTTTTTTTGTGCACTTTTTATTTCCTTTATTCTCTTCTTCAAACCTAACAAACTACCTTTTATGCTCATAGTTTTAGGATTACACACTGAGTCATAATCTCTCGGCTAACACTTTTCCAACAGGGTTTGCGGGCGTCTTTGTAAAGCCATGTTATCATTGGCATTGTCTCTTTTTAGTTTACAAAGCCAGAGGCAAATTGTGCCATGATTACTGCTGGAGTAGTTTCAATGAGTTTCATTGCCTGACAACCAACTGTGATTTTTTGCTGCGCTCTGTGCTTGTGCTCACTTCCTATTCAGTTTGGAGCCATCTGTGTTGAAGGTGTTTGGTCTTATGATAAAAGGCATCGATTGAGAGTGATAGTGTGCTTACCCACCAATTCTCCCTGAATGTAGAGTGCCTTGACTGAATGCTAAAACTGTGCAAATACAGAGCTGAGAGATCATACTAAAAAAACAAAAAGCAAGTCACTTTACTAAGCCGTGGGTTGCTCTAGGTTTTTTATGTTCAGAGATGAGAAATGTCACACTGTGACTCTGCACTCTTACATATTGCTACTACAGTACATAATGTTTGTTTCACAGGAATTCATTAGATACAGCATTAAAGTTGTACTTCCCAAAACAACTTTTCATAAAATGCTCTGGGGGAGAGAGCAGCAGTGTTGTCAAAGGCTTTCTCCAAGCTCCTAGTCAGAGTTGATCCCCGACACATGAATTAATTTGTTTCCTAAAGCCTAATAGTGTTTTTTCCCTGCGCTCTTGGCAGGGGGGTGACAAGATGACAGAAACGAGAAGTGTGTGTGCCTGCATGTGTGTGCCTGCATGTGCGTGCCTGCATGTGCGTGCCTGCATATACGTCCGTGTGTGTGTGTGTGTGTGTGTCTGTGTCTGTCAGGGAAGAAGGGAAGAGGGTGACAGTGGGTGGTGATAGGCTAGTGTAAGACATGAGAAGACCTCCTCTGAATCCTGTCATAACCAATCAGGCATTTTGGGATTTAGAGAATAGAGATTACTGTCTGTGTGAGGGTGTGTGTTTATGTATTAGTCTGGCTGTGTCAGAAAAAAAGAGAAAGGCAAAGAAAGGGAAATAGCATAACCTTGTGTCTGTTTGTTTCTTTGCATGATATATGTGTCTCCCCTCTTTCTCTTTTGTCTCCTTCTTTCCTTCTTTTCTCTGCCTCCAGTCCTCATCTTTGTTTTCCTTTCTTCACACATGTTCTTTTTTATTCTCATCTCCTTTCTATCTCCTGTCCCTTTTATATGTTTCACTGCTTTCTTTTCTTGCTCCGCTTTGTGCTACTCTCCTCCCTATCTACATTTTTTTCCTTCTTCATTTTTGCTTTTCTCCTCTCCTCTCTCTTCTCCCCTCTCCCAGTTGCACCTCTCCTTTGTTTTCCTTTTCTTTTACTGAATTTCTCCCCCTCTCTCCCAGTGAGTGAAAAATGCATGAAGCCAGCCATAATTGCATAGTGCATTTCCATTGTATCCATATTTACACACTGCTCAGGGGACCCCACAGTATTATTATTATATACCCTCATTCTTCTGCTTTTCTGCCTTTGAGGGTCACATGGAGCCGATGTGCACATGTACATATACACAGACACACGCACGCATTTGCAGAGACCTGGTTAGGTTTGCATTCTTGCACAAATTCCCTTTCCAATACTTTGTCACGTTCTGACATAAATTACACACACACAAACACAAACAAACACACACAAACAAAAACACACACCTGAAGATTTCCTCTTATGCTTCCAGACAGTTGTGTGTGTTGCTGCTGAGACTCTGGGCAGCACCTCAGAGTCTCTCTACTCTTTTTCTCAGCAGGGCAGAAAAGGCAGAGACAGGTTATTTAAAGGATCCACTTAATCTACAGTTTGTATGAATAAAGATAAAATGTAAGAATAGCTTTTAAAGTTGCTTTTTTTTAAATATTTTTTTTGGGCTTTTTAAGGATAAGGATAATGATTATAAAGGTTGTTATGTTATTTTGTTTTTCCATATATCATTTGTATCTGATTCAAGGCATTTGTTCAACCATGCTACTGACTTTTGGAGATCCTGATCTCGGAATTTTGAGAAAAGATCTCAACAGATCAGAATGGGCTTTCCACCTGAACAACCTCAAAGTCATGAGGTGCAAAATTGACAAACTGATTACAATCCCATTTATATTACTAAAAGACATAGATGCTAATGTCCCAATGTATCAAACCAAAATAAAAATGGATGGACTGATGTTATACCCTTTTTAAACCTATGCCCTCAAATGTGCAAGCAACAACTAAAATGCACACATTTCTCTATGTATACATTTATAAATAAAACAAAGCACAAATATTTTCATTTATAGAGGATTGGCAGTCCACTGGGCTAGTGGCTGATGTGCAGTATCTGACCTGACACATAATAACATTCTGTTTAATGAATGATGTGAATGTAGTTGTGAGGTGACCATGTGACCAATCTATGGATCATTTGTCCCTAGATAATGAAGGTTGTTATGTTGATTTGTTTTTCCATATGTCATTTGTAACTGATTCAAGGCATTTGTTCAAGCATGCTGCTCTGTCAGAAATGCTGCATTTTGTATGATTGAAGTCTGATTCAGTTATTCCCAGAGGCATGGTTCACTGCAGACAGTGAACAATCCAGCCGCATCAAAAAACCAAGTGCGGAGCAGGCAATTTGAAAACTTCACAAGCTCTCCGCCTGGTTAACGCAGAACAATTGGTAAAATGGGTCTCTCCAGACTTCCAAAGCCTGAAAATATATCTGTGCACATCAGAATAGAAGATACAATTGTGGTGTAGCTGGATTGAGGGGAAATTTTTCCTGTACACCGATACCAGTCAGAGAGCTTGCCCATTTTCTAGTCATGAGCCTTATATTAAATTCAAGTAATGTAGTGTGAAGTATTAGTTGTACTGTGTCCGAAACGAGACAATGGGTAAGGTGAAGCTTTAAAAAAAGATGCATAAATGTGTTAATTTAGTATTCTTCACCCATAAGTGTTGTAGTTGTACATTTTCACTTCTGCCATGGAGGGAAGGCAAACATCACACACAGAGCCTGAGGCTCGCTGATTTCTCTGTAACCATTCTCTTTAATTTCACGCACATTGTGCGTTTTCTCCTCTTTTGTAACTGACACACGGATATTGCATCCGTGTGTCAGTTACACACACACACACACACACACACACACACACAAACACATACACATATTAACAGAAACGAGAGGCAGAACAGGAGTAATGAAAAATAAGGTCCCTTCTTCTCAACACTTGATAACGAGAATCAATAAGCCTCCTGGAATGGCTGGAATATGCCATTAGGTCTGGTAATGTACTGTTAAACAATGTATTGTTTGGTTTCAGGTGCTGGAGCACAGCAATTTAACACCCACTTTACTTCACCTCCTGAACACAACCATATTTATGTGTGTGCTTACTTCTGTCTGGTCGTTTAATATGTCTACTCTATTGTGTCTTGGCATGTGTGAGTTATGCGCGCTTCCCTGTGGCTTCTTTTTGATGGAAGGTGTTTTTCTTATCTTTCTGTTTGTGTGTCTTTCTGTCTTTTCTATTGTTTATTCTTGCTGTTGTTGTTGCTGTATATTTGGTTTTGCATATTGTTGAAAATATGATCGTTCAACTGTTTGTGATGTAAACACATTGCCAGGCAGTATTTATTGTATTTGAGTGTGTTCACCTGCTTACATCTTATTTCCGTTACCATTAATTCTTATATCTTTTTTCATCTCATCCAGATGTTGGGGGTTTCTTTGAGGCAGGAACACTGGTCAAGTACAACTTCATGCCGGAAGCAGTTGCCGGAGCCAGTAGGGACACAAAGATCCTGACGCACCAACTGACGCCCCATGAAGTGAATCTAACAAAGGAGGAAGTGGCTTTCAGTTTCAGCACATCCAACGCTCCAGCTATTCTGATGTATGTCAGCTCCAAGACGCAGGATTATCTGGCTGTGGTACTAAGGCAGAACGGTAATGATCCACACACTCGCAGTAATGCTTGTTAGTTCTGCAAAGTACATGCTTGAAGGCTGGCCTTGCAGCACAGTTTGGAAAGTTTTATAATCTCCGAAAATCCTCCCTAGTCAGCGGCCTCCCACTGAGCCACTGACAGGCCGCAAAGTGCTTTGATAAGATAGAAGTAATACAAATTTGACAGTGCCATCTAGCGTTTCAGCAAACAAAGTGCATTTGCACTGAAATACAGCTACAAATACACTACCTAGCTGTGCTGCTAGAAATGTTTTGGGTCCCATGCACACTCAGGGCCCTGAGACAGTAAATACAGTGGTGCTTGAAAGTTTGGGCATCCCAGGTAAAAAATTGTATTCATGTGCATAAAGAAGCCAAGAAAAGATGGAAAAATCTCCAAAAGGCATCAAATGACAGATTAGACATTTGTATAATATGTCACAAAAAGTTAGATTTTATTTCCATTATTTACACTTTCAAAATAACAAAAACAAAAAAATGGCGTCTGCAAAAGTTTGGGCACTTCTTGTAGCCAGCCAAGAGTCTTTCAGTTCTTGTTTGAGGTATCTTCACCCATTCTTCCTTACAAAAGTCTTCCAGTTCTTTGAGATTTCTGTCACAAACTGTTCTTTAAGGTCTATCCATAGATTTTCAATTATGTTGAGGTCAGGAGATTGTGAAGGCCATGGCAAAACCTTCGGTTTACGCCTCTTGATGTAATCCACCGGGGATTTTGAGGTGTGTTTAGGATCATTATCCATTTGTAGAAGATTTTAAAGATGGCATCAAGTTAGCATCCAAAATTTGCTGAAATTTTATTGAATCCATTTTTCCTTATACTTGTAAAATGTTCCCTGTGCCACTGGCTGCAATACAACTCCAAAGCATGATTGATCCACCCCCATGCTTAACAGTTGGACAGAGGTTCTTTTCATTAAATTCTGTGCCCTTTGCCCATTTGCAAACTTTAAACGCTGATTTTTGTGGTGAGGACGTGGAAGAGGTTTTCTTCTGATGACTCTTCCATGAAGACCATATCCGTACAAGTATCTCTTTATAGTGGAATGGTGTAGCACAACTCCAGTGTCTGCCAGGTCTTTCTGGATGATCGTGCAGTCAAAGTGGGTTTGGACTTGCTTTTCTCACAATCCTGCGAGCAGTTCTGTCTGATATTTTTCTTGGTCTTCCAGATCTTGCTTTAATTTCCACTGTTTCTGATGACTGCAATTTCTTAATTACATTCTGAACAGAGCATATTGGCATCTTAAAATGCTATCTTCTTATAGCCTTCTCCTTCTTTGTGAGCGTCAACTATTTTCAGTTTTAGTTTTCTAGACAACTGCTTAGAAGAACCCTTGGTGCTGATTGTTGGGGCAAGGACAGATGAGTCTGGGCATTTAAAACCTTAAGATTGACATCACCTGGTCTTTCCAGACAATGATTGATAACAATCCATGACACTGTCAGGTCTCAGCTTTCCAAAGGGGGCCGTGCATGCTATAAACTCTGCAGGGTGCCCAAACTTTTGCAGACGCCATTTTTTTGTTTTGTTATTTTGAAAGTGTGAATGATGGAAATAAAATCTTTTTTGTGACATATTATATGAATGTCTAATCTGTCATTTGATGCCTTTTGGAGATTTTTCCATCTTTTCTTGGCTTCTTTATGTACATTAATACAAATTTTTACTTGGGGTGCCCAAACATTCGAGCCCCACTGTATCTATAATCCCCTGTCAAGCTGTGGGCTGTCTGAATCTTTTGGGATTTCACCGTGCATTCCTCACCCATGCTTGCCCCATTACTTCAAAAAGAAAACAAACAACATTTTGGCCTTAAAGCAACACCAAAGCACTTTCCCTCCTCGGCCCCCATGCAGGTTGGAAGCAGAATTGTCCATTACCTCTGACTCATACAAATGTATAAGTGCCAGTCACCTTGTTATGAGTTGATGAACTACTGAAACGATTTTGAAAACATGATTTATGTTGCAAAAGAATCTTTGGTGTTGCTTTAAGTGCTCAGATCAAGCAGAATACTTATGTGGCAAGTCTTAGGTGTCATCAACTGTTAATACCCTAACTACTTATGGACTTGTCAGCATGTTTTTTCAGCCAGTGCTTGACAAATTCATTGTATTTATTCAGATATTTATTGATGAAAGCTTATGCATAAATCATTTTAGAGATGTGGAAGAAAAGCAGAGATGTTTGGTTGCATATAACCAGACCAGGTTTCAAACCATTGGCCTGTATGTCTTCAGGTTCACTACAGGTGCGGTATAACCTGGGAGGACTGAGGGAGCCATTTTCTATAGATGTAGACCAGCGTAACCTGGCCAACGGACAGCCACATAGCATCAACATGTCCCGTGTCGACAGAAGCATCACCATCCAGGTACAGACCTCGTGCACACACACACACACACACATTTCTGATCACTCTTAAACACATATTTTAGGCTTTTAGTCGTTGCTCCAAACACTAAAGACATACGTTTCAATTATAAAGTTGTTCTTATAAGCAACCAGGGAGTGTATATGATTGCCATCCTGCACTCACAAACACTAGACCGAGCCAGTGTTAAGGCAGAGGGGAGAGCAGTGTCCTGTTCTGTCTTCTGCTGTGATGAAAGTGCTTGTCCTCTGCCACTATTAATCCACTTCCAGTAGACAGCCTAAGTATAACAACAGAGAGAATACATCGATCTGTTTGTGTGTTTGTATGACTGCACGCTGTTGTGTGATTATGGCTGCATATCTTTGTGTGTCTGCCGTGCATGGCTGCGTGTGTATTAAGAAGAAAAGGAAGAGATACTGTTTATTAATATAAAAGAGACAGAGAAAGAGAGACTGAGCATGTTTATGTTTGTGAATGAAAATGAATTTGCGTACGTATGTTTGTGTGTATCTGTACTTCTGGTTTTGTTAGTGGGTCTGTTTGTATGCTCTTGAGTTTTGTGTAGCTAAACAGCTTAGCACAGATCAATACAGCCAAGCTTCAGTCAGTAGCTGTCAAGGATGGAGTGAGAATTCAGCTAAACCATTATAGACTTTGTTCTGGGCTAAAATGCTCCGATTTGGCTCCAGGTTACAGTTTAAGGAGGACTCTGAATGCATGACTGCCGCCTGTAAAACCTGGTTATTGATTGTGCCCAGAACCAAATAAATTTGTATTTGCATTGGCTTGAATTGAACATCTACATAACAGTTTGTAGATGCACAGCCACCTGTAGAATGTATTTGTTTAGCCTTTTCATACAGTATGTATATTCATATTTCTTAGCTGCATATTCTTGCCTAAATATCCAGAGATGAGCAAAGTCGCATACTCCCATGTAGAGAGCCCAACTACCCCCTAGTGGCCAGATGGAGACATTGCATTAACCAGAGCCCTTGACTCACCTCTCTGTGAATTGCTGAACCGTGTAGAGAGCATCATGTCAATAGGTTTGTATAACCTTGCCCTTACTAATATTCCAGCTATTTGCTTACACGCTACACTGTTTATTCTCTATGGATTTAATGCTCATGCTGACAGAATCAAATTTCCCTGCAAGCATCAGCTTTCATATTATCATATTATTCATGCTATCCTCATGGATTACTTTCCATCAATGAAACACTTGACCTAGGTTTGTACTACCTCTTTTTAGGGACTATTGTAGAGAAAAATGTGTACCATAACACCATATTCACTGTGGAAAACTATGACTTAACTAAGCCATAGATGTAATTTGATTTGATTTAATTGGGGAAATTTTTTATTTCAAAATAAGGAAAATAATCCTGCAAATGTGGAGGGATTGTACAGATAATGCAACCATTGTATTAAAATGTTAGAGCAAATGAAGTATGAATGGGAAGTTGGACAGTACTGTATATGAACCACAACATGTTTTCAGGATGTTCAACTATACATTTAATACAAGGAAATGTATGAAATACATTAGATATGAATACATTAAACATAATAAAGACAATCTCAGTTAATACTTTAATTTCAAAGGACGTTTTTCTTCACATGCATTAGTCATTGTATACAACATAGAATATAGTGGAGTCCATATAATGCATGGATATAAAATAGTGAATATATAATTAGTTGTGTTCTTTCCAATTCTGGCTACCGTGCCAAGATGTCCCCCTCTCTTGTGATAAATACATGTCCAAATGAAGCCCTCTTCACTGTTTTTTGTCATGAAGGTGTTATAAAGTGTTGGCCAAAATGAATCACAGTACATTTGCAAACCAATAAGCATAACGCCTCCTTTTCTACATAAGTCCTTGGCCTATCTGTCTCTCATTGCATGCACATAGAGCAGTCTCCATCCATACTGGAATCTCATCAGCTACATTCACACACTACAATGAAAAACTGTGACAGTAAGAAAATTAAAATCTGAAACATCCAATGGAAATCAACCGCATTCTGTGAGCAAATCACATTCTGCAGCTGCTTATCACCCCAGTGGGAGCACTTCAACGTAACACGTCCCCTTTTTACTGGCAAAAAGAGTGATTGAAGCACACTTCCTCACTCATCACACACACACGCACACACACACTCACACACATGCAGGCATGCACACATAGTGTCTTCCACTGGTTGCTCGTAGCTTGGTTGTGTCTAGATATCGATGTTATGCCCAGTATTCAGTGTGTGACTGAAATATTAACTATCAGTGCATATCCTCCATTTACCACTCCCCATGTGCCTAACACTAACCCTCTACTGTACATAACAATCCATTGACTCTTCTTTTCCTTAAATTATAGGTTCATAACTCATCAAAGAACGATACAAAAATTAAGAGGAACGCTGGTGGGCATGATGTAATTTGGATTTAAGCAATAAAATCCGCAAGGGAACTGTGGGGGAGGGATGGAGCGAGAACATACATTAAGGTTATAGATTGATGTATGTAGTGCATGAAAAGTAGAGCCAGAAGGTGTGCTAACGAAGAAAGGTTTGATGAATAATACTTGTTCATGTTGACTTACTGCCTCCAAGCTCTTTTCAAGGTACAAACATGCACTTAGCATAAAAGGGTAAACAGACGTGGACATACATACCAACAGACATGCATGCACAATGAGATCTTCTCAAGTCAAATCAATACAAAGACTTCACGCTGCACTTCTCTCCTTCTATCTCTTCATTGCTCCCACCTTCTACCTTCTCACATGCTTGAGAGCTTTTAGTTATGTTAAGGAGAAACTCAGGAGCACCACAACTCATTTCACATACATCAAAGAGGTTTGGGACATTTTGATGACTTACACAGAAGCATTTAATGAACACTCTATTGAGAAGATAAGTAAGCAGGCAGTACAGTACAATGTGGTATTGTGCAGTGCCATCCCAACTCTCGGAAGTTCCAGTCCTCCTGAAGGTGTATTTAAACTCATGCTGGAGGCATTACGTTTAGCGGAACGCTAAAGGTAAACAAAGATATTGCATGCGCCTACACACAGATGCTACAGCCAGCATATCTCTCTCTCTCTGGGAAGTATGCTGAAGTGTGGCAGGGCTACCAACCTCCAAAAGGAGACTGTCCTGAAACAAAGCATTCCCTTATCATACAGCTGCCTACACTCCTTGAAACTGTAGAGAGACAAACATCATTATACACGAACAGGTTTGGTTATTAGAGACAAGCCGAATATTCTTGTCCCCTGACCTGTCACCTATGAATGACCTGATGTTGTCTAAGCTGTCCCTGTGTTTTTGGAAATTCCACCACAAGTTATAGTTCATTTACTTTTTAGCCAGGAACTATGACTGTGCCTCACACTCACACCAAAGAGTTGCAAGGAAGAGGACATATTCTGCTTGGGATGACAGCAACAAGAGAAACACTGAGCAAGACTGGAGAGTAGGTAGCTAGTAGTCACTGACTTAATTCTCAGTACAAAGTACACAGAAAATATATTAAGAAGATGTCATGATACACTAATGATAATGTTTAGCATTTAGCTAAACTATGTTAAATGGGGAAAAACTATAATCTGTCCATAATCAAACGCAGAGAGACAAAATTAGCAGCGAGCTAGGTAGTGGGCAAGGTATAGCATTTAGCAGCTAAAGAGACAGGTGTTTCCCTCAGGAGGTGGTGGAGACTAAAACAGAGCTAAAAGGAGAGGAAATTTTGAACTTACATTAATCAAGTGACCAGAGATGACTCAAAATGAATGCTAATGTTTCTCTGTATCTGTTAGATGTGTAAATAGGCAGCAGTTTGCTAGCATGTTTTCTATATCAACTTAAAATGGGATTTTATGTCAGTGCTGTGTACACACCTTGTTTCCTATGCCCCCAAGTGGCTCTAAAATAGTTAGTGTGGATTTAAATAGTCATTGCAAAACATCTACACAGTTCACTGGACCTATTCTATAATGTAATCATTAGATTTAGCTCCAGCCATACAGCAAGTTTTTTTTAAATACCATCCAACAACAGTATTTACAGTCAGACAAAATGTGCAGAACATGTCCTACATGCTGAAAAATGGCTCCAAAATCATGGTTGCAGCTGTCGCCATGGTCCCGCTACACGTTCCCTTCTGCGATGCCATGTTACATCCTGCCACGATCTGCGGTGCCCAGCTACGTCCTGCTGTGCCTTGTAATGCCGCACAGTGCCCTGCTATGCCACAAACTACTACAAAGAACTACTACAAACCTACTATTTTTTTTGGGACTCTTCATTCTAACCCCAACCGGTCGTCAGACACCGCCTACCAAGAGCCTGGGTCTGTCCGAGGTTTCTTCCCAAAAGGAAGTTTTTCCTTGCCACTGTCGCACTGTTGCTTGCTCTGGAGGACACTACTAGAACTGTTGGGTCCTTGTAAATTCTGGAGTATGGTCTAGACCTACTCTATCTGTAAAGTGTCTTGAGATAACTCTTGTTATGAATTGATACTATAAATAAAATTTAATTGAATTGAAATGTTAGCTGCTTTTGAATTTTCAAATTCAGTTACTGTAATGTACACTTGCTAATGGCTGAATTTGAAATTGGATGACAAATAATTGCATTATGCAAGGAAGCCTTAAAATGCCAATTTTGTTAAAGCATTCCACCTCCAGCAGTTGAAATTTAACCAACCCATTACTATTTTGCTGTGTGCATATGTCCATCAGAGGCCTTGTTACAGCTGATTTGATCTGAGATACAAGACAGATACAATAAAAGTCAGTTATGCTGGTGAGCCCAACACTGGATCAAATTCAATTTCCAGGGTAAAAGAGCGATCAGATTGTTTACCTAAGGCTGCGGATTCTCCGCTATCAGTGTTGTGAATCTTTAAGGCATTTAGACAAGCAGCTGTTTAGTTTAAAGACACGGTAGAAAATGAGTGGGAAGACAAGTAGGAGTGTGGTAATTGGAATCTGAGAGAAAAGAGAGCAGAAGAGAAATGGAAAGCAAAAGAAAAAGAAGGAATAGAGAGTCAGAGAGAGCAGGAGGAGGGGGTTGAGAAGAGAAAGATCCTGAGAAAAAAGACCCACACAATAAAATAACAAAGATCACTTTGATGCATTGAGGTTATCTAAACCCATCACAGTCCTGAGGCTTATTTCAAGGGAGAGGATTTGCATGTGCACACAAATACCTGCTGAAATGTACACACAGGCGGACACGGTGCAGCGTAGCAAGCAAGTGTTTGGGGTTTTAAACAGTTTGTGAGGTCTCTTCAGGTTAGCTCACTACCAAAATGCATATCAAAGCGAGATCAAAATAAGTTCTCATCTCTCCAACTCTGGCTTTCGCTTTCTCCCAAACTCTCACACACTGTGAGGGCTTAGGGATGAAAGTGAGGAGTCCCTGCAGGCACCACACATCTCATCTGTTTCCTCCTTCACTCCTCTCCTCACCTCTCCTCACCTCTCCTTTCCTCCTCTCCTCTCCTTAATTTTTGATTGGAAAAAGCACATATTTGTTTGATAGGTTTTGTTGTTTATATTTTTAATTTTTTAAAGATTTTTCTTTGTCTTGTTTTTGGTTTTTGATTTCTGTGATTGTGAATCTTTTCTTTATCCCCCTCCCCTTCCTTCCTGGTATTGGTATTGGTGGTGTGAACAGCTGGCTCTAGCTGTGAAGGGAAAAGGCAATTTAGTTGTTGACTTGATAATGAGGTCAAACTATTTATTCAAGTGGAAAAAAAGAATATTAGCATTTATTTGCGCTTAGCTTCTCTAATGATTAATCTGTGATGGGAGCTTTTTTTGTCCCTCAGATATCATTAAGGAAACAGAGCTGCCACGAGTCAAAAGTTCTCAGTGTACTGTAAATTACTTTGAATATTTACAGCACATTGGCTCAATTAGATTCCTTCTGAGCACATAGTTAGGGAAATAGATTTCACCCATTACCTGATTACTTTGCTTATGTAAGCTTTATGTAACATAAGAGTCACCAACAGCGCTTAAAGGGACAAATTGTGTTGTTTAAACAGTGCAGAGTAAAAAGGAAAGGATCCCAATAATTGTGGTTGTAATTGACAAAGTTTGGTAAAATGAGGTTTCTTCACTGGCTGTCTCCCTCTGTGGACCTATATGCAGGGCTTTGATACTCAGACCGCCCTCCCTGACTGTGCAGCCAATTTGTTTTTTCAGTTAAAAGTAAATTAGCTGAGCACAATTTAATTGTGCCCCATTATCCCACCCTCCAGTCACCGTGGAAACAAAACCCACACAATGCTCCGCTGAGACCAGGCTTTTGAAAAGTATCGAATTAGGATATTTTGTGTTTGTGTGTGTGCAGAGAGGGAAAGAGGGAGAAAATAGTCTGGAGAAGTAGGGAGTTTAGAGATTTTTTCTGTATGGGAGGACTCTACTGATTCAAACCTGTAAACTGGAGCAACTACACACACACACACACACACACACACACAAACACAAACACACACACACACACACAAACACAGACACACACACAAATCTCAACCCTTTAATTACAGTCACTGTTAACAGGCCACGACAGCTGTTCAGCACATCAATAGAACACATTTCCAGTGAAACACGTGGAAACAAATGTCATTGTTCTCAATCCTCCTCCTCTCTCCTGGCTGCTGCTGTTGGTATGCATTCTGTAGACTGATGTATGCTGAGACACTGTTCTCCTGTGAACAGAGAGGGGGGGGGTTGAGGATCTTTATTTCTGGGACACACACAGAAACCAATTTGTGGGGTTGAAATGATTCTCGTCAATAGCACCGGCTGCAGCCTTCAAGCTAATTAGAAACTTCAGTGAAACGGCAATAACAAGTTAATTATGTTGCAGGGATATTAAAGTCATGTATTCCCTTCCTCCATCACCCTCTCTGCTCTCACATCTCCACTGACGCTCCTTTGTGTAAACACGCTGCTTCTTCTCTCTCTATTTAAAGTTCTTATGGATAGGCTTTGAACAAACGGCAGACTTTAGAAATTGCATATTGTTAATTAATGCGCGATCATTTGTCTTGAGTCTTGGTGAAGAACTGTTTGTTTGTAGGATCATTATGGAAGACTGCTTTTAGATTTGCGTTCAACCGTGACCAGCTTAACTAAACAAAGAAAATACACTGAATTAACACAAATTAACACTTTCCAACTAAGAAGTTTTCTTTAATCGTTTGGTCTGGTGTGACTTTTTTGAGCAAACAAAAAAGTACAAAGTGAGATATTGACACCACTTAATATGAGGATTTTCACGCATTTTTCTTCTAGTTTACAGAGAATGATCAAAGAATGACGATAAAATATGTAACTCTATTTTAATTGATGCATTTTCTTGATCAGAGAAGATGTTTTTAAAAACTCAAATCTTCTATGCATTGTTAAATATTGCCATTCAACCATGTGGATGCAACTCGTGTCAAACTTTCTTTTATTAAAATATATCCAAGAACATACACAGTATCACTCACATGCCAAATTATGGCTTTTCCAGGCAGCAAACAACAGTGACCTATATGGCTTGCCTGTGACATGTGACCATAAGCCTTGAAGTAAATAGGAGTAGGAGACAGACTTGGATTTGTATTTGATGACAAGTTATTTCATGTTTCAGTCCTAGTGCTTTAGAGTCTAGGTTGTCTAGTGTCTGGATTTGTTACATTACTGGGTCATGGGAAGACTAGGTTAAAGGTTTTCCTTTAACAGAACAAACTGGACCACATGAGGGACGCGTTGAGCTTTTGATTGTGCTGCGTTGCAGCTTTACAGTGCCTGACAGCAATGAATTAGCATCTCTCCTTCATCATCTCGTTTAATGTGCTGATGTAGGTCTTAGGCTGGGTGTCTTTTTAAAAGGCTTTGATCAGTAGTTTTAGAGCCAGACTCTCTTTAAAATGCAGATACTAATATGTTATCTCTACCTCCTTCTTTCCTCCTTGTTCAGTTGGATCATTACCCTCCAGTGAGCTACACCCTCCCAGATGCCTCAGACACACAGTTCAACCTGGTCAAGACGCTGTTCTTAGGCAAAGTCTTTGGTGAGTATGTCAGCTTGTTGAAACCTTTTTAACCAATGTTACACTGGGCAAACTTTTACCAAACTTGTTATGATCATATTTATTTTCTTGATTCATATCATACCACTCTGTCCACACTCCACCATGGTTTACACTATTTGTTAAGGTGCCTTTTGGAGCGTTAAAGGATAATTCTGGTCGATTTCAACATGTAGCTCGGTTTTTTGGTTGTTGTTTTTGTAGTGCTGCCAGTAGCGAGACCAATGAAAACAATCGATGCTTAGCCTCTAAGCATGCTCAAAATGTCATTACCGGTGCCTAGCCATGTGCAGTTATTTCTTCCAAGTGAACACAGCGAATTTGACTGCAGTAGATTGACTGCAATGACAGAAAGGCAAAAAAGTTGTTAATCAATACCTGTGTTTATTTCCTTTTTTCCAGTGAAGTCCACACTAGTCGATTAACTCAACTTTTCTACCTTTCTGTCACATTTACTGCAGTCAAATTCACTGTGTTCGCTTGGAAGGAATAACTGCACGTCTTTACCGCTTCCTCGATCGGGTAGTTTGTTTGTTCATTTTGTCACTTCCTTACCCTTTTAAAACACCAAAGTCACACAATAACACACACAGGAGTCTGGTGGCTTTGAAGACAGCACAGATGTAACAGCTTCAGTTCCATGTCGGACAGGGCTGTCTGACGACAAGGTAAAGCGGTGTTAATATTTTAAATGTAGCGTACACTTTTTAAAATTATTTTTGGGGGCATTTTTAGGCCTTTATTCAACAGGAAATGAAAGGGGGGAGAGAGGTGGGGAATGACATGCAACAAAGGGCCGCAGTTTGGAGTTGAACCCTGGCTCGCTGCGTCAAGGAGTAAACCTCTATACTGTATATGTATACCAACTGAGCTCTCCAGGCGCCCATATAGCAAAAGATATCTTTTTTTTTTTTTTTTTTTTTTTTTTTTAGGGTGACTAGAATTAGTTTTGTTGTGTGGCCCAGTCAACAGCCAAACATTGCTTAGCTTCCTTGTTGGCACTCCTGCCTGCTTCTTAAAACTGGGGGCGTGCCAACAACATCCACTGTAGGGAATACACTGACTATGCACAGTACACATCACTACTTCAAAAGATCAGAACTATCCCTTTAAGGAGCTCATGTTTGTAATCTTTCTGAATCATTTTCATTGTGGATTAGTGAAGAAGCTGATTGACCCTGTTGAGCCTGCAACAAAATTAGATTTTCAGGAAAATATATCCATGCAGTTATTAGAATGTTATTAATGTATGTGGGTTGACCATGCTGTAATCCCCAACTGGAGGTTATCCTCTTGGGTTAAACCAAATTAAAACAATCACAGTTGTCTATTGTGAGGCAAAAAAATTTAGTTGACATCTCTCTGTCCAAAAGTAAAAGCCTGGACTTAGAGGCACACGGAATGGGAGCATAGTGTTGTTTTTTCAGCTGTTGTCGTGTGTGTGTGTGTGTGTGTGTAACACACTCTATTCTATTTCTGTAACTTGATGTAAAATTAAACCCCTTAGATAAGCCATCTGATTTGCAAATGGGTCCTCAAAACACATATACATAAATAAACATTAATAAACAATAAGTGCAAAATGAGACTATAAGATAAATTAATAAAACAAATACAAATACACACAAACAAAATCTGTCCATGTGCTTCGCTATTCTCTCAAAAAAGACTGTAGTTACCCATGATGTCCACTAGAGGATGCCGCAGGATCGAAAAAAAAGATGTTGCTGCAGCACATTATCACAGCTCCATCTCTCTGTGTGCACCACAATTGTGGCTGATCTGGCAAATACTGTAAACTTAACATATTTAACTTCTCATTGAAATTACCTTGATATTTTGTTGCCTTACATTAGACTGTCGAGGATTCGGCTTAGTGCTTGAGCAGCTTATCCAACTGTCAGAACATATTAGTCCAACCTTTACTTTTGGTACTTTACCCTTTGATATTATTATTTATGTTGTTCAGTCACTGCTACTTTGACACTTGTGAAACACTGACACTACAGTGCTAAAGCTAATTAAAATGTTATTCTTGATCTTTTGCATCAATTTATGTTTGTCCCACTAAATTAACTAAAAGCAACAAAACACTAAATCATCTTCCCAAACACCTCAGACGTTGATTACCCTAATTATCAACAGCCAGTTTCCTAGGTTCTCCTGTGGTTTATGGCTGGATTTTGGTCGGTTTTATTAGCTTCTTTAATTACTCATAACGTTCCTCTGATGGTAGATTGTATCTCAATATTGGCGTCCTGCTGCAGCTTGCTCTATTCCCCTTGTCTCTGTTGTCCTCTAACTCAAGTGCCGAGAAAGTCAGTGAGGTTGAAGTAATGGCTGACTTCACTTACCAGCCAGAACTATCGACTGCTGCACACACACCATGAGAACCCCTGGGAATACAACGCTACATACACACACACACACACACACACACACACACACACACACACACACACACACACAAACACGTGAACAGGCACATGCGCACACAGAACACAGCGATACATCTTCAGCCAACCAGCACTGCGCAGATGCTTGTAGGGCACACAGGACAAAGTCACTACACATGCCAAAACAGACCCAACTCATATAGCCATCTCCTCAAATGCAGCCTTACACTTTACACATCAATAGACTGAACTATAGGTGTCTCGTAAACATAACGGAATAATAAATGTAAACAGAGCAAGGAAATAAGAAGGTCATTGGATTGAAAAAAGGAGGAAAAACAGAAGGATGACGGGAATATTGTGATGAGAAAGATGGGGGGGGGGAGGAAACAGAAGAAAAGCATGAGTTTTATTTTGCACGTCTTATCAGATCTGTTCCACTTCTGTGTTGGGACCACAGAGACAAGAGAGGCTGTCAGACAGCTGAGCTATCAGATTCTCTATGTCTGGGAGACAAAGACTCTGTGTTTGGCACAAGAACACTTAAACACTCACACACGCGCACACACGCGCACACACACACACACACACACACACACACACTGATCACAGTGACATCTCCCCTATCACCTCACAGTCTACTAATTGTGGGATGGGATAAGATGGCTATTTTTATATGTTTGTAACCTTAATATATTTTGGTTTTGGACTGTTTGTCATACAAAACAAGCAATTTGATGAGGTTACCCTAAAATTGAGACTGAAGTTTGTTATTATTTTTGTTTCATTTACATTTTCTACAAGAAATGGTTGATCACTTAATTGACAGAATACTTGTTGAAAATCCAAATAATTGTTAGTTGCAGCCTTAGCTAATATACCTGCCCAGCACTTCTAATGCAGACTCAAGTAAAGTACTGCCAGTTCCACACTGCTTGAACAAGCAGAAATGATAAAGCTGTCATAACATCAACTTTTTTTCAAACACCTAGAAGGGCATGTAATGAATGTTAATGTTACATTGCTGTGGTCAGCAACATGTCAATCTGGTTTGTAAGAACAAAACCAATGTCTACTTATGAATTGTGTTTGTTTGTTGTAGCTGTTGGTGGGAATAACTCAGCTCCAGGGTCATGGGATCTACTGTGTTTGCTGCCAATTGTACTTAAGTGGTATTGATCATGAAGCACAGGGATGATTCAGCACATACTACATTCAGTATATGCTACTGAAAATGCTGAAGCTTGATGCATGCATGCAGTCTGTAAAGGTAACTGTATACACGCAACAGTATTTAAGTTAAGTATTTAAGTTAATACCTTTCTTCAGGTAGGGAGTTTGTCCTTACCCCAAGTGAAGGAGTTTAAGTACCTTGGGGTCTTGTTCGCGAGTGAGGGGACCATGGAGCGTGAGATTGGTCGGAGAATCGGAGCAGCTGGTGCGGTATTACATTCCATTCATCGCACCGTTGTGACGAAAAGAGAGCTGAGCCAGAAGGCAAAGCTCTCGATCTACCGGGCAATTTTCGTTCTGTTGGGTACTTTGACAGTTACCCACAGGTTCGTAACCAAGACTCTTTCCAGTAATCAACAGAAGACAGGAGACACGACAAGTTTTACTTGCTGCAAGGAGAGCTGTTGAGTGTCACCCCTGACAATCTCCAGACCAACTCTAACATTCTCCTTCAGTGCTTATAGTATGAGTGAAGTAAGTTTTACACGATGTATGCAGAAACGTGTGTGACCTCTAACCGCCCAAGACAATAGGATGACATTTGAGTTCAAAAGGACATACACACATACAATACAGAAGTGATCAATTAAATCAATTCAATCAAGAGGGCATAGACACTCACACAATAGGAAGTAAGCAAATTAGGAAGCAAATAAGGAAGCCTGCTGTTAAGCCAGCTACATCCAAAGTTTCTGTGTGAGCTGACACATGTTCAAGGAAAGGCAAAAAACAATTAGGTCTGTAACTAAAGGTAAAACACAATTAGGTCTGTAACATAAAGCAGTATAAACACTTTGAGCATTAGTAGCAAAGTAAAATCTCTAACAGTTCCTACCCTCACCTATGAGGTAGGAAGGCTGGGTCATGACCGAAAGAACGAGATCCAGGGTACAAGCGGCCGAAATGGGTTTCCTCAGGAGGGTGGCTGGCGTCTCCCTTAGAGATAGGGTGAGAAGCTCAGGAGTAGAACCGCTGCTCCTTCGCGTCGAAAGGAGAATCGGAGTCGAAAGGAGCCAGTAGAGGTGGTTCGGGCATCTGGTAAGGATGGCTCCTGGGCGCCTCCCCAGGCACGTCCAGCTGGGAGGAGGCCTCGGGGAAGACCCAGGACTAGGTGGAGAGATTATATCTCCAACCTGGCCTGGGAACGCCTCGGGAAAGGGAAGTTTGGGGTCCCTTACTGGAGCTGCTGCCCCCGCAACCCGATACAGGATAAGCGGATGAAGATGGATGGATGGATATTTATACATATAGGTTGTGTGTGTGGGGGTGGGTGTGGATGTAAATGTGCTGTATTTATATAGCCCTTCTCTAGTCTGAGCGACTACTCAAAGCTTTTACATAGCACCCATTCACCATTCACACACATTCATACATTCATACACTGTGGCCGGGGCTGAAGATGGATGGATGGATAAACACTCACACACATTCACATTTCGGGGGCAACTTGGGGTTCAGTCTTGCCCAAGGACACTTCGACATGGGACTGCAGGGGATTGAACCACCAACCTTCCAATTGGCAGGCAACCACTCTACCACTGAGCCACAGCCGCCCACTGTACTGTGTATGGGTCTTTCCTCCCTGGGAGGACATGAGTCATAGATTTAGCCAGAGCAGCAGGCAGGCCCCCAACCCAGTCCTCACCCACAAATCTGACTGTGTGTGCGTACGTGCGTGCGTGTGGACTGTAAGTGAGTGTGTCTATCTAAGTGAATAAATTCGGAGCCAAAGGCAGAGAGAGAGCAGAAAAAGTAGTGACACTGTGAAAGTGCTATTAGAGACAGATGATTGTAGCCCTGAGGGTTGCTTGCAAAGGACATGTACATCAGTACCACACTGAAATTCAGATTTCTCTAGTCTTTTTATTTATTTTTTTTATCCACCTAGCCTCTCTTGTTCTATTAACTCTGCCCACACATTTAACACGTTGCTCCCTCTGGGTGCTGCCAATTATTTTTACACAGGCTTTAAGTAATGCCACCATTTCCAAGTCTAATGCCATTATTCCGAGAAACTTTAAGCCATAATAACTATTATATGGGTTCAGATGTCTTTTTCATATGCTTTTATTTTTAATCAGGCCTTTTCTTTCACTTAAAACGTACTTTGACCCTCAAGGGGAGCCATTTTTAGCAGGACATGATGTGAACCAACTGCCTTTTTTGTAAAGTACTTTGTACATTTAAAGAAACGTGCCCTATAGCTATTATAAATATATATAATTATTGGTTGTTTTTATCATTCTTACAATATTGGCACGTTTGACTTGGGTGCAAAAAGTAAGCAGACCGGGCCTTCATAAAGATATATGAATTATTTTGAAAACTATGAGTATACCAACACTTTGGTATTGGTATACTCAATACTTTGGTGATGATGGAGCTCAAGATTGTTTTCATAAAAGGTGAAAATATTCCCTCTAATCCCTCAAATGAACTAATTTGTCTGTATATGTTAATTTAATATGATTTTATAAACACCTTGCTGGTGATGTTTTTTAGGTGTTTCTGTTTTTGAGGGTTCAGCTCACAGCAAATCTGAACACAATAAAGTTGAGTCTGGGGATTCCTTATAACTAACTAATTAAGTACAAATCACATATACTTCACTCACTGCTGAGTGCTGGCTCATGATAAAAGAACAATCAACGTCCTCCCTGCCATGCAGCCACTGGTCAATGCCTGACTGTCTTTTGTGTTGCAACCTTTGTGCAGAGCCACCAGCCACCCCGTTAATTAAAGCACTGATGAACTTCTGATGTTAGATAAGGCTGATAACACACTCACTCACCTATCTCTAGGCTATCTCTTTAATCTCAGTGTGCCTTTAAATTGAGATGGACGGACCTGTATGTGGTCACCACTTTGCGTGTGTGCGTGTGTGTGTGTGTGTGTGTGTAAGGATGACATCATGCCATCCTCCCTAGCTATCACCACTAGTTGTACTTTTTACTGGTGAGTCCTGATCCAAGGCAGGATGAGTCCGGGATCCAGGTTTTCTCCAGCTGCTGTGTCAGAGTGGGGGTGGGACTGCACTGCAGTGAAAGAGAGGACAGAAAAAGAGAGAGAGGCACTTGCCAATGTGGTAGCATGTCAAAAGATCCCCATAGCACGTTGAGGAAGAACGAGTGACAGAAGAGGAGAGGAAGCTGGTTTGACTCATAAACTGTATATCAGACACTGACGCAAACTCCACATAGGTAACTACAGTTGTATGCATGTGTGTGTGTATTATATACCTGTGTGTCTTCATTTGTATGTCTTCTTTCATATGCATAAGTGTGCCAAGGTCTGAGTAATTCATCAGCTCTGTTACTCTAAATGTGATTTTAATTTGCTGCCAAATTTACCCATCGATTGACATTAAGCCAAATTTGTAATGCTTTTGAATTTTAAAGGCAATCTATCCTCTGGAGTAATTGGATTGCAGACAAATTACAAAAAAAAACTTGTGTTTGTGTGTGTATGTTAATTATTTTTACTGCTCTGTTTGGTGCTGTGTTTGTTGTGTCTGTGTTTCTTGGCTTGTCTGTATAACCTTACAGCCTGGTGGAGGAGGGTGTGTGTGTGTGTGTGTGTGTGTGTGTGTGTGTGTGTGTGTGTGTGTGCATGCGTGCTTGCGTGCATGCAGTAGGGTGTTGCAACCACAGGTGTATTACCCATGCCTAAAACTAGCACTACTTCAACTCTTATCTCTCTCACCATTCATCCGTTTCTCTTCCTATTCTTCACACTTTGTTTCTCCACACCTCGTCTTTCTATTCACTTGCCTATCATATCAATTTGGTTCATCACCATGACGTTTCTATGACAATCGTACCAACAGTTTCGTATAAACCACACTTACAACCAAGCAACCAAACAGGAGTGTACACAGACAAGATTCAGAGGAGAAGAACCGCGGTGGTCAATTTGTAGTTCTTGGCTTTATTATCAAATAAAGCCATCGGATGTAAGTATAGAAGATATTTACGCCAAGAAAAAGCATGAAGAGACCAATTTGATTTTAAGAGAGTATATGAGTCTTTTTTTCTCTCTATTTCTCACTCATTTTTATCTCTTTCTACCTTTTTATTTTTGCAATCTCTTTCATCAATTAATTTTTAGCTTTACCTCATTTTTGAATTTCTATCTGCCTCCCTCTCAGTCTGTCCCTCTCTTTGATACATCAGCCGTGTGTGTGTGTGTGTGTGTGTGTGTGCACAATACTACAAGCTACATATTAGTTTTTGTATTACAAAGGGTGTGGTAGAGGGATTCACATTAATATTCTTTTGATATGTCTCAAATGTATCATACTTCCATTAACCCCACCCCCCTTCTTTTTCTGTCTCCCATCGCTACATCAGCTTCCATTTGTTGCCATGGCAACTGTTTGATCTCCTTTACCCTGCCACTCCATTTGAGCCCCATTCTTGTCACCCCATTTCTTTCCCACTCCTCTTTTTTTAACCCAGACATACACACAAACATATCAGAGACACTCTTTTCTCCCCCTCCTCCCCTTCTCCTGCTCCTCTCATGTTTCTCACCTTTTCCCTCACCACCAGTCCTAGTTCTGCAGTTTTCTCCATTCTCCCTTCTTTTTTCATCCTATTTTTTTCCCCCCTTCATACACTTCACCCAAACCCATTGTCCTCACTCCAGCCCTGTTGTCACAGCTTTATGTGCTGCCTCACCTTTTGAATTATTCATGCCGTGTCTTTGGCCACCCTGGTGACACACCATCACTAGGTGCAACCCTCTGATCAACATGATGACCTTGTTGCTGTGTGTGTGTGTGTGTGTGTGTGTGTGTGTGTGTGTGTGTGTGTGTGTGTGTGTGTGTGTGTGTGTGTGTGTGTGTGTGTGTGTGTGTGTGTGTGTGTTTGTGAGGGGTCACATATGCTACGTGGTACGACACATTTATAGATCCTAGTTTTAATCATATGTGCTGGTACATTTCATTAGTGCAATGTGAAGCCTAATGGATTAGTATGTGCTCCTTTCTAATTGTGATTAGTGTGTTGGCTTGAGTGTGTACTTGCAAATGTTTTATTGATCAGTTTGAAAAGCTCCTTTAGAAGCCACCAAGGTAAGGGATTACAAGCCTTTTGATCAGTGTGTGGTGACTGGCTCTCAAAATCTGATGTTACTTGTTATTGTTCATGAATTACTTAGTATGGTGCTAATTACAAGAGATAGACAAAACATTCCTAAAAGTTGTAAACATATATAGGTCTGTTGGCAGTAACTTATCACTGAAGGCTTATAATGGTTATACTATGGTTATATTATAATGGTTTGGTTGCATTTGATTGCATACACTATTCACATTACTTACTTTTTTCCTGTATGCATATAATATTTCATAAAGCTAAACCAACACCTCAACTGAACATTCACAATTAGATTTTTAATATACTGGATTGCATTAGGTATGTAACTGTGCCCAACTCTTGTTCCTTGGTTAGTACTTAACGGATATCATGCCATTAAAACCACTGAGGCCTCTTTAACAGTGACAACCCACCCTCATAATAAATGTGGGATGTTTATGGGTATCATTATGTTATTTGAATTGAAAACATGCTGCTTTCTATGGAACACCCCCGAATTACAGGCCACAAAACAAATCCCAAACAAGGGAAGCTTGTCGGCCATTTACTCACCAGCATGGTATGCTAAGCAGTCCGTTTGGCTCCCGACAGGCTGCCTATTAGTATTCACACACCGGCCTCTGCTGTGATCAACACATGTTCAGGCATACAGAAGAGAGAGAACTTGTATTCATATTCATAAGTTATCAGTATTCTGCTCACTGTGCTATACTGTAAGGCACTAATTTCCGTGTGTGTCTGTCTCCACCTTTTCTGCACACCCCCACGCATATGCAAATTCATACCCACTCTCATGTAGACAGCATCCACACCATTTTCAAGGTGTGAAGTGATTGATAACAGTTACGTTCATCTGTGTTCACTGCAAAGCCACAGATTGGAGCACACGTTTTAGCAGCATAAGTGCCTTAACAATGAACTGTAAGGAAACTAAACTGCAGAGCCTGTATCACCTGATTGTTTTCAACACTCTCAGATACAGAATACAGTGCATCTGGTCATATGATGAATACGTAGAAGACTCAGAGTGCTAAGCTCTATTCCTGGCAGCACAATCAATAGGGTGAAAAGACAAACACACACACACTTTTATTGGACCCATCAAAATGGAATAAAGAGGGAAAATGACATTATAACCCATGTCCAGATAATCAGAACCCCATCACCTAACATAACACGATTCACTAAATAAACACACACACACACACACACTGAGCAGTACTCTAGTTAGTCATCCCTTGATCATATTTTGCTGCAGGGTTGTCCAAATAGCAGTTCCTTCTGGGTGTGGCTCAGCCGTGTAGCAACAGAGCAGCCATGCATGTAACATTACAACCTAGCTCCGTCTGCACATGGACTGCATATAGAGAGGTCTGCACACACAGCCAGAGGTCATGTGAAGAAAAAAATATATTTTGCATCTCTGCACGTGTTAGACAGTTTGGCTGTTTTGAAATCTTTCCAGGTTTCTGCTGTAGTGGAGCATGTCTGAGGATGTTTGTTTTATTCAGCGTTAAAGTCTTTACTGAACTGTGGATGGAGGGATTTTTTTTATCATTTTCTTTGCTGCCTGCAGTTTCTTCTCCCTCTTATCTTCTATGCTGTATGTGTGTGTGTGTGTGTGGGTGTTTTGTGTGTGTGTTGAAGTAATTATCTTTAAAAGTCAAAAGAAAGGGAGAAACGGACTGTGATGCAAAGATAAGAGTGCACAAATTGCTGCAAGTAATTCTCCAAATGATGGTAATTGTCACAGGTAGAGCATAATTTGTGAACTGTTAACATGGTGGACAACAAGACACATCATTGGAGAGTAATAAGTAGAGTTTTTTCATTGCGTTATGAACACAGCTTGAAAGAGTAGCACAAGCAACATCATGATATCAAAGTTAAGAAATACCACAACAAGTATTGTAAGAAAAATAACATTGTAGAAGCCTAATGTTTTCCTCTCTGTTTGCCATAGAGACTGAAACTCACATTGCTGCTTTCTGTTTTTAGAAACGTATACAAATCCACATTCTATGACTCTAAGGCATTCTCTGAATAGAGACGCAGAGAAGCTGTAAGATCAGACAGGGAGTTAATTCATTTTCCATCTTTTAAATTTGACATTAGAGGTCAATGTCCGTGTATGTTCCTCCCCTGCTTTCTCCCTCCTCCACCTACTCCAGCCTCCTCCTCATCTCTCTTCACTCTCTTCCCTCCTCATTTATGTAGATTCATATTCTGCAGATATATATTTGAGTCTGTGCCTCAGAACAATTTGTGCCTACTAAAGTTTGAGTGTGAAAGAGTGTTTGTGTGTGTGTCTGTCCACAAAGAGTGTGCATAGGATGTTGAGCTTTCAGAGAATGTGTGTGTGTGTGTGTGTGTGTGTGTGTTTGTGTGTTTGCAAATCAGTGCTGATGCTTTCTCTTTAAAGCTGCTGTGGTCGATGCTTGAGATCACTGGTTTATTTTCACTCTCTCTCTCTGTCTCCCCACCTTCTCTCAATATCAGTCAAGTTCACGGCCAGGGGTCCACATAAGTTAACATCACATGTCATTGTGTGTCTGTACAGAAACTGGACACATAGACCCAATACTCATCGAGCGTTACAACACCCCAGGCTTCATCGGGTGTCTTTCGCGGGTACAGTTTAACGGAGTCGTCCCCCTTAAGTCTGCACTGAGGACCGTCGCACAGGCCCAGGCCACACCCACAGGCGGTCAGCCAGACAGACAACCTGCAGTAGTCTCGCCGGTGTCTTACCAGGGCAAACTAGTGGAGTCCAACTGTGGGTCGTCACCTCTCACCATCCCACCAATGTCTGCAGCAACAGATCCCTGGCATCTGGACAACACAGGTGAGGACTACTCCAGATGTCCTGAAGATGCTGCGAGAATAACACACATGATTTAACTATGAGCAGTAGGGGGAAAGTAACTAATTACATTTACTCACGTTACTGTAATTGAGTAGGTTTTTTTTTTTATTTAAAAAGTAGTTTTTAAAATCTGTAATTTTACTTTCACGCATGTTACGTATGTTTTGTTTGTTTGTTTGAAGTATTGTGCTTTGCTACATTTTAAATTACATCTGTTGCTGAGTAAAGAAAAAAATGTTTTGGCATAGTTTTGTTTCTTTTTAAAAGGTTTTTGCTGCTAATTTCTTTGATTCTTGGCATTGTGCCTTTAACAAATTGTGAAAGACTGTGATTTTTAAATTGAATAAGTATAATAAGTAAAAATAAAATTATTATTAAAAATATTATATTATATTACATAAAATATAACATTAACCGCCTGTTAAAAGTAAATACGTAAATTTTACTCTGAGTACATTTTAAATGAGCTACTTTTTACTTTTACTTCAGTAGATCTTTAAACTGATAATTTTATTTGTACTTAAGTAAAAGTGCATCAAAGTAATAGTACATTTACTTAAGTAGAATATTTGTGTACTCATTCCACCTCTGACTGAGTAATGACTTCCTACAGTAAAAACAGATTATGCTAATTTAATGTCTTTCTGTTTGGAATTTATTTAGGAGGGCACATGAAAGTGAAGTAAAAACACACGTGCACATACAAGCTCGGTAATTGATCCCTTCCCTACTTACATACGCTAAGGCTACCTCTAGCTTGAACATGTAAACTCATCCATGTACACACACACACACACACACACACACACATAGACCTCAGCACTCCTGTGTCTAAGGTTGCATTCCACGTCAGTGTTTAGTATTTCAGAGCGTCATTATTCTGGATACAGCCGCATTCCTCAGGCTTGGTGCCAACTGTGCCTTTGGGAACGTTGAGCTATCTGAGATCGATCCAGTCCATTGATTTGGACTCCAGGTCCAAACTCACAGTCAGCACTCCACCATCTTTCCACAGAAAGGGCTGCTATTTTTTCTGACTTACATTTTCTCTAGATGGACCTAATCTATAATTCATCCAACCCTCCTTCAATCCACCCTGATCATTGTCTCTCTTCTTATTGAGCTTCTTTTTATTCTTTTTTTTTTCTTTTTTCTTTCCATCCTCCTAACTTCCATTTACTTTATTGGTCCTCACCTCGGCTCTCTGCCCTTGTCTCTCATCTTTCTCATCCAGGCAGCTGACAGATTTAATGAGTCTGCTCTACTCCCTCCTATTGCTTCATTCCTTTTTCCCACCTCAGCCTCTTCTTCTCCGTCTTACTCATGCTCTTTCCTTCCCTCGTTTTTTCCAGGTCTTCTTGGAAAAAAACTAAACAAATGTGCAAATTAAAAAAAAACATATTTACAAGAGTAAATTCTGAGTGTAATTCTGAGTGTGGTTTCTATAAAGAGGGAAACAAATACAAATGAATAAAGGAAACATATGAATACACTCATTCCTCCCTAAGCCCTAATATACATTACCATAAATAAAATAAACAATAGTCAGAATATGACTATATATCTCTAACTATAATAATGTAAACAGAGAATAAGGATTCAAACACTTCTTATATGCCTTTCTTTAAGTTACCGATAACATAGACGGCACTTCCTGTCATATATAATACAATTTAAAGCCTCCGACTAACTAAACGACTGGATGCTTTTATTGTGAAAACCCCGGACCGGATGCTATGTTCGGTTCGAGCTAGCAAAGCCTTGACAGAAAAGCCTCGACCGCGGCACAGATAGCAATATTTAACACTACTTACTTCGTATTCTACACAACCACAAAGTATTGTACAGTCCTGACAACAAGTAGTAAAGTAGGAACGAGTTTAAACACGATGTTACATATTTTGGCCTGGCGCCAGGTGAGCCGAAGCTCGAAACTAGCATGAATGAACGTGGCTATAATTAGCACAACGGTCGCGTAGCGACCCCTTGAACTCTTAACTATCATCCACGTTAAGTAACACAAATAACAGCTGGTTTAACAGAAAAATACAATATCACGAATGAAGTAGCAGATATACTTACTCTTCTCATTTACGCACACTTAAGTAAAGTGCCGCTCACAACTGCTATCCAACTGACCGACTAACTCTTTAATACTGCTTGTTAACTGTGTGACGTCAACTATAATATACATACCAGCATGCACTTTGGCTACCCTGTTACAGGCACTGAATAAAACGGGAGTAAGTTACAACATAAAGCACAATATGGTCAACTGTACTAAATAATAGTAACATCAACATAACTTTGGGGCCTTTTCTACAATAGTGCAAGAATGAACATAAAACATCTTAGACATTCTTTTCGTCCCTTTGTGTGTGGAAGTAGACTACGATTTCATTTTTTTTCTTTCTTTGCTCAGATGCAGAATTCCCCTTCAATGAGGAGAGAGTGATTCCTGATGGAGTCAACAGAGACTCGGCCATCATTGGAGGTAAAGAATGTCAATTCTGAAAGCAGTTGCTATTCAGTTTAAGCAACCGACCCTCACATTTCAGAAGCTGGAACCAAGAAATGTTGGGCGTTTGTTGGTTATAACTTGACTCAAACGATTTATCTGATGTATTTTCTGTCAATCGACAAATTAATTAATAAAACGAATTGTTTCAGCATTGCTTTTAAAGTTGGTCTGTTGGTCGAAGAAAAGCATTGAAAATACACAATAACGCTTGTTTTTGTGCACATGATGTCTGTGTCCTCTGCAGGTGTCATTGCGGTGGTGATCTTCACCATCTTATGTACTCTGGTGTTCCTGATTCGCTACATGTTCCGTCACAAAGGCACCTACCACACCAACGAGGCCAAGGGCAGCGGGGAGTCCGCCGGAGAATCGGCAGACACGGCCATCATCGGCACCGACAACCCAGAAACTATCGACGAATCAAAGAAGGAGTGGTTCATCTAACGGCCAGTGGCGGGACTTTGAGAGTGGAAGTGATGCGTCAGAACACCAGGTGCCACAGAGATGGAGGTTTAATTCAATGAAAGATCCTTGGAGAGATGGAAGGAAAGGCCATTCAATATGACAATAATCTCCCAGAGAGGGCGGGGATGTGAGAAAAACGTGTACAAAAATCTTTGTTTTTTTCTTTGTTTATGTTTTTTTTTTATATCCAGAGTATTAGAAAAAGAAGAGGGACAGTTACGCAGCGGAGCACGGCTGTAAGAGACTGTACATGTACATACTAACCGGTTTGTCCTTCTTTGTATCGTGCTCGGGAGTTTTCAGGAGTCCTTTGACTACTGTATATGACAAATAATTATACTTACTGGGTCGTGTGATAGCACAATTTTATTGCCAGTCTCTCTGTTGCATTTTGATTTTATTTTTTAAGAAAAGTCTTATATCAAAAATGATCAAATCAACATGCCAAACCCTTCTTCTTTGTTTTTATCAGGCTGTAGTTGCACCAGTCTGTCAACTCTCATATCTGTCATATGACATGCCACTTATACTGTGGTAATATAGAGTCCAATATGGATGCCAAAACTCACTTTGTAAATACAATATTTTGTGTTATTTTTTCTATATCGTCATAAGATTTATTCAGAGTCCAGTACATAAACACTAATGAGAAATGTCAGATCTATATTACAACAATATCATATGTCCGTCCATTACATTATATATATATATGTATTAAATATAGAGTTTTATGTTAGAATCTTATGACATTCGATTGTATGGGACATTCCTTTCTGAGGAAGAGCAGAGAGGGGTTTCTCAGAGCATGATGGGAAATCATGACACTCCATGGTT
Organism: Etheostoma perlongum; assembly: GCA_026937815.1. Taxonomy (NCBI): domain Eukaryota; kingdom Metazoa; phylum Chordata; class Actinopteri; order Perciformes; family Percidae; genus Etheostoma; species Etheostoma perlongum. Next base: position 12,981,242 of record CM049392.1, read on the forward strand.
GGTTTAGCTCAGCAGCACGGCAGCTTTCTTTTCATTTGAACGGGTGAAACCGTGAGCCTTTACTCATTCAGACTTTAGCTATCTGTTTGTTTCTTTGCCAAACACTTGAGTCTTACGTCATGTACCGATTGGCTCATATTTTTGCATTAAATGTTTTGACTTTAAGTTGGGGAATTTTTACATCTAAATGATGGTAGGTGTGGGTTTGCAGTGTGTACTACATGCATCTGTGTGTATATGTGTAGGTCAGATGAATATTACTTGTTATTTTGAACAAAAGGAGTGCCAGAAAAGACTGTTAGGACAGCCACACAGATGAGATCAAACAACTTGTCTGACACTTAATGAGTTCTAATGATGCACTAAACACCATACACTAAGTGGTCGAAGCACAATAAAACACAATAAATCATTGCCCCTAATTTTGTTCAAGATTGGGGAAAAAGATTGGGAAAAAAAGATGAGGATTGGCTTTTTAGTCTGTTGTGCCTTCAAGGTGTTGAGCCATTGCGCCTTGCCCCAGACCAATTAACACAAACTTATTACAATAACTTGCTGCTGCTGCATGAATTCTCAGTCATCATAGTTTTCGAATGTCTTATCTTTCCTGATTTGAGTGGTGCTATGTTCAGTTTACCATGAATCTCAGTCAAAGCTTGGTTTTGAATTCAGAATGCTTGGGTGAGTTTCTATCAAATCCTAAACAAGTCTGACGTTTTCAGGCATAGCTGTGTGCAGCTTATGCAGCAACAGAACAAAGGTACATTGGCATGTAGGAGAGCTGCACGCTATACAGTACACAAGAGGTTTACACCTCTGTGACGCACACACACGCAAACATGCATGTTTGATAGAGCATGAGTCAAGGTCCTTCATTCAATTACAAGATTTCAGAATGAGGCTGCTGCTTTGTCAACAATGAATTGAGCTTCACTCTAACAGTGCCACTGTTGTCCAACATACAAGATGTACAATGTATATTTTTTCTAACCATGTTGTTTTTCCTGTCATTGTTGCGTGTGTTTACCTTACTGTAGCATTTACAAAACATTGTGTTCCAGTTGAAACAAGCTGCCAACTTTTATTTAGTGGTGAATTTGCTTTCTGTGTGTCTGCTTAGTCAAAATGCTGCCAGAACACCCGGTTTCATGAATGATTTTGTACATTATCGTCACCTCATGGTTGAGTGCTAACTGTAGATCACTTCATCAGAGACATTAAGAAAGCTGGTGAACTCAGACTGCCTTCTACTGCGGCCTCAAAGAAGACTTTCCCTATACACAAACATCACACCCATTAGGGAATCCCAGTGACTTTATATAATTATATTACTCAGAATATACATAAAAACACACACCTGCCCTTGATATGTTTCAGCTCCAACAGACATAACCCATATGTTTTGCTTTCAGGTCTATTAAGTTCAATAAAGAGTGTTTGATCTTTAATATCTTTAAAAGTCTTTTTCTATGCATCGCTTTCATTTTGACATGCAGACGTCTTCAGATTAGTAATATGGATTATAGCATTGTGGAGCACATGTGACATGAGGGGTAAAAGACATTCATGGGACATCTTGGACCTTATAGGCCTACCATGAAACGATCATGACATCAGGCCTTTAAATCTGACTTGTGACCTACAGCTACAGTACATGTCACCACTCACCATCCCACTTGCTCCTTTTCACCCCTGAACAGTGTACTCCGTCAGCAGTTCTGACAGAGTATACTGGCCCCTTAAGTAAGTGCCATGAAATATAAATATATTTAAGAAGCTTAGAGATGCAGTAAATCATTAATATTGAAGGATGACTCTAAGATAATTCCCATAGATGCAAACCTGTCGCTAATGTGAAAAATATGGCACAATTGTGATTCATGTAGATCTGAAGTTTTTTTTTTTCAGTTTCTAATAAAAAAGAATTCCTCAGATGCTGAGGATTGAAATGAGTTAACGAGGGTGAAGTGAAAAAAAAAGAATGACAGTGAGTCATAGGGAATTTAACACCATGACACATAATCTGTAATAGGTCACTTTATAAAGACATTTTTAGCTGAACTGCAGGAACTTAATGTCAGCCCTTGTTCCATATATCACATGCTGAGAAAAAATTATCTATCTATCTATTGCCCTCTTAAACCCATTGGAAGCAGACATTTTTATATTTGTATTTTATGGACTGTTCAGGCTTCAGGATACCTTTAGCTTTATTGACACGATATTATTGTCATTGGCTTAAAATGGTCATTCCAATAGAACGTGAAGGTCTGTCTGAGGCAGGTCATTGGCTGCCCCCTTGTGGTCAGATAGTGCAGCTTCTTTCAGACATGCTTAGGAAAACAGCACTAACAGTGCAAATTAATGCAACTTTATCTATCCCCGTAAGGCTAATCACTGGCAGAACAGACACCAACACAATAGATAAGATAATAGAGCATAACGTTTTAGCATCGTCCTGAAGGCAACAATGACAATTCAACTGCGGTGATTGTGCTCTGATAGATTGTGCTAATTGATTTCTTTGGATTTGTCACTCACACAAATGAGACTCCAGTCTTGGAACATAGCGTGAAACAGGCCAATCTACAGTGATATAGGACACTGATGAATTCCAGCGTTCACCAGCTTCCGTTTTAGCATTGCACTCAATGTCACATTCATGACGACAACACTCTTCTCATCTTCTTCATTCCACACGCTCTTATATCTTGCCAAAACCTGGCACCTACTTTACCCACAATGCATAGTTATCACCGACAAGCCGGTCGGAGGCCTATACAGCTGGCTGGTAAATTTACTCATTTCTATCTACACACACCCACATTTTTGTAGTGTTCAAACTTTTTGCAAGGAATATCAGCAGACACACAATTAGGCTATTATTACTATTAGTATTGTTGTTGTAGTTTTTTGTTGTGAGAGGGTCTACAGTCTATCTGCACAGGAAGTATAAAGGCTTATCATCCACTGTACTAGTACTTTAATATCAACCCTATAATCAGTTTGTACGTTTAAAAGCTGTCCAGTTTACCTTCTGGGGATCTACTTTGATGCTTGTTATTCATCCAACAGGGGGCAGTGAGACATAGGCCTAATTTACAGTGTTGATACCTGATACTGACATTAAGAAGTTCACAGAATTTCTAATGCTGTTTTTCTACCAAAAAGGAATCATTCTGAACACTGAAGCATTTGTTTATTTTTGACTGGCTTTAAGTTTATTTTGAACAAAAGATCACAAAAGAAAATCAGCAGTTACAAAAGAAGGTAAACTAGCAGCTTTCACAGTTTAATGTTTTCCATCCCTTTGTTTCACCACCAGAACTTTTTGTTCCATTCTGAAGCTACAGTTAATGCGCGATTTGGGGGGAATGCCTGAACTAGGATCAGGATTGGACTTTTGGTATGCAGCAGGGTATATGCTTAAATTTCATTGTATCAGGTGTAGCTTTGTGATGATGCAGACATCACAGTGATGAAGGGGAAGGAAGACTCTTCTGAGATGAAAGCCTGGCACCAAGCGAGAGATGAAAGATGGAAGGAAGCAGGGGACTCTTCAGACCTCAGGACACTCAGCTATAACAACACACATAAGGCGGCCATGTATGAGTTTAGAAACTGTGCATTTATGTTAAAGTCTTCAGTTTTCTGTAGAAATTACATACCATTTTTAGGAAAGATGGCAATGTTTTCAGGGAGGATGCCAGTCTCCAGGGAGAACTGTGTGAACTTCTGCTGCAGGGCAGTACTGGCCTCAGTAGTGCGACCTGCAAACACAGAATGAGATGCTTTATCCTTCACCAAATTTTAAGTCCACTAATTCAACATACAATGGCTTTCCCCCAGGTACACAGAACCGGCTGCTGTGTTGTCACTGATCCAGACTTACTGTAAAGCTTGTTGAGGACCTCAGACACTTCGTTCTTTGTCTTGATAGTGTGGACCACAGCGTAATCATCGTACAGAACGTCCACAATGCGCATGTCGTTGTCATTGTTCCAAACTGTTAAAAGCAGAAATAGATGGGTCAGACTGTTGAACCTTTGTGTTTGTGTCTCTCATGTGTGAGTTAGTGTGCGCTCTACTCACCCTGGCTGTGGAAGGTGAAGCGTCCTGGAGTGTCGGTTTTGTTAGCCAGGTGAGTCATTCTCCAGCAGCTACCATCAGCACTAAAAGAAAGATGTCACTTTATTTGTATTTTTTTGTCTACAGCAGAATGATCAGGATTGTTTGATTTGAAGGAAGGATCACATAACAAACACTTACTTCAGGTTGGCATAGGAGAGGTTTAGGTCTCCTTCAGCAGTTGGCACTAAAACGGCAGTGCCCATCTTCATCCCTTCCTTGTGGTTCACAAACCACGGAGCGTTAGTGGCAAAGCCAACCACGTACCACTTGCCTGCCATCTAAAAGACGGACACAAGGAGAAAGAAAAGGTGATAATGTTCTTCTCCCAGAATCAATCAAAACAAATGGATTTTGTTACACAAATCCTATCTTCCACTGAAAAACCTTAAAAGTTCTTAAAAGTTAGGTTTGCTCAATTTAGTGACTGCATTAAACATGTCAACCAACCACAGATACTGATAACTCTTCCTTTGGAATATCAGCAGTCTTGCCGTAGTAATACTTCTGCTTCTCTCTTACCTTCTGCAGGTCAAAGTCTTGCACAGGTGTGACATCGGCGCAGGCAGCCAGCACACACATCAGGGTGGCCAGCATCCTCAGCAGTGTGTTTCTCATGGCTTCTCCTTTGTGTTCTGGTCTTCTCCAGCAGTGAGTGAAGTATCATGAAGAGTTAAAGAAAAAGGCAAGTGGAGCTCCTTATATCCTGCAGAGTCCTGCTCCCGCCCTCCCACTGCTATCTTTTGCATTACAAAAACTTTTTGGGCTTTCACTCACTGCCATGCAAATTGCTGTGGTTACACAACTGGCACGTGTGGATGCAGGAGGGGGAGGTGATGAGGGAAGAATGAGGAAAGAAAGAAAAGAAAAAAGGAGAGTGGGTACATAATAGGGTTCTTTCAACACCCCTCCCTTTCTCCCTCCTCCATCACAAATGCTCAGGCATGCATGGACTATCAAAACAGCTGTTTTGTAAGAGTGCAAATTTCTTCACCATATGGCACCTGAAAGCTTCAAATAAACAAACCACGTACACAATAAAAACCAAACTTAAGCATCCTTGAAAGAGGGATCTAATCAACTCTAAGAGCCACCCACCTGAAATAAGATATTATTTCTAGATATAATATACTACATTGCAGCGAAATTGCATTGCCAGATATATTGAGGTTTTGACATTTAAGAACCTTTTTACTATGTCTCATATAAAGCTCTGCCAGTGTTGCTCACAATGATTTGATTGTTCTTTGCAGTTGATTTAATAGTTTCATAAACCTTTGAAACATTAATAAATAAAGGGAGGGGCCTTTTTAAGCTTTGTAAGACAGTGAGTAGAAGAGTTGGAAAAACTGTCCTTTTGTTAGACATTAAATGTTGCATCTTTGCTTTATGTGGTAAATACTGTTATATCCCCTAAATCCATCACTGTTTTTGTATTATCTACATTGTGCAATATGTCATGTGCTGATCAGCTGTAAATTCTATGCAAAAATGTGTTGAAGGCCTTATCAGAGTTCCAAAAGAAACAAGTCAGGCACCGGCTTGCAATTGGCTGGTTAGGTAACAGATGCAGACACAGAGGTGCCGGCTGATCTCGGGGCAGTGTTAAAAAACATGTTTGGTAACCTAGTTTTGTAACCAAACTCTTTCAACCCTTTTTGGACTCCACATCTGGGCTACATTAACTCCCACCCTCCACTCTTTTGTGTCCCCCCCCCAACACATACAGAGACACACTCGGAAAGTCTCAGTATAAAACAATGGCATGAACTAACATGATAACTTGTGCATAAGAATGGTGTCTCAGCACAGAATCAGCTGGTGGCAGATAAGGCACTGTGTGGATTTTTTTTTCAGACTGAAAACATTTGACAAAAACTTGATTGTGCTTCATTTTTGTTTTATTCAGCTCTAACTGGCAACATTGAAACTTGACAGTTTTATAATTTTAAGAACTTGGTGTAGTCTTTCAACAACCTAAATTATACAATATTCAGTTATTTGTGTGAGAACTGCCGAACTCTGCAAGGCTGGATCTGTCCGTTGCACAGCTCTGCCTCCTCAACACGCAGGTACACAATCTGTATAAAACACAATGAGAGGTTAAATTACATAGAATCTGTGCTACTGTTTTAACCGGGGAGTGGAGTTTGGATAACATGTTGTTGACAAAGTTTTAATAACTGAACCTAAACACATGCATAGCTTGCAATAGGAAAAAGCAGATCATTGGTTTCCCTAAAGCTCTAAACCAGCAGCTTATTGAAATTATTTTGTCACATCTGCAACATTTTGACATTTTGTTGAGGTACTATGAAATTATACCATTGCATGGCAGGAAATGGGATCCATGTTGGCTGTGCGTTTACAAAAATGCAAGTTCTTGCAGGGATTTTCCATTAATTCTTTACTCCAAATCACTCTCCTATAAACTGGCATTTAATGCACTGGTTATACATTGGAATGATGCGTTTGCATTTAAAATTGTAAGAAATTATCTACCGCCAACAACATCAACATCAATATAAAACAATAAAATTCACAATATTATCAGCAGTACAATTTTATCAATGCCATTAACCAATCATAATCAAATCACTTAATTCAGATACAATTACTGTACTGTGATCTCTCGTTGGCATTGCCTCAAAAACCTGTCTACAGCTTAGACACATTATTACAGAGCAAAACATACATATTACAAAGGAGCAGAGCGAGAAAATACATATTTTGTCATTCGGCACACAGCAGAACTGCAGCTGTGAAGGTGAAAGGATGATTTAGATGTAATGCACTGAACCTGTCAACCATCAGTTACACTGAATAGGAGGAAATGCATGAAATAAGTCTGGAGCACTTCAGAGCATGGACACCATTCTGATGGTACTGCAGTGTGTAATGACCTGTAAAATGCTCCTCATAGCCTGTAAGCTACACTGACAGCAAAGAACTGACAATCATTTGATGTTTCCAAAACACCTTTGTTGCTTGAAATGGCCTTTCAGACATGTCGGCAGGTCCTTGTGACTAAATAAAAAGCTGTATTTGCAAAATTTGTCAGCTGATCAATTTACCTCTGTCCCTTTTATGTAAGTCTTATACTGTACATCTCACACTTTTTAATTCTATCAAAGAATTCTTCAAAGAATCTCTTATTTTTATACATTTAACTTACTGATTAAATGGTCCGTGTCCACATAACCACAGTGACCTAGAAAAAAATACAAATAGTTATTTAAAAGCAGCTGCGGAGGCAGGTGTCTGGCTACATCTTATGTCATTAATGCAATATGTTTTTCCAAAAAAAAGTCTTATTTTATTTTGAAATGTAGCAGAATATATTCCAAACTACTTTTAAATAAATGCTGTAGATCGGTTCAAGCCTGATTCTGAGCTCTTGTTGCTTATTATGCCACCTAAAATGTCTCATTGCAGTTGTCAACATAGTTTATTTCATTTTATTTTTCAGGTAGATGTGGACGTACTGTAGTTGGGAAAGGGGAAGAGGTAGGCCAGTCCCAAACCCTGTTTTTCAGCAAGCTGCTCAAACTTGGTCAACATTGGCTCTGACAGATTGTCTACAGACCTGGCTGAATACAGAGCACAAATACAAACATGGCATTACAAAAACACATACAGTCCAAACATACAATCCAGTCTTAGTTTACCAGAGTAAAACAAGATCAGAACTACCACCTGGCTTTTAGATCTGAAATACCAAACCAAGGCGTCATAGCTGAGGAACCCACCATAGAGTTTCATGGTCATCTTGCCCATTTTCTGGTAGTACATGATAGCATAGGAGTTATAGTCCGTCTCCCCGATCACTATCTCAGTGTTCAGCTCAGGACGAGTTCCTGGTGGAAACATCAGAAAGCATGATTGGATGAAGGGATGCTCCAATACAATATAGTTTATCAATTATGATTAGTAAGGAAGGAGCTGACCTTTAAGTGTTAGCTTGCCTGTGGTCGGTGTTAAATCATAGACCTGTAATATCTCCCAACACTGGTGATTACTGAGGAGAGAAGAGTTTGTGTTTGAAACATTCGGTACAGGAACTATAGTTAACCACCATTTTTTTAAAGCATTTGAAACCCCTCATAGCCTTTCATAATATATACTGTATATTTTATATACATTGCTTTATAATGTGACCTACAGGTCTCAGATTGAACTATCTAACGTTGCATGAAAAAAAGGACTCAAACAAAAGCTGTTTTCCTCTGCATGGGCCAAAAAGGATTTATAAAGTCAAGCCCTTCAAAATCAAGACACACTTCTTCCATTTCAGTGTGTATTGTACTCTCAGTCTTTCTGCAAACGCCTGGTCAGGATGACCTGAAAGTTTTTTTTTGTAAGTATGAGGCAAAGCCGATGGATTTGATTGTTTGCCTCTTTCCTGTTTTTGAGGAAACGCCTATAATCAAACACACGTGGTTGAGACATGAAGTGAATGCAGAATGAGAAAGGCATTTTTGCCCCCTCTGCCGATGAGTCAGGTTACTGAAGAGTTACAGTGGTGTAGACCAGATGTAAGCACAGTGTTTATGTAGATGGTGCTACTTACTGTCGTGTTTTAGTGCTGACAGACAGTGTTTGGGCAGAGGAATGTGTGAGGGTCATGACTGTAGGCTCCACCTTGGTTCCATGAGTCATCAGGTGAGAGCATTTGGAGGCAGTGTTTAGCAGGTACCATGTTCCTGCCATCTGCAACACAGGCAAGCAATACCAGGCAACAGAGACACAGGAAAAAAAAGGAAGTTTTGTATTTTTAGGTCATGTACTTTTTTTTCCCTATTTTCACCAGGGCCAGTTGACTTAAATTAAATATTTAGGGTAACATAAACTTCCTCTGTGCTATTAATAAAAATTATCCATCTGCTCTGAATCAAATGTCCTGTTTTATTCTCTTTTGTTATGCTTAAATTCTACTTCACTGAAAATCCCCCTTATTGCCTAAAACACCATATTGACACAATTACACAAGCATGTCCACATTGCCAGCCCCCAAACTAATCCATAAACAAGCAGACCTACATGTTTGAGGCTCTGGAAAAATATATCTTTTTCTTTTTTAGCATGGATACTTAGATGGAAGCTTGAGGTTGTGGTCAACCTCCAGAAGTAGCATTTACATCTGTTTTAGCATATTTTAAATTTAACAATTTCAGATTTGGACCAAAACCTATTGCATTAATCTATAGATGGCTAGTGTTCAAAATGGTCCTTGTGTCAAAATGGTTGTTTCACTGATATGCTCCTTAAAGCAGTAACAGCTTTTTTGTTTAGTTTGTTGTGTTGTAACGCACGTTTGTCACGGAAGCAAAGGCTAGACTACAATAGAGCTGTTTGGAGCAGTTCATGAACAGTGGGAGATGGTAAGGGTGGATTTTGAGCTTTTTCACTTTGTAAACCTATAACATGCAAAAAAGATATATATATAACACAATAAAGTAAAGAAAAAGCATAATATATGCATTTTAAGTAACTATATGTAACTTTAAGTTAGGGTTGATTCTAGCGCGTTGCATGCAAGAGCTTACTTTGGATGTCTCCTGAGCTAAACCGTGTATCACTGTCACTGTCAACCATCAACCAAGAGATTGTTGTAGCAAGCAACATTAAAACAACTTAGATTAATATAGCACATTTCATGAAACCCACGGATGCTACACCAGTAACGTTACAGGGGGACAAGAGAAAAAGAGTCAAACACAAACACGGAGTAAAAGGAATAGGTCCGGCTCAATGGAAGGGGGCTGTAATTTAATGATGGCTAACTGCAACTACAACCCCATCGTACAATGTAAAGTTATCATTGTTATCATGTGTTTTATATAAAATATTAGTCTGAAAAGCTAAAGTTATCTAATAAATGGAGTGGAGTAAAGTACAATATTTGGAGTAGATGTATAAAGTAGCAGCATAATTTAGTAAATGTACTTGGTTACTTTCCACCACTGAAACTGACAAATCTTTCTATTCATTGCAACCTGTTCATGGATCATTTTCCAGCCTTGTCACAATTATACTTTAAATGGAATTATAATAGTCACTTCATGCCCAAACCGTATGCCATCTGGACTCTCTACCTATCTCGTTCTGTAGCTTGATTTAGAGGCTCCAATCACAAACATGGGATAACAACAAAACTCTTTAACTTAGAAATAATTATTTTAAAAAAACAGCACAAACATAGAAATAATACACACATTTAGTAGTGTATATACCGTACTGTGACTCTTGCTCCAGTTTTTTACCTGTTGTATGTCTACATTCTGTGCCGCTGGGGTCAAGTCAATAGGGTCGACCTTTGGCTTCTTGGGAGGTCGTTTTGGAGGTTTCGGTCGACTTTTGGCCCCCCCTACAGCCTCAGTGGAACCCCACAGACACAAACACATCAACACCGCCACTGCCAACATAAAACGCCATACTCCAGCCATCCTCTTCTTTTATAGGGTTGCTCAGGTTCCTGTATTCTGTTTTCCCCCCCTTCCTTTAGTATTGGATTGTCTGTCCCTTATGTCTGCTGCCTACTCTTCCCAATCTGCTTTACTCAAACAAAGATACAGACACACAAAATGCATAAACAGACAGAGAGCAAACAATGTGAAAAGGAATGGCTTGTTAGTTAAATATTAACCTGGTTTGCTGGCAGAGATGAGGCCATACAGGCCTGCAGTGGGGGTATTGGAAAGGGGCAGCAGTACATTCTCATTAAATACTGCCTTTATAATCTTGATAAACTGCTGTCAGGAAGGCATAAACATAGATTCACACAAAATTGAAAACCTGTAAATATCTGTCAAAGTATATACTCTATATACTGTCATGTCCACCTACCTCAGATACATAAGCATCCTGTTATATTAAAAAAAATCTTAATTTTTTCAAGCACCATTTTCACCTTTTGTAAATGTGGCCCTAGACTGAAAAACACACAAGCAGCAATGTCATAACTTTATGTTTTTACAATCTCTACAGAAAAAGAAGTCTTCTTAATTCAGGCCCAGCATTTTTCAGACATGGAGACATTCATAAATTCAGTTTGAAAACAAAAATATCGACTCAACAAAAAATTGTGAACATTAAATTAATACAGTGAGCTGTTTTGGGGTTAGTTTTTCATTGAAGGAGCTGGGGTCTCATTTATAAACATGGCGTACGCACAAAACAGGGCTGAAAATGTGCGTACGCTAATTCTCACGCAAAGGTTGTGATTTATAAAAACCAAACATGACGGTGGGGTCCTCCACGCAAATTGACCCATGTGAATCGCTGGCTGCAGTATGACAGCAACAACTTGTCTCTCAGTGAGGAACAGTGGGATTCTCAGCCGTATGTGGAGAAAACACACTGGGGCTACTACTCATGGCCCAGAGAAATGATGATCCATGCAGCTTCTGAAAAGCCAAAAGATGACCTGACGTACGAGGAGATGAGTGAGGGTGAGAAGATCATCTTTGAATATTTCTCAGACCCAGAGTTTATTGACCAGCTTATAGAGTTTCTTTCTGTCACATTTTGGAGACAATGGGAATTGGCGACTCAGATGGTGAGGTGGTGAACTGAAGTCAGACTGCAGAAAGCAAATATGGGAATAACAATTACACGTAATATTTTCAAGTATTGTTGTCTCACGCACATTTCTTCACTCCATTTCATCCACGTTATCATGAAGATTAAATCCAGCAGTGTTATTTGTGTTTGTACTGAATTATACTTGTTCCATAAACACCTTGTAAAATCCAACTGAAATCTTAAATCAAAATTTATTCTTAATATTTAATCTGTGCTGTCTCCCCGTCACGTTGTTTGCTACGGAGCTCAGGAGGGAGATGGCCCTGCATGGAATACAAGATAGCAACAAATACCCTACCATTAGGTAACTGCAGAACACAGTGTAAATAACTAAATATCTGTCTTTAATACTGTGCATATGTCATCTGTTAGAAAAATCTAATTATCACGTGTTTTTTGATTTGATGAGGACTAAGTGTCCAATTGAGAATTAAGAAAAGGTTTAATGAAAGAGCGTGATGAAGATGATAAGACAAAGACAATACGACACAAAACATGATAACACTGCAGCTGACAGCGGACTTGATCCATACTTCTCCCTGTTGGAGTCACATGAGACAAGTCCTGAATATTCCTAAATCAAACACATTTATCCCCTGTACCTAGGGGCGGTTCCTTTTCACCTGGTGTATTCAAATCCATTCTTGTTGGTCCACCGTTGGCATGGTAACATGTTGGGCGCATCTTTGCTGTCCAATGAAGAAGGACATGGCTCTAAACTCTACCCCTTTGGGGTCATTTTCGGTCACAGATAAAAAAGTTCTATCTTGTAAATGAGAAATTCTAACAAAAATACAGTTAATCAACATTGTATTGTCGTAGCCTAGTCTAAGACAGCAGGGGGTAGGAAACAGAAGCTTACTTCCTGGTGTGAGAAAAAAGGCTTCTTTATATATGTATAAATATATTAGACTTGACCTGATCAATTCTTTAGAAATAGAGGAAGAGAGGGGGGATGTGAGAGACAGTAGGGCCGTCTTGATCTACTCTTCACAGAGACAAAATGCATATTATCCTAACCTGGCTGCATCATACATAAACAGAAATACATTGTTTTCAAAACATTGTTTTTAACTTTTTATTACTCAACACATCAAATGCCAAAGTCTGGAAATACCACTTGCTCAATTACTTAATGTCCTTGTTATTGGTCCAAACTTTATACTGTTCGTGACCAAACCTGCATGAAGAAAAGTGTTTGCCTATTAGACTTTTGTCTTCAGACTGTATCTCGGGTGGGGGGAGGGATACCACTAGTTCACGCTGTAATTATTGCAAGGCGTCTACAATCACAAATTGTTAAAAACATATAAATACTGCGGTGACCCCCGTGTGTAATGCTGAATGATGGCACTGCAGGAGGTAAAAAAACAGAGAGAAAGAGGCTTCAGGGACCATGACGATGACTGGATAATATACCGATTTAAATTCCCTAAAGCTGTGCTCTTGGATCTATGTACTGAATTGGGTCCAGTAGAGACGGCAACGCGCCAGAACCATGCCATCCCGGTCCAAATACAGGTACTCGCCACTCTGGGCGCAATTCCAAAAGGAAATGGCAGACAGCTAAGTGTTTTATATAAATATTATATATAATCTTCACCTTTATCACTAAGGCATGTTTGGACATAATACATACAGTAGTTGTTAAATCTTGTCATATAGGTCTGATATATCGAAGCTGTCCCCGAGTGCCGTAATGTCTGCCGTTTGGACGGTATTGTTAATATAGGTAGTCTATACATCTGATTTACCTACACTTTGCAAGAACAGGCTGAATTTATAATTTAATTTGCAGAAATTCCCGAGCGTCTGAAAAGTTCTTTGCTTCACAAGTCATGATTCGGTGTAAAGAACAACTGCCAGGGTCATTAACATACTGATCAGCATTCATGAGGTGCTTTACATTGACTATTTATGGTTAAAAATGGGTGTGTACAGGGCGGGATAAGAGGCTATGTACGCACAATTGTGGGAAATCTGTGATTTATAAAGGGAACATTGCATACAGATGTGCCTACGCATGGTTTTATAAATCTAATTTTTTTGCCGTATGCCATTTTTTGGCTTTTGGGCACAAGTACACTTTTAGTTAGGATCCTACGCAGTTTTATAAATGAGACCCCTAATGGTTTGAGTTTTTGTGAATCATGTACGGTATGTTCCTTTATGTAGACTTCCCTCCAATCCATATATCCACTGTTTCAAGAGACTGAGCTTAGTTCTTTTCCACTTAAGTAAACTCCAGGATGTCCTCTTCCTTCAGAATTCAATTATTTACACAAATGGTCAAAATCATGGAATGAATGCTCTGACATTTAGGTGGACCTTTGATTTGCCCCCTAAATCAACAGGTGTGAAATAAAACATAACTGTGTTTTCATCCAAGTAGACACACACATCAGTTCTGCTCATCCTTGTCAGCTTTGCCGTTTCTTTTGGGTTTAAACGTGAGAGCCACGCTGTTGATACAGAACCGCTGACCTGTCGGGTCTGGTCCATCGTCAAACACATGACCAAGGTGGGAATCGCACTGCATCAAACACACAAACACATGAAAGTCCTAAACCATTTAAAAATACATAAATGATGGCTTTATTTGAAGAAAATTATAAATGAATTCCTGAATGCAAATTATGGATACACAAACAATTCCAAAAGAACTACTTTATAAAACAAATGCACACAAAGCTACATTGAAGTTGTGTTAGGCAGTATATTTGTGGCTTTGTTGGGCAAAAGATCTATAAAGGAAAGAATTTTAAAAGATAGGCTGTGTGTTTATTTGTACAGTTCAGATAACCAGTTTGACTTCAAGGCCAAGCACGGTACTGATCTACGGAAGATAAAATTCCTCTGTTTTTATTGGTTTTATTGATGCCTTCAAGGCTTTTGACCGAATTAACCAACACAAGCCGTTTTTGACATTGAGCCGAAGAGGAGTACCTAACAGTAGAATTAGAATCCCAGTCTTTTGGTATTCCAATCAGAGCATGCAGATCAAATGAGGGGATGCATTCTCTACCCCTTATGGTGTTGGTAATGGAGTCCATCAGGGGGATACTGTTACTGGCCCTCTTTAATATTTACATGGATGACCTGTCTGACCAGCTAAGACAGTGTAAAACAGGATGTATGATTGGTAACATGCTAGTGAACCATCTAATGTATGCTGATGATATGGCTGTTGTCTCTCGTAGCAGTGCGGGGTTTCAGGAGTTGTTGAATATATGATCCGATTATGGTGTTAAATTTGATGTAAAATATGCCAAAAAGAGTTTGGTTATGATCTGTAGCGTGAAAGAGGATAAGGACCTTATTTTTCCTTTTTTATCTTTTCATTTGACAAGGGAAGGGTTTGCCCTGCCAAATGCTTGTTGTACCAGCAGTTGTAACTCCTTGTTGTAACATTAAGTATTTTGGTCACATCTTAACGGATCAAATGTCAGATGAAGAGGACATGTATAGGCAGTGTTGCATATTATATATACAAGCTAACATGCTCGCCAGGAAGTTCTCTTGGTGTTCCGATACTGTCAAGATAAACCTCTTTAAAGCATGTACTGCTTTTTACACTCCCCCCTTGTGGGCCAAGTTAAATAAGCTGCAGGTCACTTATGATTGTTTGTGCAAAAAACCAAGATGGTGTAGTGCAAGTGAATTGTTTTGTCAAGCAGGAGTTATTACATTCTCTGCTTTTTGTATAAATGTATTGGTCGCTTGAATTCTTCTTGTAACTCTGTCATTTTACAACTGATTGACCCGAGGTTCAGTGCTGTGCGATACCAGTCACCCTTGTGGATTACTGGTATAGCTGTGTTGTTTAATTGGTGTAATTGTGTTTTTTTTATCTATCTATCTATAATAACCTTTCAGCATATAATTCAAGTGGTCTGTGAAAAAAACAAGTGTTCTGCACCTCCACTTGGCTGTTTTCAGGCTTTAGAAAATGTAGCTGTGACAGGAGACTTTGGCTAATTACAGGTCATTTCAGAGAAAGCGAGTGATCCTATTGGCTGTGCTACACATGCAGACAGAGAGACGAGAGCTGCAGGCAGAAGTCTCATTTGACTCTACTTGACATTCTGGTGTTTTTTGTTTTTTTCCCTGCAGGTTTAACTAGAACAACAATACTAAGCAAACTAAAATTTGACTTTATACCTCAGAAAACAACTCACATTTTTACAAAGGACCTCAGTCCCAGCACTTCCCAGGCTGTTGTCAGGGCGACGAATGATGGAAGTGTGGCTTTCGTCCCGCTCCCATGTCCCATGGGCCTCTTTAAATGCTGGCCAGCCTGTCCCAGAGTCATACTTTGCCTCTGAACTATTAAGAGAGGAAAGAACATTTCCTAAAGGAGAATTTGCAAAAACATTTCTGTACAAACATTAGTGCTGGGGCGATTCCATTCTTTCACAATACATTTTCATTCATGTGATTTCAGAAAACAAAAGTTGAACAATACACTTCTAGAGACAATGTATCAAGAGACATTTCTAAAAACTATTTTTTTCTCAAAATAATGCACATCACATGTCAGTCATTCAGTCTGACATGTAATTAATTTGTAAATAAGTACATAACATGTATTTTCTGCATTTTCTGCTTTCGCTCTTTTTCACTGGAAACGGATATGATGTAGTCACCGCCGGCGGTACTGTATACGGAAAATATTTAGGTGAATCATTGGTAAAAATAAACATCTAACATCAACAATCATACAGTTATATGTAGGGAAGTAAGACTGTAAACTGTTACCTGAAAAGTGGAACTTCACAGCAGACACAGTGGTACATCCCCACTTCAGAATGGTTAAGGTAGATCCCACTAAATGGCTGAGAGCACACACACACACACACACACACATATACACACATATTTTAGGACCAGGAAAAACATGTATGGCAGTCTGGTAGACTAACATAATGTTGGTTTGACACAAATCACTGCATGATGCATGTACTCACCATCTCTGTCCCTTTCTCTCTGGTGACTACATACTGTTCTGGGGTCAGTTTCTTTTGCCAGTCTGTACTCTCATCATAACGAGTTAGAGACTGCAGGCCTGCAGAGAGCAGAGGTAACAATAAAGTCGACACAGAGAAGCTTGTAATGAGCACCCTGAACATGGTAGAAGACAGTTAATCCACTCCTGATCAATCAAGTACATACATAACAGCAACAAACCGAGAATTGATTAAAAGCAATAGCTATGGCAGGATTTCCCCAACTTTTTCTTTTAAAAACAGAAGTCACAACATGAGACCACATAGGCCTACACTTAACACTGGCAAATTGAGAAAAATGTTTAAAATTAGCTGTAGGCCTAGGCTCTTGCTCAAGGCAGGAAGGGTAACATTTATAAGCAGAACAGTCATAGATAACCTTAATTCCTAAAGTAAAATTCCACTAATCCCAAATGTATTGGAAGCCCAGGAAACGCACTCCTGTCGTATACTGTCTATGTGTTAACCATAGTCCATTTTACACGAGCAATAACCTGTAGATGTTTCTTATTTTAAGTTCTTGGTGAGAAAACTGCAGGTTGGTGCACCTGCAGGAGTCTGCGGCCTGAGGGATATAGCATATAGATAAAAAAGTAACCCCCTAAAAAAACGAAGTGACAGTTAAGAAATCAAACGTCTTCCCAGTACCTTGAGATGTGGATACAGGACGGGTGAATACCGGGATCCTCCTCGGTAACACCGCGGATCTGGCCTT
The DNA here is from genome assembly GCA_026937815.1 of Etheostoma perlongum. Classification (NCBI taxonomy): domain Eukaryota; kingdom Metazoa; phylum Chordata; class Actinopteri; order Perciformes; family Percidae; genus Etheostoma; species Etheostoma perlongum. The sequence continues at coordinate 12,998,675 of CM049392.1, forward strand.
CGCGTGCTGAGAAACTACAACGAAGAGACGGGCGACTAAACGAGACATGTCTGCTGCTGCTGCTGTGTCGAGTCTCTGTCTAAAGGTAAGAGCTCTCGCTGGATTGTTTATGCGACGGCGAGTTCGCGCTGCCCCCTGCTGTTAGCTGACCCGGTCAAAAATCACACCTTCAAGCAGCAATATAGGTTAAAGTGGATAGGGTTTACTGGTTTGTTTTTTATTGCTGGACAATGTGCAAAGAACACCATAAGTGTGGTACCAGCTTTATGGCTTGTTAAAAAAATTTACAAATGGATCTTAAGAGGCTTTGACCATAAGAAGTATGCCACATATTAAAGGAATGGAGTAGCCTAATGTTATAGCGAATGATGGAATGTAATTAGGCCTAAGTACATTTACTCAAGTACTCTACTGAAGTGGAAATTTGAGGTACTTGTACTTTACTTGTCTTGTCTTGTCTTGTAATTTCCCCACTGGGGATTAATAATAAATTACAATTTATTTTCATGCTACTTTCTACTTCTACTCCACTGCATTTCAGAGAGCAAGATTGTACTTTTTACACCACTACATTAATCTGACAGCTTTAGTTACTTTGTAAAATAAAATGTAAGATTTGTGCACACAAAACATGTATTTTATGAAATACAATGTTTTGCAATAAATTAAACTAGCCAACAATATATTGCCCTACGTGTACAACTGAAATGATTAGCCATTATATACTTAGTTAATTGGCGGAACTGTTTTGATCGTTTCCAGTTTCTAAAATGTTCCTGTATTGAGTACTTTAAGTAGGCTACATTTTCCTGATACTGCTACTTTACTTAAGTGACATTGCAGGAAATTTACTTACCAACAGAGTATTTTTACAGTGTGGTATTAGTACTTTTACTTAAGTTAAGGATCTAAATACGTATTCCACCACTGCCTGTAAGATGTAGTATTCCCACTGACAAAATACTGTATATTTTCCTTTCAATTATCTGACCTCACTTGAGGCACAAACAGCAGATAAAGTTTACCTGATAACCAACTCCAACTTGCAGAGTTAAACTAGGTGCACCGGGGCACTGTTTGACCCCACCGGTCCTTTCTCCGCAGTAACAACATTGTGAATCTTTGTAGCGAAGAACCAAGTGAAACCAGTGTGTTTAAAACAGCATTTTGCCTTATGGCTTGTGCGTCCACCAAAATAATCAACTTTTTGAATAATACTTTATTGTATGGTTTAAATGACTGCCATACAGCAAATACACAACATAAATCAATATCTATAATGCATCTAAGTAAAATGTCCGGTCAAAGCATTATGTACTGCAGTATTTCCACACTACAGTGTTGGTCTAGATAGTCTGGTATTGCACAGCAGCAGGGGTATTGGCTGTCAGCAGGCTTCCAGGCTGGTGCATGAGGTCTACTACGTAGCGGCAGGGCTGTGAAGAGAGTTCATTCATGGAGGGATTCCCATTGAAGAGGAGTACCTCGTTCCAAGCCCGGCTGTACTCCCCCCTTTCAAGTGTGCAGCTCATTCCGATACAATCAGCCAGACACTGAAAAGTGAAGACAGGTCGGGGATTATGATTTGGAAACCAGAGATGGGTGGAATGGAGAGGGTTATTATAATATTATAATAATACTTTAAGTGGAGGAAGTGGAACATTCTATCTATGTTCATAGATGTTTCTATCTATGAACATAGATAGAAAGGTCTTGAAATAGGATGCTAAAAGACATGTGTGTGAAAGGAAAATATTGGTACAGAGGGGGAAAAAGGTGATAATGCTGTGTGGTAGATACATCAGTGGTACCTTGAAGAGAAGTGCCCTATGGCGATAGATTCCCCTACTGATCAAACCGATGGGAACAACATTAGACTGAAGCTGAAACTTGAGCTCGCTGAGATGCAGCACCCATGAGAATTCATGCAACTTTTCCATCTCCACTGCTCCGCCCATGGCTTCACTCACCAGCCTGGCGTCCAAAAGCATGGACACAAAACCCATTAGAATGCAGGACCCTTTACAATTTGTATTGGATCCTTAAGGCTCACAGAGTGGTGTGTTTTATAATGCTGTTACATGCCACTGGTTTTAGTGAACCTTTACTAGCACATTCAGTCTTGTTTCAATTTCAAAAAATGATTCTGGAAAATTAAAAAACAATGGCTGCTAATTATATAATATGATATGATTTTGTTCTCTACTTGTAGCAACATCCCTGCATGTTGGTTATGTGCTGGCTGCATTAATATGTTACCTGGCCAAGGCAGCACACTGCTCTCGTTCATCACTCAGTAGGAGGATAGATTTTTTGGCCTCGTTAACTAGAAGCTGCAATGAGACGTCATCCATCATCGTCCACGCTTTCTCTGTAGGAGACTCAGGCTGGGTCTTATTTTTCTGTTTGTCATCCTTTTTGTTTTTTCTGTACAGGAAGACAGTAATTAAAAAGAAATCTGAGACTTGTTTTCAATTATGGACATTTCTCTGTGAAATGATAAACTCGCAGGGAGTTTACAGACACAATTGGCATGCGTAATGTTGGCTCACTGTAACTTTAACTCTGTGTGATGACACATATTGTCGCTTGTTAATAGGAACTGCTAAGCTGCATCAGGATAACTGATGTACGTTCTGTAATCTTGTTTATAGATCTGATACTGTGTATTAGTTAATTGCACTCTCGAAAGAACGCAGTGTTACTGCCTATTGAAACGTGACCCAGGTACAAGGTCAGCGGGTATTTAATGTCGGTAGTTGTTGATACTGATATGAGTGTTACCACACCTATTGATAGTAGTTTACATTAATAGAAACGCCTAGTTATATTGTTGGTAGTTGTGGCTAACCTGATGTGTGTATATTTTCTTTCTACTTATGTTTCAGACCACACACCTACCTTTTAAAGCATGTCATAGTTATGGTTACTTTATCACTGTTCTGACCAAAATTACAGGGCGTGTGCTATCCTAAATATTCCTCCACCAGAACCCCCCTATCTTTTATATTTTCAGTTGCCATGTGTCTATAATATTTTGTTGTTACGGGTGTCTCTTAAACACTTGTAATGCACAGTATGTATTGTTCTTGTCTTTAATAGTTTGCCAGTATCCAAGAGAAGAGTATATGCATGCAACATGTGTAGAAAACAGATATGTTCACATATACACTGATAATAATTAATACCAATATGTTATCTTTCATTTCTGCACATATTCTCACATAGAAAATTAGAAGATACCTTGTGAGCAAATGTCTGCCAACCCCATTTTTCAACACATTATTACAAACACTTATGGCCAAAAAGAAATGAATTGAATGACTGCAAAGCTTCTGGAGAAGTCATACCAGTCTACCACAATTTTTTGAGATATCTTGCACACAAACAGGAGCAAAAGCTGAACCTCTCAGGTCAAAGTAATTATAATATAAGTTACACAATGCTCATTAGAGGAAGAAAATAAATCTTTACTTAATTCCGGTAAGAGGCGTTTTGCTTTATATAGTTAAAAGTTTATATAGTAAAAACTGTAACTTTGGTCATACTAAGCCATGGATAGATTATATAACACACTGCTTAAGAATGCCTAAGATGTTGTGTGTGTATGTTGGACCAGAGGTACCCTGAGGGGGTACTGCTCTCTTTTGCAACATTATTTCATCAAAATGCTGGAAGCTTGTGGCATTTGTGTGTGTGTGTGTGTGTGTGTTTGTGTTTGTGTGTGTGTGTGTGTGTGTGTGTGTGTGTGTGTTTGTGTGTGTGTGTGTGTCTCAGTCAGCATGCATGTGTGCAAGAATCTTTATGCATGCATGTGCACTTGTGCATGGTTGTGTGTGTAAGTCCATTAATCTAAACTCTCTTTTTACTGTGAGTGTGTTGCCATCTTTAAAAAAATAGGATTGTTTACCCTGAGAGGCCACGCTAAAGAGGCACACTGAAGGCAACGGGGAGAGGGGGAGAAAGGAGAACTAAAAGGAAAAAAACTGGAGCACTGGATTGGAGCAGACAAGGGGAGGGTGATTGTAATCTTGCAGCTACAATATATTATACTGACAAACTACATACATAGTGTGGCTGGTAGTGTAGGAAACTTGCGAATTCTCCGCCAATGCTCTACCCCCATCTGTGTGGTTGTTCTTGTTAGTTTCCCACTCTGTAGTACTTGTAGTGTAAAAGGCCCACTTAGCTGTAATAGTTTTGGGATTTTCTGTATATATTTTCAAAGAAACTGGGTTGGACTTATGATGCATACAAATAATAAACAATGTTTAGTTGTAGTAGAATATTCAAAAGAAAACCTACTCTGTTGCTGTGTTGACAACAATGATTAGCTGGTGCTCATTGACAGGCTGCTTGGACAGTTCCTCTAAAGTCTGAATCCTTTGACCTTCACGAGCCTAAGAGAGAGAGAGAGAGAGAGAGATGTGATGTGAGTACGTAAAAAATGTTCTATTCTTTGCTACAGTATGTTTTCTTCTTCACAAAAGACAGATGAAACAGAGAAAACTGTTATCTGTCGTTGGTGAAACAGATCAGTTCAACAAGCTCAAGTTCTAAAGTAACAGATTATAAGCATGTCTGGAAACTTGAAAAGAGGTTTTTTTCTATTGGTATATAAGCTTACATTCCTTTAAGTGACCTCAGTTACATCAATTTCAATAGCACATACACACACCTTCCCAGCATCATAGAAGCCATCACAAATAACGTCAGTGGAGGCCAAGTGACTTGTCAGGCTGTATTTGGCAGACAAGTTAAAGTTAAGCAGGCTGATCATGGCCAACTGGCTGAAACGGCTCCTTCGATTCACTGATAGGTTGATTTCCTGAAGCATTTCCAGGGCTCTGAGACACACCACATAAACAGATATTCAGACATTGATGATAAATATAAAAAAAATATGAACACATATAGACAAAATGACCCATTCTTTCTTTTGGAGCTACACATAATACTGTCCTATACTGACATCTACTGGCTATTTAAGAGATCACTGAGTTGGTTTCAACACTACACTTTTACTCCACTTTTACATTACACTACTCAACAACACTCCTTCAGTTCTACATTTCATGATTCATCAGTCATGTTCTGATGTCATTGTTAACTGTTATTGCAGTGTCTTACCCAAATTGGCACATCTCCACAGCGGTGTTCACATCACTGGCGCAGACATTGATAGCCAAACATGCATGGTGCAATACCTCCTTGTGATAGGAGCGCAGCAAATTGACCAGTGGGTGAAGGCCTCCAGCACTTAGTAACTATGTAGGACAGGGCGTTAATGTCAAATAAAGCATATAGAATATTATTTGATAATGTATATAATGAACATAGTTTTTTGTTTTATACATGTTTAGTGTGGATACAGTGGTAACAGGAAAAAAACCGTTTTAGTCAAATTTACTGATATTTCCTTTATGCAAAACGCCTCTCCAAATTTCATAATTTTCTTGTCATTTGCAAACATGAGAACACGGCAGCAGCCTGAACCGTCATTAGACACACACTAGTCTCGCTTTGCCAGACCCTCCTCCAAAGCATGCTTAAGGAGAATCTGGCTACTCCACATAGCATTCAGGGATGGGAGGAAAACGTATAGTGGTTTATTGGCATTTCTTTAAACCAATCACAATTGTCATGGGCGGCACTAAGCCCCTAGCAAAACAACAGTGCCGCTGCAAAATAGCCTCGGGAGGGAACTTGTTTTGGTGGAACATGTGTACGTTCAAAAGTTGTGCAACATGAATCTCAGATTGGACAGATAGTCTAGCTAGCTGTCTGGATTTATCCTGCAGACATCTGAGGAGCAGTTAACCATAGTCCTCATAAATCCACCGGAGTTTAACATTCCAACACAATGAAAGCGGAAGGTACTGCCAGATGGAATTTATAGCGGCAACAGAGCATCCAGGAAGTGAAAAGTTGGGCATATGGACTAGACACACACAAACACCAACCTCTGCCCTAGCTTCTGTATCACAGGCTAGCACTGTCAGGCACTGCATGGTGTTGATCAGAACCTGTGTATCTGTGGACTGTAAGGGCTTCACCAGAGCCTGTATCGCTCCATGTGACAAGATACTGCAGCGGATGACCTCCTGTCCTGCCATGTTGCCAAGTGTGGCAGCAGAATTTGCCACCGTCCTGCAACAGCTTCCATACAGCTGCTGGACAAGAATCTTATCGCCTCCTGCCTCGTACACAGCACTGCAGGTAGCACAGAAATGGGTGGGAGATTTAGTGCATCGTACAGAGCTGGATATACATGAAGTGTCATAACATATCATACAACATACAATGTATGCAATATGTGTGATATGTGTGATTTGCACAAATAGTACAAGGGAAAAAAAAAACATTTAGAGGATAAGGATGGTGAGGGAGTGATGCAGGGAAGGTGGAGTTAAATGTCCCGAGAGCTAAAGGAGACACAGTAATGCGGAAATATGGAGTCAGACAGTGAGAGACGATGGCTATAGGGAGGATCTGTCAGAGGAATCAAAATGTGGAAGATAAAATTGAGAAAGGGAGAGAAGAGAGGTTAAGAGATATTTTGTGAGGGAGAACCATGAGAAGACAGATGAAGTATTAAATAATTTGTGAAATAGCTGAGAGGGAAGCACAGTGTTCAACTTCAAAATACCACCTCCTTCCAAGCCTCAGTTTTAGAGACTGCAAACTTATCACTTGATGCTTTATACTTGTGTCAATAAGTTACACATATCATTAATACTTTGTGGCATACACACTCGTTTCCAGGTCTTTTTTGAGTAACAAACTATAGGAGTGCCATTTACATTATCTAAAAAGTTGTCTGTTACTCACAATGCATTTAGCTGGTTGTTATGTGTGAGGTTGGAGAGGGCCTGGGTTGCTACTTCTTTTAGCTCCAAACTCTCATTGTTCAGCAACTGTACAACTGCTGGGATACCATCTGAAAAACACATAAATCCAACTCATTCACACTTTATCATGGCGTGTGTGTTCATGCTAAGGTGGCTGTGTGAATGTGTATGTACCCAGGTCTCTGAAGCTGCCTTTGCTGGCTAGGTGTAAGCTCATGACGGACACAGCCTGGCAGGTAGCTGTTTTCACGCTGATGTCAGCCACAGACAGAAGCTCTACCAGAACCTTCTCCACATTCTGCTCATGGAGCAGTTTGCGATTCTCAGCTGCACCCATGTACACACACACACACAACAAAACAAACACAGAGAACACACACACACACACACACATATACAGACAAAGTATATATACAATTTTGATTTAAAAACCTGTTGTTGGAAAATTAAGAGAAAATGATTATCTCTTGTCCCCTTCTCTGCTTACAGCTCTGAGCAACCCTGGCGATGCATTTCACAGCGCTGGACTGAATTTCAGGTAAATTGGGGGTGAGAACAAGCTCCATAAGCCTTGTCAGTCCTCCACCCTTGTGGATTAGCTGTAAACTCTTACTGTCACTTAAACAGTTAGCAACTACCTGTAAGGCCTCGGCATGAAGGTCACGGAAGTCCTGAAAGAAATAAAAACATAGATAGGGGGCAGAGGATGTAGGAGACACAGACCTTGAATGGGATAGAAAAGGCATTAGGAGTTGAGAACAAGTGTTAATTCAAAGATAACCACATCCTGCAAATGGTGCAAACATAAACTGCATATATAAGCAGTTATTACCCTCTTCATATTTAGTCTTCCCATTTTTATTAATGGCAGGATAAAGACATACATTAGCATCTTGCCAGAAAAGCATATGTTCTCTCACACACACCTACCTACCATGTTACTGAGGATATCCATGAGCTTCTCAAATCCTCTCTCTTCCCTGAAGGTGTTGCATGTATCTGTATCAGTAGTGACATTCTGCAGCGTTTTTAAAACCAAAAGCTGAATGACAGGGAAGTCGGACTTCAACAGTTCCAGAAGTGGAGGTATCCCTCCCAATTCATGTAATTCCAGACGACTTTGGTAGTCCTTCATGCATACAGCACAACACAGGATACAAGAAGACAACAAGAACTTTGGAACAATTAAATTTCACCCATGTCTTTGTAACCTTTTCTAGACTGACGGCTTTGAGTCACCTGAACCAGGTTAAAGATGATCTCTAGGGAGTTCTTCTTGACATCGGGGTCTGGACTGGATAAGAGTTGGATTAAAGGTGGCAGGCCCTTGTTGTTAGAGATCTTGACCTTACCGACAAAATCCACTGACAGAGAGGCCAGGCACAGTGTTGCAAACTCATGGACAACTATATCTTCTTGAATAGGAGAGAAAATTGCATTGTTTCTTTGTTTTATTGCAGTTCATATACAGTAAATATCTACTTCTGAGTTTATTCGCCATGTGATCAAAGTGACTCACCTTCAAGTGACAGTTTGTCAATGATTGATGGAATGACATCTATTTTTTTCAGAGCTCCCTTTACATCACCTTGCAATAGAAACATGAGACAATGTTAATAACTGAGTGGCAGTTATTCAGTGAGCACATCAATCAGTCACTCAGTCTGTAAATAAACAAAATCTCTATAGATGGTCTGGAAGTTGGTCTGTAAGTCACATCCACTGCATAGTAAGCCACCAAACGATTCAGAATGTGAGTCTGCATTGATTTTGTATGTTGTCTGACACACCATTGGTGGCCATTATGCCCAAGGCCATGAAAGCATTGCGTCTGATCAGCTTGTTGTTGTGAGTGATGAGCTGACAGAGAGGCTCCAATGCTCTGAGTCCCAGCAGAGAAACCTTGTTCTCATCTCCTAACAACAGGGGGAGACAGTGAACAGGGAAGTTACTGTAAGCAGGGTGCCAAACAGACCTGAGTGCCTGTGGGCACTTATTATTATGCATCAGTGTAGTAGTGAAGATAAGCACTGCAATGTGATTGAATATAAAAGACAATGGCAGATGACATGCTAAAATGTTGTGTTTGACATAGTAATACATATAATATTATAATGTGTTGATAACCTTATGTCAGCTGTTGATGAACAAACGTATTTTAAGATTAAGGCATTCTTTATTGATCTTGCAAGTGGAAATAACAGTTTTCATGCTGTTGTTAGTTATTACACATATACACATGATGTGTAGATTTTATAGTAAATCTCACGAAATAACAGTGGTCAGCCACAAGTACATTTTGTGCTTTTCAGCTGCAGGCTTTCCCACAAAAACAAACTAATATGTGTAGGGGTTACCGTCGGTAGTCTAATGTACCTTTCTCTGCAAATGTGTGGATTGCTTCACAGGCTTTGACTAGGATGTCCTCCTCTGGACAGCTCAGCAGCAGTACTATTGTTGCTGGAGTTTTGCACTCAACAAGTAGTGGCTCAAACTGTAACTGAGGAGAGTAATGCAGTTTGATTTTTAGGCTATTGTCATGTGTTTTAATGGACACGAAATATAAAAAAAGACCTTTCAGAAACATGTTAGCTAAGTAGGCATTTTAAAAGGTAAAGATGAGAAGACTCTTCTCATCTTTACCTTTTAAAATGCTTACATTACATTACATTACATTACTCACTGTTTCCTTGCATGGAGTCATGCTCTCCTCCTTCACTCTATTTTCCATTCTGTGACCTAGCTAGCTAGCGTTAGAGAGAAACAGCGTTTATTGATCACAGATAGTCGTTCAATACCTGCAGTCATGAATGTAGCTATGCTAGCTAGCTAAACTACAAAGCTAACCTGACAGCCGGCTACTAGCTTTTACCAGTGTTCGTGAATGAAGCTTCTAAAACAAACTGCAGTCATTGCTTTTTTAAATATTCACTATGACTTACCTGTTTGTTTGTTTTCTTTTTCAATCTAAGCTAAAGGACAAGTTCAAGATTGAAATAATCAGAATGACAGCCAACCAGAAAAACAAGACCGTAAGTTTAGTGTTGACACCATGTTGCTAGGCAACGCTTGACACGTGGGGCTAAACCATACACTGCATTGCATATAAAGAGGCCTAGGGGCTAAAATTAGTTAGAATATTTCTTGCTAACTTGTGGGTTATGTTTTGGCAAGCCAATTTCATCTTAAAATATATCAGACGTCACTGACATTAATTTGTTGATTATACAAATAAATATGTGAAAATTTGACATTTCCTTAAATGTCAAGCAGTAATTTTAATATTAACTAGAAAATTCCGCAGAAATGTTATCAGTGTGCCTACTACCTGGTGCACATCCGAAAGTGTTAGGTATCTTAACCCTTCAAGATATATAACCTTTTAAAACCTATTTAAGACCTTTATGTTTACCAGAATAACAGCTATGAAGTAGCTAGCGCTAAACCAACCAAACTCCATTTAAAAAAACAGCCCTTTTAGCATGTATAGAGCCAACATATTTTCACATGTAAATCGGTAAAGTATGTGTTTATTTTAACCAACACTAGAGTTGTGATGGTTGGAAAAGTGTAGAGAAGACCAAAAACAGCTTTTCATAGTTTTATTTGGTTTCTGTTGAATTTGAATGAACTGTGTTGTACTATCCTAAAATTACTATTTTTTAAATGGAGTCTGGTGAGTTTAGCGATGCGAGCCTTAACAAAATATATCTAATTTCAATACCCCAGTTTTGCTAAATTTTTTAAATACATACAGTTTTGTTTTAATGGTGACGTGTTAAGTGTCTTATCTCTACAGATATAGTCCTTTCTATAACCTATTTAAGACCTTTCTGTTTCCCAGAAACAGCTACGACGTAGCTAGTGCTAAACCAACCAGACTCCATTTAAAAAACTTTACTTTTAGCGTGTATAGAGACAAGATATTTGTGTGTGAGAGAGAGAATGTGTGTGTGCGTGTGTGTATGTGAGTGAATGTGTGTGTGTGTGTCTGTCTGTCTATGTGAGAGTGTGTGTGTGTGCGTGAATCTGTTTGTGTGTGTGTGTCAGTGTGTATGGGTGTGTGTGAGTGAATGTGTGTGTGTGTGTGTGTGACAGTGTGTGTGTGTGTGTGTGTGTTTGTGTAGGTGACTGAATGTTTGTGTGTGTTGTGTGTTGTTGTGTATAACAGCAACGTTCAGTGTGTATGGGTGTGTGTGAGTGAATGTGTGTGTGTATTTGTGACTGTGTGTGTGTGACAGTGTGTGTGTGTTTGTGTAGGTGACTTATGTGTGTGTGTGTGTGTGTGTGTGTGTGTGTGTGTGTTTTGTGTAGGTGATTGAATGTGTGTGTGGGTGTGTTTGTGTGTTGTTGTGTATAACAGCAACGTTTCTGATTGGTGGAGACTGTTGCCATGCTAATATCTAGCAAGGGAAGACTAGAATATGATCGTTTCTGTAACTTTATGAATTAATTTCATCATTAACATTTAAACACTAACTGAATAGCCAGGTTTGAATGGTTTATTTCTTCTAAATGTTTTGTTTAGATATTAATAGTTAAATTATAATTGATAAAATAACTTTTAATATAACAGATTGATTTTGAATTTTTTTTTAAAGAATATCTCACTAATTTAAAAATATACAACATAAATATATCAAATTACACTATATGTATAATTTCGTAGCTAAGTACTACATCAGTGAAAACATAATTACATATTTAAAAGACATAATAAAAATCATTCATCACATATTAAAGTACAGTTCTGGCCTGACATTTCTGATCACACCATCTACAGTAACAGAACATTTACGTTGTTTTCAACAATGTTCAACCTTAAACCTTTTTTAACTATTTATTTATACAGCTGCAAATAAATATTTAAACACCTGTCTATCAGCTAGAATTCTGACCCTCAAAGACCTGTTAGTCTGCCTTCAAAATGTCCACCTCCACACCATTTATTATCCTAAATTAGATGCACCTGTTTGAGGTTGTTAGCTGCATAAAGACACCTGTCCACCCCATACAATCAGTAAGAATCCAAATTCTAACATGGCCAAGACCAAAGAGCTGTCCAAAGACACTAGAGACAAAATTGTACACCTCCACAAGGCTGGAAAGGGCTACGGGGAAATTGCAAAGCAGCTTGGTGAAAAAAGGTCCATTGTTGGAGCAATCATTAGAAAATGGAAGAAGCTAAACATGACTGTCAATCTCCATCGGACTGGGGCTCCATGCAAGATCTCACCTTGTGGGGTCTCAATGATCCTAAGAAAGGTGAGAAATCAGCCCAGAACTACACGGGAGGAGCTGGTCAATGACCTGAAAAGAGCTGGGACCACCGTTTCCAAGGTTATTGTTGGTAATACACTAAGACGTCATGGTTTGAAATCATGCATGGCACGGAAGGTTCCCCTGCTTAAACCAGCACATGTCAAGGTCCGTCTTAAGTTTGCCAATGACCATTTGGATGATCCAGAGGAGTCATGGGAGAAAGTCATGTGGTCAGATGAGACCAAAATAGAACTTTTTGGTCATAATTCCACTAACCGTGTTTGGAGGAAGAAGAATGATGAGTACCATCCCAAGAACACCATCCCTACTGTGAAGCATGGGGGTGGTAGCATCATGCTTTGGGGGGGTTTCTGCACATGGGACAGGGCGACTGCACTGTATTAAGTAGAGGATGACCGGGGCCATATATTGTGAGATTTTGGGGAACAACCTCCTTCCCTCAGTTAGAGCATTGAAGATGGGTCGAGGCTGGGTCTTCCAACATGACAATGACCCGAAGCACACAGCCAGGATAAACAAGGAGTGGCTCTGTAAGAAGCATATCAAGGTTCTGGCGTGGCCTAGCCAGTCTCCAGACCTAAACCCAATAGAGAATCTTTGGAGGGAGCTCAAACTCTGTGTTTCTCAGCGACAGCCCAGAAACCTGACTGATCTAGAGAAGATCTGTGTGGAGGAGTGGGCCAAAATCCCTTCTGCAGTGTGTGCAAACCTGGTAAAAAACTACAGGAAACGTTTGACCTCTGGAATTGCAAACAAAGGCTACTGTAATTAATAATAACATTGATTTTCTCAGGTGTTCAAATACTTATTTGCAGCTGTATTATACAAATAAATAGTTAAAAAATCATACATTGTGAATTTTTGATTTTTTTTAAAATGATGTCTCTCACAGTGGACATGCACCTACGATGAAAATGTCATACCCCTCCATGATTTCTAAGTGGGAGAACTTGCAAAATAGCAGGGTGTTCAAATACTTATTTGCCTCACTGTAAGTAGCCTACTACATCAGTGAAGACATAATTACATATTTAAAAGACACAATCAAAATCATTCATCACATATTAAAGTACAGTTCTGGCCTGGACATTTCTGATCACACCATCTACAATAACAGTACATTTATGTTGCTTTCAACAAAGTTCAACCTTAAAAACACAAATCTGCCTGAACGTACAGGTTATAGTTAGTTAGCTAGTACAGGTTCCAGTTAGCTAGCTACAGTGAGCTAGTTACAGTTAGCTAGTTACAGTTAGCTAGCTAGCCTGAAGAGATCATAAGAGTGCAGTTCCTTACCTTAGACATGGGGTCAAAGAGACGGATGAGAGATGGATTTAGATGTAAAGCATTTAGGTCAAAGCCAAAACCCAGAGGGCCAATCAAAGTTCTCTTATCCCCCGACTCTGATAGGTTAATATTGACCCCCCTCCACATTGGGAGGAGGGAAAATCTTTTTCTTTTCTTTTTTTCTTTTCTTTTTTTGGGAAATACAGAGGCCAACCACTGTTTGTGTGTGTGTGTGTCTCTGTTGTGTGTCTGTGTGTTTGTGTGTGTGTGTGTGTGTGGTGTGGTGTGTGTGTGTGTCTCTGTGTGTGTGTGTCTCTGTTGTTTGTGTGTGTGTTTGTGTGTGGTGTGGTGTGGTGTGTGTGCCTGTGTATGTGTGTGTGTGTGTGTGTGTGTGTGTGTCATAACTTGTTGCTATGGTGATTTCCTCAGAGAAGGATCCAGTTATATTTTTCAATGTTTTCTATCAGCAGTTGGTGCTCCTAGCGCGAACACTCCGTCCGATAGACTCCATAGTTACATGTCTGCGATCGGCACAAGATTTCTTACATTTTGACCAACCATGATGTCTGAAGACTGAAAACTGGAGGAAAGAGCAATTTGTTTGGGGAAAAAAATCATCTGAATTGTACTGCAGCTGCATGTTTTTTTCATAGTTTCTATCGACAGTTGGTCTGATCACAGCCAACAATTTAAGTCCGATAGACTCCATAGTTACACGTCTGCAACCGGCACAAGATTTCCTACATTTTAACCAAAAATGATGTCTGAAGACTGAAAACTGGAGGAGAGAGAGACATTTGTTTGAAAAACATCAGTGAATTGTACTGCAGCCCCTCCCTCTGTCCTCTCAGTGTCAGAATCTGTTGCTAGGGTAATTTCCTCAGAGAGGGAGCCAGATACTTTTTTTTCAATGTTTTCTATCAGCACTATCAACGCGAAAAAAGCTTAATATTTGAAATAGTAGAAAAAATAGTAGAAGAAGTCCCATCATCTGCTGAAAGAGCTGAAGATTGTAAAAGTTGAACGGTTTAAATAGCTGAAAGTATGCAGAAGTTACAGAGAGCCAAAAAACGTACGTAATAATAATAATAAAGAACCGAATAACAATAGTTGGAATGCTGTGCCACAGCATTCCAACTATTGTTATTCGGTTCTTGCTGTGCAACAGCATTCCCACAATAAGTATGGGCAATAATAGACATTGAGCCGATTGCTGCTATTGCACACTGAATAATAATAATAATAATAACTTTTATTCATATAGTGCCTTTCAAAAAAAAAACGAGGACACTTTACAGAATTACAGTGGCTAAGCTAAATGAGGTTGTAGGCTTTGGTAAACAGGTAATGTTCCAGGATTGTTTTTATACATGTCCAGGGGTGTAGCATTTCGGATATCTGCAGGGAGGGTGTTCCAGAGGGATGGGGCTGCAACAATAAAGGCTCTGTCTCCAAAGATAGAGTCTGATGTGGGGATTGGAGAGCAGGTCTTGGTGTGGGTGAGGACCCTGGTGGCAGAGTTTTGGACATACATGCCATACCATGTCTTTTTGAGTTTGTCTGCTGATAGACTATAATATAACTCACTTTTGCATAAACAAGCCGCCTGAATAAAATTAATAATTAATGGTAGGAAATGTTAAAAAATCATGAGAATTTTGACGTGTGTGTGCGCGCGCGTCCAGTAGTAGGGTGCAACCACTGTATTCCCCATGCCTAAAATTAGCAGTCATACATCTACTTCAGCTCTTATCTCCCTCACCATTCATCCGTTTCTCTTCCTAATTCTTCACACTGTTTCTCCACACCTCTTCTCTCTATTCATTGCCTATCATATCAATTTGGTTCATCACAATGATGTTTCTATGACAATCGTACCAACAGTTTCGTATAAACCACACTTACAACCAAGAAAGTGTGTGTGTGTGTCATTGGAATAGTATTTAGGTAAATGTGCTGCTGTGAAGAGTGAGTCATAAAGCAAATGAGCTATACTGGCCTCCTGAGAGGCACTAATCCAGCAATGTGCCAGTGGAAACAGCACAGTATATGCACCAGAAAACCAAATGACCTCTAGCGTTGTGGGACATCATCCTTCTGTCTGAAATTAGATTTTTTCTAAACGAAAGCAAGCAAGGATGGGGGATGGTGGATGATGTACAGTTTTTTTCTACTAATGCAGTATTATTACACGCGCGCACGAGCGTTCACTA
This sequence comes from Etheostoma perlongum, assembly GCA_026937815.1. Lineage (NCBI taxonomy): Eukaryota > Metazoa > Chordata > Actinopteri > Perciformes > Percidae > Etheostoma > Etheostoma perlongum. The sequence continues at coordinate 13,014,309 of CM049392.1, forward strand.
TCATATGGCCCCCTGAAAATGTGAATCGTCCAGTGAATGGTGTGTCCACTGTGTGCGCCTGATCACAGACAGCAATGAAAAGATGAAAAGGCCTACGTGAAAGACATAAAGGACCTGACCGCTGGTGTCCAGACAGCAATAATCATGAATGTCAGCTTTGGGGAAAAACAGGGAAGGAATACGGTGGAGAGGGTCTGATTTGTGCGCTGCATGGTGCACTGTGGTGCGGAAAGCAAGGCAGAGATTTAGATTCACCTCAGACGCCTGAGGAAATTCCGGATATCCACTCAAATACTGAGCAAACTCCACGCATGCTACTCTTTTGACTAAGTCATTACTTTTCAATTGCCAATTTAAAATATACATGCAAATTTAGACTAATATTAAAAAGCACAGAAAAGTAGGCTAGCTTAGGCCCGGTGGAGGGAGGGGGTTGCAGCGAATCAGCGTAGCAGACACTGCAGAGCGCTGTGTGTCACCTCCCCTCCATCGAGCTGTCAGTTGACAGCAGCACCCATGAACCTCAGTGATGAAGACGGAGTTGACACCCGTTGATTTTACGTCTAAATAACCGCTCCTCAGCGTTTTAATTCAGACGGGGCAAAAACATGACAGGGAATACCCCTGTCATCTCTACGGACTGATCACAAGCGCGTAGGAGAAGGGCTGAGCCGCTTGCTAGTTGTAAGCTGCTATCTAGTTAATAGTTAGCTTGCATGCTAATGGTAGCTAACGCTAGCTGGTGAACGGAGTCCGGTTCTGCTTTGTGCCGTCACGTTAGATAGCTGGCTCGCTAGCGAAGGTCGGAGGGACTAGCGTTAACGTTAGCTGGTAGTCAAGAGCATTTATTAGTTATTCAGCATCCTTAATGTGTCATTTATCATTTGTTTTAAGGCTGGATAATACGTTGTGTGTTATTTGTGACGCAGCTTGACAATACTCTTGTTTTATACGTTTATTAATTTTACTGAATGTATCGTTAATGTTTGCTAGCTAGCGAGCTACTCGGCTATGCTAACGCCAGCTCAGTGAGACCTCACATCACAGGGGTGCGGAGAGCTCCAGACTAGTCAAGGAAGGAAGAGAGGTGACTTATGATGTGGGCTGAGGGAAGCGGCGGACTGTTAGGCGAAGGAGAGCAGCAGTATTAGCTTTACAAATCGCATTGTCTCATATCATTCCTTGTCGAGGTAACGTTAGGGCCATAGCGTAAGCCAAGCTGTGTGGGACAGTTGGATAAAGTAAATAATTTGGACACTTTGATTTGCGAGCTGGCTAAATGTGTAGAATTAGTATTACTAAGTCGTGAGCTAGTGGCCACTGTGCCAGCTTTAAGGAAAGAGACCCTGTCAAGATTATCGCACAGACTGCAATAACCAGCCAGTTTGCTTAAAGATGGCTTCGGCGAGCAGCATTGCCGCAGCTATTGCCAGCAAAACGAAGACCAAGAAGAAACACTTCGTTGCTCAGAAAGTAAAGCTCTTCCGTGCCAGCGACCCTCTGCTCAGCGTGCTTATGTGGGGAGTCAACCATTCGGTGAGTCAAACCACCAAATGTCCATATGATGATCCACAGTTATGTGTCCCTCGACCTTGATGTGCCACATTAATAAGTCTTAATCGCTGTCAACTATAAGTATTTGTGTTCTTGCAGTTGATTGACACATACGAGTTGACAGCTGTCCTGCGGTTGGCTGTAGTGCTGTCAATGTAAATGTGTCAGTTATGTTACCTTGTAAAGTTTAGTTTTGCATAATGTTAATGTATACACTTAAAATGTATGTGTGTGGGTGTTTGTGCAGCCAACTTCCTTTCGTTTCCTGTTGTGCATATGTAGGATAAGCTGCTAGGGGTCTATGTCATGAGAGAGCAGATCTTCCAATGGAAGACAGCTTATCTCTGCTCTCTTTCTCTTCCTTTGCTGAATTTTTTCCACTGGGCCAATACTCATATGTTGGAGAGAGAGAGAGAGCAAACTTGGCAAGCAGAGGTTCCAAATATTAAACCTTTTACATGTGTTTTACACGCAATATTATAAGGCACAAGGAGATGGCACAATGAACAGACTAAGACATATGTATAATCTGTGGTCCTTTTAGGTCCTTCACCTTTGCAACCATGTTATTAATATATAGCCTCTCCTTCATCCTTTCATCCTACTCAAATTCTTTCTAAAAATTACAACATGGTTATTACAGTAAAGCCAGCCTGTTTACCGAACGTTTTATCTGGTGTTTTGGTTGAGGATAACTGCTTTGTAAACAAAAGAGCTGAGCAGAAAGTGAGCAGAATCACAGATTTATTCATTCAGTATATACATGTATATTCATGGGGACATTGTTCTCATGGGGACATTGTTCCCATGGGGTAGCCAATGGTAAAAGATGACAATATTAAAGTTTATATAAAATAGAAAATAATGTTGGCCATTTGATGCAGAATACTGCTCTGCTTTCTTGCTCGTTTTCATATCTGCCTGTGTTTTGCCCTGCTTTTTTTGCTGCGTGTGGCAATGGTTAACAGACAGTATGAAACAGTAGAGCCAGCAGTGGCTGCTTTTGCAAATTAATTCATAATTCCTCATCTCAGTAGGAATGTAAATACATGTCAAGTTCCATAACAGATGTCAGGACATTAATACTAATTTTGTATTAAGGTAATCGGTCAGAGGAATACTATTTGGACATCTTTCTGCAAAAGCCTTATTATATAGGTAAATTGACATTGCATAAACGCTTTGTGAAACTAGAACAAAATGGCCACTGTAAACATCACCACAAAAGTGGGTTATGTCAAGGCTGCAAGACCATTTGTGCTATTTGAACTCGTTATATACAATATGGCATACTTTGTAGATATTATCTTGAAATGCACAGTTTGTGACCACTGTTTCTCTTTGCTGATACATTTTGATATGATGTTAGAGATTTTTCCTTTTGACATGTTAAATAATATTGCAGTTTTTGGCTTATGTACCAGCAATTTGTGCACAGAGGATTTTGCCTTTTTTAAGTTCTTTTTATTGTTTCATGTTGCTTAGAAAACTTATACTTACTTATAAATACGTACTAATAACCACACCTCCTATTTAACATTTCAAGCAGTGATTTTGTTTTTTTAGACTTAGGCCTAGTCCACACATATAAGGGTATTTTAAAAAACTGTCTTTTCCTTTGTTCGCTCTCAAATAAAATCCCATTCAGACTTGTCTGTCCACATGAAAACTTAAAAACATAATTGGAGCTCTGTCAAGAGTATGCCAAGCCAACAGGCGGCAATATAATCCTAGTCATGCAAAGAAGAAGATGATGATGATGATGATGATGCTTGAAGAAAAGCTGTTACCGGAAGACTACCCACCAACTAGAAGCCCAACTATCTCGTCCAAGACTGGAAACTTTGGCAATGGGGTCTGTGTCGTGGCAGTGTTAAGGTCGTTTTATGCATCTGTGTTGAATTGACGGCGTACCCCCGCAGACCCCTCTGCGTCTACGCCAGACCATATACCGTAGCTTGATGTGCACCATCTCGAAAAAATGTAACTACATGTTGCGGTGATGCACGGATCTCGGCCGTGGCTTGGTAGCGTTGCATGTCCCTCGACTCATTTCCTGGTTGTCCTACTTCATAAACAACATGAAATAAAGGAGATGGTTAACATTTCCTGCTAAAGATGTCTCACCTTGGTCAGAAAGCACAGGGGAGACACTTTGTTTCTCTCACTATGACACTAGAGTCAGTACTCGCTTGAAAGCTAATCGACGTCACTCTCTCACTTCTCCCTTTGCCACACACACACACACACGTTGGCTCGTTCAGATTATGCACATTGTAGCATTGACCTCCATAGCGCATTCTGACGCCTCTGTTCCACAATACAATGGTAAAGTAATATTAAAGTATTATTACATGTAAAAAGTCCTGCTAGCAAGCCTGTAACCAGAACTATTTTGGGCATGTTTGCCGTTGCAAGGAATGTCGCCTCATTTGCGAAACCTAACAAAGAACATAATGGCGCACACTCTGAAGTTTCTAGCCAAAAATGTTAAAAGTCTTTACCGTGGCCAGAGAATTTCAAAAGCTCAGTTTACAGTGACCTAAAACGCTGTTTGTGTATGGACGAAAGACCAAAACGCGTGGGAAAAGCTGATAAAAAAAATAAGATAAACAATTGCCAGTCTACGTGTGGACTATGCCTTAATCTATTCGTCTAACACAATACGTCTGTATTGGGTTGAGGAATTCCGGGTAGAGTTGAACGATATGCGACAATAATATAATTGTGATTTTCTTTAGCCAATAAATATGAATATTACTGATCTCCTGTAAGTAACAGTATTGTTACAAATCACACAAACTAAAGTGAACACTAACTATGGCTGTGACTCAAAGCTTTTCTGTAAAAATGTTGTTAACCAATCTCACTCCTCATGCCTTAACCTAACCTAACCATCTCTGATCAACCAATCAGAGGCGGGACAGGCCTTCACCCGTTGCTCTGGACCATCCATTTTAGCATCAACCTTTGAAAAGCAAGACTCAGGAACTTTAATTGGTCTTGATGAGCTGCAGTATTAAGTCATGGAGAAACTCATTTTCTACCCTTGACAACTTACAACTAATTTTTCTTCTCTCATCACCAACATCCATCTGTTCTGAGCAAATCTACTATCTCTCTTGCTCAACCTCACGCTCGCTAAACACACATTTTTTTTTTAATGTATCTCTGAGAAAGCACCTTCACTTGTTTTCAACAATAACTGATTCAAAGAGCTAGGCAGAGAGAAGGAGCGCAATGGACATACTCACAGAGTGACAGCTGACTCATTATGAATGGGTCCAGCACGGGTCGACTGGTGGGTCAGCAGAGTTACACATGTTGTGTGTATGAAATGTCTGTATTGTCACTGCGCTGCATTTTTATGAACTATGATATTCTGGCCATGGGTCACATCTCTTGTCCAGGTCCAGCAGCCTCCGTCTCACATGCTATTACTCTACCAACTGAAGTCAGTTGCATTCAATAACTTCTTCTGTGTTTTTTTGCCATGGCCACCGCAATAACAGAGTTACCAGCGGAAACACTGGTACAAATACAGGTTTGCCTCTCATGCTTAAATGTATACAGTTGTGTTAATAACAATTAAAACTGTAGACAAATGTCAGAAGTGTGGACCGGCGCCACTGTGTGGTGGGGCTGCGCGGAGAGTAAGAGGAGAGATCCAACACAGGCACGGCTTTACAGAAGAAATGGGTCAAGTAACGCAATTAAACCATATCCATATAAACAACATTGCAGCGGATGCAAGGACATTAGGTGCACAGGTGCAACCTAGAGGAAAAATATTACTTGCGCCCTAGAGCCCTGTGAGCTAATAGACGCTAACTAGCACCGACTAGCACTGGTCACTGTTGTTGTCTTAAAAAGATGAAAAAATACTTATTTGCAGCTGTATCATACGAATAAATAGTTAAAAAAATTATACATTGTGACTTCTGGATTTCTTTTTTTAGATTATGTCTCTCCCAGTGGACATGCACCTATGATGACAATTTCAGACCCCTCCATGATTTCTAAGTGGGAGAACTTGCAAAATAGCAGGGTGTTCAAATACTTATTTTCCTCACTGTATATGTGGGAAAGCACACCAATTCCTTTATTTTAATGGTATAGGTATATACTGCAGTGTCTGTCAGGACTGACAATGTTTTATTATAGGATTACAATCTTAATTCAGTGTTGAATGGATTGGCATTCAGAAGATCTATCTATATTTCAGGGCTTGACATTAAATATGTCAAGCCCTGTCAAGTACCTTTGGACAAGTACATTTACGTTTCACTTGTCCATGCACAAAAGTCACTTGTCCGGGTCAAGATATATAATTGTATACATATTTAAAAAAATATAGTTAAAACAAATATTCATTCATCAGAATCATTTATAATGACAAATAAGTGATTCTGATAAATGAATATTTAAAAAATAAAATAACGGACGGTCAACCATGTTTTGAGTGTTGGCGTTGCATAGTTTGTCCACCAGATGGCGCTCTACAACTTCCCTGTTGGCAACACTCTTATTTTTTTGTTACTGTGTTTTTGTTCAAAGGACTTAAGTTTCATATCTTAAGTTTGTATTTTTATACATTTTATTTATCAGAACTTTAATATATTGTGATGTTCCTCTGTTCTCTTAAAATCTAAAATGTGTGATAATAAAACAAATTAACATATTTTAGTGAGAATTCATAAATAACTACAAATAACTAATGCATTTCTGTATTTTTTTTTTTTTTACATATATATCGGCATATCGGATTTTTTATTAACCAAATATTTGTATTGGCTTTAAAAATCGGTCGGGCTCTAATACAAATGTTGCTAACGCTTGCTAGGTAAACCGCTGCCGATGCTAGCTAACGTCACTTGCTGGTCAGCCAAGTTAGGTTGCACCTGGCATACACCTCAGTATATTACTCCTTCTTCATAACACACCCAGAATTCATCTCTCCAGCTGTTCACACATTTTCTTTCCCTTTTTAATTTGTATGGTTGTAAGGTTAATTCTTGTTGGTGCTTTCCCTGGCACTTGGCCGGGCTGCGGAGCCTGACGAAACATCACTTTCCACTCCAGTCTCCACCACTGTTCTTCTGAGGCAGTTAAAAATGTATATTTAAATTGTGGCCGACTATTACTTGGACCGACTCCTAATTGGCCAATCAAATCTTTCTGACTTTGGACGCTGGTAAAATAGACATAATGAGTGGCACGTAATGTGAAGTAACATGGCATTTTATTTTGTTTGAGTTTAAACTTGTCCAGTGGGGCAAGTAAATTTCTCTTCTACATAAAAATCCACCTACCCGGACAAGCCTTAATGTCGAGCCCTGGTGTTTGTCCATGTCCATGTCCAATAGAGTGAGTAATCCGGGCTCATATCATGGAATTCATCTGGTCTGATTCAGGTGTCTCTACAATCTTCTCTCAATCTAAAATCTACAATGTTAAGTTGTTCTTCTGAAAACCAGACTTACTACAGTGTTATTACTCTGGGAGCACAATGGTAAAACATCTAAACCTGCTAAAGGCCGATAACCGAATGCCAAGACTCTCAGAGTGACTGCAAGTCTATCTTGTAAACTTACTGGGTTAAGATGAGTTTTTTATGAGGAATGAAAAGCTTGATCCAACGAAGTAGGTCATCAAATCGAAGCACTGACGGCAAGTTTCTTCTGCTTCCAGTTCTGCCGTTGTTTACCTTTTTCTTCTTCTTCTAGTCTGTAGAAATAGCAACGTCGGTAGCCTTTTCTCATTAGCACCACTTCTGTTCAAGAGAAAACTACAACTAGTGTTGCGACCACCAACCAGGAGTATAAACAGTTACAGCGTGCCCATGACGTCACAATGGTGGTTGACAGGAGGTCGGCGGCGGCTAGTATACCGCACGTTTTAGAATGCAAAGTTAGTCCGTCTGCAATATGCAAGACCCTTCAAGTTACACCCACTGCTTCCAGACCCGCCCCTTTAAGTTACGCCACTAGCTTCAAGTTAGGCCCCTTTCGAGCTGTGGTGGCTAGTGCTCGTCAGGATAGGGTATTGTTTAGGTTTTTTCCAATCCTTGTGCTTAAACGATAAACAGAGCCTGAGACTAAATGGTACCTGAATGGGTATAAAAAAAGAGCACAAAACGACAGTTGATGACATTTAAGATTGGCTTGTTTTTTGTTCCCCATCTGGAGCTATGCTATCCACTCAGCCTGTGTAGAACAGCTCGTAAAAACACGGGGATACCTGTCACTAGGCTAAATTTCTGTTGGAGCAAGCACAATGTCATGTTTTCATTCTTGTGTAATGGCTGTCAAAAGCCAGGGATATGTTTTGAAATGTCTTTGTCTGGCAAAAGGTGTATGGCAGCTTGCTAAAAAATAACCTTGGTTAACAGGTAGCCAATTTTGAATTTTGATCCTTGTACTTAAAAAAATGCTTGTATCCCATAGAGCCTAAAAAGGTTAAACAGCTCATGCTTTTACAGAAATGAATTGAAGCCAAAGCAACAAAGAAAATGTCAGTAGAAATCTCAGTTGTAACCACTGAAGCTTAGTGGGTGCAAAAGCTCAAACAATGCACAGTCTAAAAAAATCAATCTCGGACTCATTACAAAAGCATCCCCTGGTTCTAAGTCTGCTGACATTCCAAATAAAGAATAGGTCTCTGTAGGATCTATTTTTTTGCTACACTGAGTTCACAAATTATGAATTGGCTGCCTCAAAGTGTTTTTTTGTTGTTGTAAATAAGTGTCTCTCCCCCTTTTATTGTATGCTTGTGAAACTAGCCTTCTTCCTCACTTAATATCAATGTCAGAGAAATAACCATTATTTCACACTTGTGCTGACATGAACATAGTAGACACTAAGCCAAAAAGGCTCTGTAATACATCAGTACATGTTTGGGCCTGCACGGAAATTATCCTGAAAAGGCCAAAGCATCCCAGAGATTAATGAATGGGCCATTTTGTTTAAAAAAAATAGATCTTGGTAAAACATCTGCAGTGGGTGAATATTGCAGAACCCCTGCAGGGACACTTCACAGACAAGTAAAAGTATAGTGATTTAAAACTACTCCTAGAAGTAAAATTTTTTTTAAACTTACTCAAGTAAATGTAACGGAGTAAATGTAACTCGTTACTACCCACCTCTGCTAACACCTTGTGCCAGGAGTTCTGTTTCTGCTGTGAAAAATGGATCAGAATCTAGTTTACAGCTTCACCGTAACATAATTTCTGAGTCTGTAAAAGGGATGTATCCTGTCTCTCCATTCTTTTTGTAATTTCTTGATGTGTCCACTTTTGCTTTTGAGATTTGTCTCTAGCTGGAAAGCTGCAATGTCACACTTTAAGTCACCCACTGTGTAGTCATAGTTTTGAGTTCAGCTGCTCCTAACCTGCTGTTGCATGCCACCTGCTCCTGCCCTTTTAAAGTAAAGAAAAGTAAAGATTATTATGTTAAGTTGATTTTTCACATGTCACAGGCATAGAGACATTAAAGTTGCTTATAATAAATGTATCTTTATTGTTATTAATTGCCACTTAAGGGACCTTTTCAAGAAAAAGCAGGTCTTTTAATTGGTAAAAGTGTGAGTTGGTAGAAAGTATGTCTTTACTAGTTTCCCTCTTATCATACAAATAGCAAATGAAAAATAACTATTTCCTGTTTATATTTTCCCAGAATACTTTAGTGTAGGCAAATTTTAAGTCTTTCCTCAGGTTTTACTTAAAGTTTTTCATTCTTTACTTTCAATACCTCCATTAAACTCTCCCCACCCTGCAGGTTCATTCACACATTCATATTTTGCTCACAGCCCCTTTTGTGTCATCTTTTCTGCCTGGCTCACTTTCATTCACTGTCCCCCTCTCTTTTCCCTTTTTTTGTGTCCTGACTCGCTATCTGACTCAGAGTAGCTGTGTCTAGTTCTGTGGATTGCATAAGATTCTATAAATATCTGCATTAGTGACCTACAGCTAATATGTGTGGTGATTATGGGTGAGGAAATCCAAAAAGCTGAAGCCTCACATCCTGTCACCCCGAGGCAATGACATGAACTCTTATAGTTCTGATCCAGTTTGTGTCTCAAAACAACTTGTATTAAAGAAAATAAAAATTGTATTCGCAGCTGCATGCAAACATGTAGGCCTATGCACGTGCCTACAGTACTCGTGTGTTTCCTTAGCCACAGAGTCGCTGTGCCATGGGCCCGTGGCACACTCCTCGCCCAGATGCGATGCGGCGTATTGCTGGGCAGCTTGATTCTCTCAACAGGACTCGCTATGTACCATAAGCCTGTTTGTCAGTCTAAACCACTATATCCTTTAATAGCTGGCCTTTCATAGCACTGACCTAACAACAGACTGGCTGAGCTGTCTGCATGTGTGTGTACCTCTTGATGACAACTATAATTTCTGTGTAATCTTATTTCACCTTAGCCCTGTGTAATGTAGTGTTTAAACACAGATAGGAGCAAGTCTGTTGTAAGAACTTAGCACCAAAGGAGATGCTGACATTGAATAATGTTTGTCTTAGTTATACACAGGTTTGGTATACCTGGCACAATCTAATGTAGTCTAAGACTCAGTAAGTCTAAGACATATTTCCTTTCTTCTTGTATCAGAATCAGCTTTGATGGCCAAGTAAACACATACAAGGAATTTTAATCCGGCCTTTTGTTGCTCTCTATTTTCATACACAGAAATAGACACATGGCTAAAAACAACAAAAAAGGTAGACTTACTCATTTGAGGACTATGTACTGATATAAGTATGTATATGAAAAGTGCATAATACATATATACATACACACTGTATGCATATTGATATATACATACACACATGTAAACAAACCTTGAGGATTGTAAACAGTAAGTGTGTGTGATTAAGTGGCTCACTGACTAAAATAGACGAATGAGCTGTTGGTGTCTGATGTAAATGCAGACGTCTCGCTATTTAAGATGACTACCATAAGCTTTTAAGTACCCTGCAGATGTCTTACTCAGGTAGTTGGTTGCATTTGTCTATGGCCCTGTTTGTCTCTGTCTCTCTCACTAGCACACACACATAGATGCTGCAGTCTTTTTACTTTACCACTGCTCTACTTTTGTCATCAGTGCGTCCTCATTATGGCTGACCTCTGCGAGCAGAGGGAGTAATGGGAGTAAGGGCTACCCACTAAAGTTAAAGCTGCTCCACAGATCTAGTTCACATACAGGCTGTAATGGTCACTTTTCAGTTAAATTGTGAGTGACTGATCTTTGGGTGTGGTTTAAAGCAGATGTATCGGTACTCATTCTAGGCATTAAACTAGTACTACACTACTACTAATATTAACTGTACAGTGATTTCATCTTTACTGATAAAACACTGATAATTGTAAATTTCCTATTCTTCCTAATTTGCTATAATTAAGTTTACGGACAAGCCAATGCATCTGTGATACCCACACCCAGATATCATTGTTGTTCTGTGTTTAGGGCTTTCCACCTAAAAGGTTTTTTTAAGAGAAGATTGATTCTTGTTTATGTGGATATTGTTAAAATTGTGACATACTATGAATGGGATTCTTAACCGGTCAGGTGATGATGTAATAGCCTTGTTTAGTGGTCAGTGAAAGGGCGAGTCCACACGTAATACAATGTACTACAGCTATATGTGACCTTTGATGCTCACTATCTGCCTGTTAAAGGGCAGATCTCCATTTAGCTGGGTGTATCCATACTGCATATGGTTATCTTTGTGGTTTTTATATCATCTGTCATTTTGTGGTCAACAAATATTCCAGCACGTTAGTTGATTAAAGCTCAGTAGTGTTTGTATATTTGAGCCATGCCTTAAAAGTGCAGGACTGATAATATTAAGTAAGTGACCTTGTGTGTGTTACTTGAGAAAACATTTTTTGGGGGGCATTTTAGGCCTTTGACAGGACAGCTAAAGAAGTGAAAGGGGAGAAAGAGGGGGAATGACATGCAGCAAAGGACCGCAGGTCAGAGTCGAACCCGGGCCCGCTGCGTCGAGGAGTAAACCTCTATATATGGGTGACCGCTCCACCAACTGAGCTATCAGGGCGCCCAAGAAAACATTTTGATGTGTTGGCTGATTAGTTTGGAAGCTGTTGCTTTAGAAAAAATACGGCAGCAAATACTGCTGTGCTGCATTGATTGGAGCACAGCTTTTACCAGACTGCAAAACCACACTTCCTCCTAGTATGTTTACACTTTACATATTGGTTAATTGCATGATCAGTCAGTCTTGATTACACTTTAATTAAAGCCACTTAGACGCTAATGTCTTGTAAATTGGCATAGAGGAAGTGCACACTTGCAGGCTATCAAGAAGTCATTTCTTCCGAACACATGTCCCATTTCCCCCACATAATTGACAGCTTGCTGCAAGAGCAGAGAGCAGCCTTTAGCTGTATACATTTAAAAAGTTACTTGACTAATGACGAAAGATTGCATTGGGGTGACACATGTCTAATTGAAAATAAACCCATAAGCTCGAGACAATGATCTATAGTCTTATATCACGATAGCGATATAATATATATACACTCACCTATAGGATTATCAGGAACACCATACTAATACTGTGTTTGACCCCCTTTTGCCTTCAGATCTGCCTTAATTCTACGTGGCATTGATTCAACAAGGTGCTGAAAGCATTCTTTAGAAATGTTGGCCCATATTGATAGGATAGCATCTTGCAGTTGATGGAGATTTGTGGGATGCACGTCCAGACTTAATGCCACATCTACATCTGAATGTGTCAACAGAAATCGTGACTCATCAGACCAGGCAACATTTTTCCAGTCTTCAACTGCCCAATTTTCGTGAGCTCTTGCAAATTGTAGCCTCTTTTTCCTATTTGTAGTGGAGATGAGTGGTACCCGGTGGGGTCTTCCGCTGTTGGAGCCCATCCGCCTCAAGGTTGTGCATGTTGTGGCTTCACAAATGCTTTGCTGCGTACCTCGGTTGTAACGAGTGGTTATTTCAGTCAAAGTTGCTCTTCTATCAGCTTGAATCAGTCGGCCCATTCTCCTCTGACCTCTAGCATCAACAAGGCATTTTCGCCCACAGGACTGCAGCATACTGGATGTTTTTCCCTTTTCACACCATTCTTTGTAAACCCTAGAAATGGTTGTGCGTGAAAATCCCAGTAACTGAGCGGATTGTGAAATACTCAGACCGGCCCGTCTGGCACCAACAACCATGCCATGCTCAAAATTGCTTAAATCACCTTTCTTTCCCATTCTGACATTCAGTTTGGAGTTCAGGAGATTGTCTTGACCAGGACCACACCCCTAAATGCATTGAAACAACTGCCATGTGATAGGTTGATTAGATAATTGCATTAATGAGAAATTGAACAGGTGTTCCTAATAATCCTTTAGGTGAGTGTATTGCCCAGCCCTAATTGGGAGACAAAAGTAAGATGTGGGAATGTTAAAATAGGTAGAGAACAGGGCTGTTGCATTATACTTATATCCTGGCTAAGATGCTGTTGGAATATAGAAGAAAATATTTCAGCGTCTGTTAAACCGATGTTTTGTGATTGATTGTTTTCTTGTTCTTGTGGCTACATTGTGGCTTTGTTGAATTACAGTTTGTAAAGTAAGATATTGAAGTATATGTGATTTGCCGTTAGTAAATAGAGATACCAATCCTGGATGAGGACCAATCCAGGCTTCTTCTTTTTTTCATGTATTGGTGACACTGATATTGCGTGCTTTATGGTTCACTTGCTTCAAAGTTTTCCTGTTCTATGTCAAATGTCTCCCTCCCTCCTGGTGGCATGCCTGATTAGTCTTGCTTCTTTCCTTTGGGAGAAGTTTTTCTGCATATTTCCATTACCCTTCTATATCTTGCACCTAAGAAATGACCTAGTCCTTTTTATTATTCCTTTTACAATCTCACTGCAGTCTACACTATTATTGGATTGTCATCTGCTAAGAGCGAGTCATCTATCATTGTCATTTTTCAAAAGATAAGCATATGCCATGCTGCTGACAGAGCACGCTCTCTTCACCAACTTCCTGTACAATGGAGCAAAAACACAGGCTTGCTTCACACTGGGCCGGAAAACCAGTCATCATCACCATGGAGACAAACAGGAAGTGGTGGTGTGAAATTTGTCTGCAAGTTTGATAGCTGCAGGAAGATAGTCAGATGAACTAGGAGTATTAATTTACTTGTTGTAGATTAGGTACTCCAAGAGATGGTCATGACGATGTACTGGATTAGTTGTACCTCCATGTAGTTGTCTGCAAAAACTTGCAATGCAACAGTGTTAAAAATCATTGCTGTACCTACCATCCAAACGAAAAAATGGTACATTAAGTGACTGTCAAAGCAAAACATATTGTGAAAATAGCTAGTCATTCTGTCTTAGACTCTCACTTGTGCTCTGTTTACAGTTTGTTTTAGGTTAGCATTAATTTAATTTTAGGAAGAGGAACATTTCCCACTAAAACAGTAATAGTGCAAAGTGCTTGCAGAAGTGGAGTTTTGGGATATTTCAAACTGATGCACATTGCCTTCTGGGCCTACTTGATGTAACCATAACTACATCTTTTTATCTAAATGGCATTTTCACAACATTTGTGTGTGCCTGCATATACACTAGTGCCTTTGCATACGTACATGTGTGCTTAGTAAGATCAAGCATTGTCTCTGCGCTTGTGTGAAACACAGCTTTGTTGATTAGGCGACATCTCCCCACTGAGTACCCAGGATGCATCTGTGCCATAGCATCACTTTGACGGTGGTGTCTGTCACACCAAGGCGCTGAAACATACTCGGATATGGCATCTGTGGACTTGGATCCTCTGCTTGCTCTGTCTCTGTAATGCCTTCCTTTCCATATCTTCTTTTTTTCTCCTCATGCTTTCCTTTCTTTTCCAATAAGCTACCTTCTTTCTTTCTTTCTTTCTCTGCCTTTATCTTTTCTTCCTGTTAATTTATCTTCTGTTGCACACTAATTCTATGTTATCATGCTTCTTCTCTTTTCTTTTCATTTGCTTAAAAGCTTACAGTAATCCCAGAGGATATTTTAAAGTGCAGATATATTCAGTTTGAATTGTAGCTCTCATCTGTAGTAGACAACATTAAAGTACTGTATGCAAGGTAAAGCCTTATTCTTGAAATGCTACTGTGAACAATTTATGCATGTTTGCTGAGCTGGTAAAAGGCAAAGTTGTAATACTGTACAAAGGCAGACCTTTGCACATCACTCGACAAGCTTTTGCAGACTTCAGCATTAAGATTTGTTTTACATTTGACCAGTCAAGCCAGTGGGTCAGAGTTCTTTTTTTTTTTACACACATTGTATTTATTGATGAGTCCTCGTAACAAAACAGATTCCACAATTATGATATGTAAGCTTTTACAGTGGGTTAGTTTTTTTTATTGCTGTGACGGCAAAACATTACGAGCGGAAACACGGGATTGTTTTTGCAAATTCAGCATAGATGATTGTGAAGTTTATTGTAACTTCAGCAATGTCTGCTGCCTTATGTTCAAAAAATGTAGCTCCGCTCGCAGCTTTGACAGTCTGTGTCACAGCAGCCTTCAGTGATGTTGATAGGCTATTACTTGGGACATATAACCAATTAGATAGTGATGTGGGCGGGATATTCATTGAGACTCCAGAAGAGTGACTACAGACAGAGAAAGGCCAGCTGCATCAGAGCCAAAGTAGCATATTTAAAAAATTCATTTATTTTATCAGAATAAAAAAAATTATTCTGATAATTGTAAAAATGATGAATATTGCAGCCAATAATCGGCCAGACCCGTCCTCGCTCTATCCTGAAAACAGACTTTTGATGTTGCTAATTTTACAATTATTTCTGTAGCAATATTTGTGCTGCTATCTCCACTACCGTCAACATCCTGAGTACCATTTCATCTACCTGGTCACAAAAATTAAATCAATCCCAAGAGTGGACCAGTAGTAGGCCTGCACAATATTGGAAAAATCTTACATTGCAATTTTTTTCCCCCTGCGATATATATTACGATATGAAAAAAGAAAAAGTATTTTTTAAAAGATGACATAAATAGCTCTATTTGGAAGTATTAAATCATTCTCGACTACTGCGGTGATTTTGTAGGGGAGTCCACATAGAAGATAAAAATGAAAAATCTTTTCTCGTCGTCTTTTTTGTGCTAGCTGTAATCATACATTTGAAAGCCTTAGCCATGTAGTAGTGTATTTATATTGAAAAAAAAAATCAAATCACGAGCTGATCACCAACATGTCGAAGGCATGCTGTCTTAAAAAGTATACTTCTTAATGGCCACCTTAAGTATGCTAAATGCGTTCATTAGTGAGCCAGTCATGCTATGGCCATTTTCTGAACCATCTGCTCTAATACTCCTGCAGCATTACAGGGCCATAGTCAATCCACAAAGGGAAAAATATTGGCTACCTTCTTTAATGCAGCTGCTGAAATTGTGATATTGTGAAACCACCTCTTCCATCTGTCTGCACACTCCTAGCTGTGAACAATGTATAAAGCTTAAACTACATTTGGGACTGGACTGTATACACACACACACACACACACACACACACAGACACCAAGGCATGTTTCTTGATTAATGTCATTGTCAATCAAAGTTTTGAGTGTTTGAGTTCATTCAGTGCACCTGCATTGCAAGTGTGCTCAGTGGAATGACAGGTTATTAATAGATTCAAGCAATCTGCCAGCATTCCTGCCTGCAGCCACACACACACACACACACGCAGACACACACATCATATTTGTATCAAGCTGTGCCTGAGTCACAACACATGTCAGGTCTACTTTTGCAGCAATGTTCTGTAAGAAGCCCACTGTTTACTCATTGTGCAAGGTTTATTGAAGTGTGCTGTAATTTTGCATTTTGTTGGATGGCTAGTATAACCATAAATGTGCAACCAGTTATAATCATGTAAGTCATATAATCAAGTGTTAAGTCTTAAATCTTGTTTATGTAATTTCATAAAAAAATAAAACAAAAATCATTAGCAATTTGTGAAACCAATAACCAATATTTGAAACTGATATGCATTTACAATGAAAATAAAATCTTTACGTCAAAATTAAGAATTTGGAATGTTACAAAATCCAACACAAAATGTTGTTTAGATGCTTTAAGCAATTATTTAATAGTAACTTTCAACATAATACCCAGTAAAAGATGGGCAGATAGTGTTGTGGGGGGCATTAAGTCAGACTTAGTGGAGAGTGAAACCAAAGCAGAGGGACAGACACAGATCGATGTAACACTAAGTGGCGTCTTAGCATTCATGTGAAGTCATTAGGGGTGAGAAAAATAATAAATTCTTAGATGCATTGCGATTCTCTCTAGAACAATTTGATGCTTGATGCAGATATGTAAATAATTGTTTATTTAAAAAAAATTTTTTTTGATTTTTGTTTAAAAAGTTAGTGTCCAGACAAGCACAAATCAGAAAACAGAGTGACTGATAGAGGATGGAATAATGGACAACAACTTAGAGTTTAGGCAAGAGTGCAGGATAACTACAAAATAAAAACCTCAGTAGAAAAAAACATTTCAGTCAAACAAATATTTGTCAAAATGTCTAGCAAATAATTAGCAAACTGACAGCACACTCAGATTTATATTTATATTTTTAAAAACCACACATTTAAATGTACATAAAAAAATAGTAGCATTGAGATGCATCAATTATCGGTTTAGAATTAAATTGTTGGCCTCTGAGTCGAATCGTGAGAAGAGATTCCCACCCCTAGAAGTTATGTGATTGCTTATCTTTCCACCAGTCCACTACCAGGCTTGCATCAGATTTTGTGTTGTCCAAAGCATGTAAATGTTCTATGTTTTTTTCCCTTTAGGTGTTTCCACTGCATTTACAAGGATTCCTGCCAGTGTTGATCCCACTGATCACCACCTTATGTTTATCAGTGGTAATGATTGATAATCTTTGTCTAGGGCTTGCCTCAGTGAGATGCTCTTTTTCCCTCAGTATCCCAAGGCTTAAATTCCTAACATCCAGCATTTCTAATGTGACGTGTGATTTTACCGACATGTTTTAGACTGCTTTGTGTTGCTAGATACAACACTGATCTCCCCTGCTTTCTGTTTTTTTTTCCTTACCAGATAAATGAGTTAAGCCATGTTCAGATTCCCATTATGCTCATGCCAGACGACTTCAAGGCCTATTCTAAGATAAAAGTGGACAACCACCTCTTCAACAAGTAAGGTCTTCATAAATATGTTAAATCATTTTTGTATTTCACAAAACATTCTGTGAAATATTATGTAGGACCTAGAACATCTCATAAACTCCATCACTTGTGTTTTCTGTTTTTTCTTCTTTTTTATATACACACAGGGAGAACATGCCCAGCCATTTCAAGTTCAAGGAATACTGCCCTTTGGTGTTTCGAAACCTCAGAGAGAGGTTTGGCATCGATGATCAGGACTTCTTGGTATGAAAAGCCTAGAACATTACTACCACTTATGGGTCAAATATTTTTTGTTACCTTTGTAGTACTAGATTAGTGTGAATTGCCACGTGAGAGAGTTCCAACTTTTAAACAATGATGATTATACAGGCAACACATTATCCTTAAATGTATCCAAACCTTATGTATACAGTACATGGAACCCATTGGTGCCACAAGCTCATTAAAACACTTTAAAAGTTAGCTATTTAAAAACTAATTTGATCACAGTCTTAACTAGGGTATTGTTGTGTTTTTTTAGTGCTGGCTACGAGTCTTTTGGGGACCTTAAGCAAAATTTGATTTGGGGTCTTCCTCCAACCACGTGGAGTCCGCTGTGTTTGACACAGTGATATGTGATAATTGACACAAATGTCACACTATAATGTTACATTCTAAATTAATACAGTCAGGTTATGTATTGATACAGTGACGGATTATGAATTACCGCCCCCCTGAGCACAGATACATAAGGACCCTCCTTCCCTACCCTATTTGTGCAAAAATGGGTGCAAATGGGATGTACTCCCCCAGAAAATTCAGATTTTGGTAGATGTGATTTCCTGTATTCTGGTGCATTTTTGGGATGGTCAACTGGAGAAGGGCAATACCTAAATAGATTGTTACAAAAAAATAGATACTTAAATAATGAAAGTGCATCAGTATTCCAACGTTTAACTATAACTTTACTCTTTTACTAACTCTTTGAAACTTCTAAAAACAAACTCTCAAAACATATCAAATAAAGTATTTGCTAAAATAATGACCAAACTGAGAAATCAGAAACGTAATAACAGCAAGGCTTCAGCAATGACAATTATTGTTGAAAACTGAGTGCAGAGTGCAGGCAATCCTGAGAGCTACCCAAAGTTTTGGGTAAACCTCACACAGCTCATTTTGTGAGACGTACTGTATGTGAGAAGCTCAAGGGCGGTCATCATAGTTTGTGGAAGTTCAGAAAGCCTTTGTATCTCCACAGTCAGTGGGCTATCATGAATTTCAGCCTCCTCTCCACAAGAGAGTTTTTCCCCAAGAAGCTCACATTGTTCCCTGCGTAACTTTCGATCTAGCTCCCCATAAAATTGAGCAGCACTCCAAAGTTTTCTTTAACCTCACTTAGAGACTAGAAAAAACAAAGGTGTGCAGGCTAGGCTATTGGTTAAAAGAGCTTTTTATGTGCCTTGCAGTGCTCATACCCTAAATCTGACTCAGATGCGGCTAAAGCATCAACAGATGCTTTTTGTTTTGTTGGAAATGTGGAGGTGTACAATTTTAATTATTCATTTATGTCACTTGTTTAAGTTATTTAATATGTAAAAAAAAAAAAAAAAAAACACTTGATTGGGGGCCCAAGCTGCCGCTTAGTTCGCTTATGCCTTGGGCTGGCCCCACTTTTACCTTTCCCTCTTTGTTATATCCTTGATTTACTTTATTTTCCACTCCCTAGTAAATCCCCTCTACCAGTGCAGGCAATGAATTGGCAGTATTTAGAGGTGGTTGTGTCCCAGCTCGCTGCAGCTGTCCTTCTCTCATGTTTACATTAGGGTTCGGCTGGCTGCAGTGAGTGGGCAGTTGGGGTGTTAAGACAATGACCAGTGCAAAGGAATGTCGTGAAATTTTCAACATTAAACTATTTCCTTCATGAGGCACTAGGCACATTGTGGTCAAAAAAAGTGTAGCGGTTTTGCCTTGCTCTAAAAGCCTGTTGGTAATATTTTTAATTACATATGTAATATTCCTCATTACAGCCAATGGGTACCACGATCTGAAGACTCTTTTGATGACATGCACAGTAACCATTAGTTTTAATGAGCAGTGCTAGCAGTATTGAATTAAGTTTTGGGAGGGTAACTGAAGTGCAAATAGATAAACCTTTTCCCCTACATTATGATAAATACCTGTTGGAGAAAATGACTAACTAAAACAAAGCCATTAGGATTTTACTTTAAAAAGCTTTTCAACTATGCCAGCCTCAGGCAAAGGACCTCTTTAACATTTTCAGCCTGTGACAAAAAAAAAAAAAAAAAAAAAAAGGAAAGATGGAGCAGTGAAGACTTACCCCTCAGCCACATAAGCTACAAGAGACAGCTAAAAAGCGACTGCAATTCATTTTCAATGGGAGTGGCCGCATGCCAGGGATAAGCGACAAGCTTATTTCTGTATATACAGTATCTGATATGTTTGCCATTTTATCTTATATATTGTTACCCCTATCGAGAAATAAATACTTTTATATCCAAAAACATTGTTCTTCTGACTTGACAATACCTCTGAAGTGACTTGTGAGACCTCTTGCAGATACTAGGTAATAGCATGCTACTATCGATACAGAAGCGTCACGGTGTCAAATGCTAAGCAATCAGGAGTAGGCAAGGCACGCCCAGGAACGCCCATCAAGCGAGTGTGTGTTGCTGTCTTTTGTAGCTAATGTGACTGTAGGGTAAAAAGGTATTTGAGCTGGTTTTCTCAGTGCAAGGCTCTCCACGGCTCTTACCATCTGTTAACAACACAGACTACATTTACAATACAAGCGATACAGCCTATGACTTGGAAGAGGGGAGAGTGAGCTGAGGGCAGTGGACATGAGGAATTCTTGAGAATGAGGCCTTGAGCCAGGGGTGTTGGATCAGGTTACAGTTGAGCTCCAAAGTCATGAAGACGACAGGGATATTTGGACAGGGAGCAGGCGTAGGGGTCAGAAGCCCACATGTTTAGACTGGAGAGTGGAAGATGGTCAGACAACAGGGTTGAGGCAGGACTATTTCAACCAACTGAGAAAATTGTTGCACCAGCAGAGATTTAAACATAAGAGGTCAATGTGGATTTTGACTCACAGTTAAACAAGCATTTTTTAACGACATGTTTTCAGTATTTAGTGAAACAGAGCGATCTTTTTTTGGCTTTCAGAAGGCAGTGCAAATAATGCACATGTGACAGCTAATCATATCTCAGTGTGTACATCCTGATAAACATTATTCAGTACCTTCTATCTTTGCTCTGTGTGTTTTCAGAACTCTCTGACGCGCAGTGCTCCCTTGAACAGCGAGGCCCAGGGACGAAGCGGGGCCCGCTTCCACACCTCTTATGACAAACGCTACGTTATCAAGACCATCAGCAGCGAGGATGTTGCAGAGATGCATAACATTCTGAAGAAATATCATCAGGTGATCTTACAATATTGTATATAAATGCAAGTCTTAATTCTTCCATAAGATAGGCTTTCTAAAGTTGTGTGTCTTTGGTAGACTCTAAACACCTCAGCAACAGACTTTTACCCCACTAAAACCCTAAAACCCCCTTCTGAGACAAACACATCTCTTAGAACCACACAAGACTTCAGAGGACTGTATTTCTTTCTTATTTGTTTGAAGGAACTAGTAAAAAATAAATTCATTCTAAACACACATGCAGAATTTTAATATTTGTCTATACCTCTTTTTTGTCGAACTGTATTACAAACTGACACACGGGCCTACAGCATGCACAAGTCAAGGACCTTTTACCCAGTGCGTCAACATCAGTGATGCAGTTTTACAACTTTTGCTACCTATTGGTTAAAACATTATAAAAAGTTTCAGGGTACAGATTTATATCCCAGGACAGTTGTCTGTTGCCTGTCTATTTGTCACAGAATGACACTAAGTCTTAAAGGGATCATGCTTTATAGCATTTCTTTGTCAATTACTTACCATCTCCCCTCTAATGCGGGCAGTAAGCATACATTGTGACCATAAAAGGGCAATAAATTCATATTCCTCACTTTCTTTTGGTAGTTCATCGTGGAGTGCCATGGCAACACACTGCTCCCTCAGTTTCTGGGGATTTACCGGCTCACCGTGGATGGAGATGAGACATACATGATTGTTACACGCAATGTCTTCTCTCACCGCCTTTCTGTCTACAAAAAATATGATCTCAAGGTAGGAGGGGAAAACGGATCAATAAAAGGACCTGTTTTCACTGATCCTTAGAGCTTTTGGTATAAGAACAAAAAATGTTTATTTAATAGTTTTTGAGTTTTTTTCCCCCAAGATAGGCTTGTTTGTAGTTCAGATATTTTGTAAGAGCTCATGTACAAGTCAAGCCTTTAAACAACCATTTGTAAATACTGTATCCCCCTATAAGTTGTCCAAACAAGGTTTGGTTAACATAAGAGGGATCATTTATTGGGTAATAAGCACTCAGAACAGAGTGAAGCTGTTTTAATCCATTTGAAGCCATTGCACCTTGCATGCCTTATAGGGTGAGCTTCTGTGTTCAGACATGCACAAGGGTTATGAGTATCTGTATAAGTAGGGCGGTGAGGGAAAGACTACAGCAACATTTTCCTGTGTTTCTACTAACAACAGGTTTATGGAGAGTAATTTCCTTTCTTTTGTTTCTAGGGTTCCACTGTGGCAAGAGAGGCCAGCGACAAGGAGAAGGTATAGTCACCTGCCGTGAGCCGGGATCCACTGTTACATACCCACACAAATTTACTGTACGCTTTAAAGAGACAGATATTAAGAGAGATTAATTCTGAGTGCTACAAATTAAAAGCATTGTAAACAAAGGCATCAAACTAGCCCAACAGTTAGAACAATGTCAAAACATAAAAAGAAACACTGCCAGCGTGTATTTAAAGCGTCAATGGAATATCTTCATCTGGCTCTCAAATCTAATGCGCTAAACCTGTATCCACACCGACACAACCTTATTGCATGTCGATACGCAAACCACTTTTCGAGGGGACACTTCCACTTCACAATCTCCCACTTTCTATTTTTTTGTGAAGGAAATAAAACTTCCGTCAACATAAAAAATTTCCATTTTCTTCTTGCATTGCTTTTCATGTAGCTCACTCCAAAAGTATTTTTTTTCCTTTAAACAGGCCACTGTCCTTTCAGCACATCAGGAGGTGCATTGCTAAAACAACCACTGGTTCTGATGACAGTGGAGGTTGAAGTCGATGTGGATTCAACAGATGGGCACTTCGATAGCACTTGCACATTGCTGGAATCTTGTTTTTTTACAAATACGTACGATCTTTCAAGTAATTAAAACACTGATGCCGTGTACTGAAAATGAATCAGTTATTCTGATTTAACTCCATGTCCATTAAAAGCCATGTGGACAATTAGAGAATGAGAGAGAGAACAAACTGTTTCCATTGGTTTGAATATCCGACACAGCTTCAAACAATTCCAGACCTACTGTCATCACCCAAATGGTCACACTAACAAAACGTTGGTGTCTACTTTTTATTTCCCTTTGGGTGAGGATGACAGTAGCAAATATCCGTCTCCTTCAGTTAGCACCTACTTCATCACCCCACTCCCTTTCTAGCCCTTGCACGCTATTTGTGTCTCTTTAATTTGCTTCATCCCCTCTAACCTCGCTTCTGCTGTTCCATCAGTTCCCATGCCTGCTGTCTGTGTGAGAAAGATTGAGGTTTGCGTGTGTGTCTGGGTATATGTTGAGTTCAGAGTTTTATTTGATCAGATGTCTCATGATTTTGAGGAGTCCTGTGTGTGTGTGTGCGCGTTTGTATGATGTCAGCACATAGCACCCCTTTGGTGGGGATAGCATATCGCCTCCGCCACAGGAGACGCACTGACTCGTCCTTGGACCCTTTTTGCTCGGCTGCAACGAGAAGTATAAAATCTTGTTTTGTGTTGTTTAGTTGTTGTTTTCAGTTAGCCTTGTTTTGTTTTCTACCGTGCCCTGGAAGCAACTTTGGGTCCTTGAAAAGCGCTATATAAATTCAATTTATTATTATTATTATCAATCCTAATGATGAGAAAACGGAAATGGTTTATGCTCTTTGCTGCATGGACAGTCGCGTGTCAAAAATGAATTGTATCACTGAAATTATGAAGTGCCTGATGGTTTACTGTGCACCCTGTTAAAATTGGATTAGCTAACAATGAGAATGGATATTTTAGCAAACATAAACAATATTTTCTTATATTGATATAGGCTTTGGCCTTTTAAATGGCTGGCCACGTCCGTAAAACACTATTTGACCTGTCAGTTTAGCAGTTTTGGATGGGGATGATTGTCCAAAATGTTTTGTTTTTCATTGCATGTCTCCACACATTGCTCTGCAAAGGTTTGTCTGACCATGAAAAGGTTTTTTATATGAGAGCATTACAGTTTTGACCCAGAAGGGTTTAAAACTTTCCACCGTGTTTTACAGGGGCTTAATCGTGGGGCACCATGCAATGAGGCATGGAAGACCAGGGAATCCCCGAACTAAATATAGCCTACTGTAAATGGAAGAAGAAACAAAACAGTATTGGGGTTAAAACAGGTGAATGGAAAAACAAAGGTGCTGAAGTTTTAACACACATACAGTGCCTTGCGAAAGTATTCGGCCCCCTTGAACTTTTCAACCTTTTGACACATTTCAGACTTTAAACATAAAGATATAACATTTTTATTTTTTGTGAAGAATCACCAACAAGTGGGACACAATTGTGAAGTGGAACGAAATCTATTGGATATTTTAAACTTTTTTAGCAAACAAAAAACTGAAAAGTGGTGCGTGCAAAATTATTGGGCCCCCTTGCGTTAATACTTTGTAGAGCCACCTTTTGCTGCGATTACAGCTGCAAGTCGCTTGGGGTAT
This sequence comes from Etheostoma perlongum, assembly GCA_026937815.1. Classification (NCBI taxonomy): domain Eukaryota; kingdom Metazoa; phylum Chordata; class Actinopteri; order Perciformes; family Percidae; genus Etheostoma; species Etheostoma perlongum. Next base: position 13,038,943 of record CM049392.1, read on the forward strand.
GTCTCTATCAGTTTTGCACATCGAGAGACTGACATTCTTGCCCATTCTTCCTTGCAAAACAGCTCGAGCTCAGTGAGGTTGGATGGAGAGCGTTTGTGAACAGCAGTTTTCAGCTCTTTCCACAGATCCTCGATTGGATTCAGGTCTGGACTTTGACTTGGCCATTCTAACACCTGGATACGTTTATTTGTGAACCATTCCTTTGTGGATTTTGCTGTATGTTTGGGATCATTGTCTTGTTGGAAGATAAATCTCCGTCCCAGTTTCAGGTCTTTTGCAGACTCCAACAGGTTTTCATCCAGAATGGTCCTGTATTTGGCTGCATCCATCGTCCCCTCAATTTTAACCATCTTCCCTGTCCCTGCTGAAGAAAAGCAGGCCCAAACCATGATGCTGCCACCACCATGTTTGACAGTGGGGATGGTGTGTTGAGGGTGATCAGCTGTGTTGCTTTTACGCCAAACATATCGTTTTGCATTGTGGCCAAAAAGTTCGATTTTGGTTTCGATTTTGGTTTCATCTGACCAGAGCACCTTCTTCCACATGTTTGGTGTGTCTCCCAGGTGGCTTGTGGCAAACTTTAGACGAGACTTTTTATGGATATCTTTGAGAAATGGCTTTCTTCTTGCCACTCTTCCATAAAGGCCAGATTTGTGCAGTGTACGACTGATTGTTGTCCTATGGACAGACTCTCCCACCTCAGCTGTAGTTCTCTGCAGTTCATCCAGAGTGATCATGGGCCTCTTGGCTGCATCTCTGATCAGTCTTCTTCTTGTCTGAGCTGAAAGTTTAGAGGGACGGCCAGGTCTTGGTAGATTTGCAGTGGTCTGATACTCCTTCCATGTCAAAATGATCGCTTGCACAGTGCTCCTTGGGATGTTTAAAGCTTGGGAAATCTTTTTGTATCCAAATCCGGCTTTAAACTTCTCCACAACAGTAGTACGGACCTGCCTGGTGTGTTCCTTGGTCTTCATGATGCTCTCTGCGCTTTCAACAGAACCCTGAGACTATCACAGAGCAGGTGCATTTATACAGAGACTTGATCACACACAGGTGGATTCTATTTATCACCATCAGTCATTTAGGACAACATTGGATCATTCAGAGATCCTCGCTGAACTTCTGGAGTGAGTTTGTTGCACTAAAAGTAAAGGGGCCGAATAATTTTGCACGCACCACTTTTCAATTTTTTATTTGCTAAAAAAGTTTAAAATATCCAATAGATTTCGTTCCACTTCACAATTGTGTCCCACTTGTTGGTGATTCTTCACAAAAAATAAATTTTTTATATCTTTATGTTTGAAGCCTGAAATGTGTCAAAAGGTTGAAAAGTTCAAGGGGGCCGAATACTTTCGCAAGGCACTGTATGAGGCTCCTGTTTGACTTATTTTTGTCTGCGGCTCTACTATCAATAGAGAAGCAACAGGATCCATTTTTGCCAAGCTATCTAATAAAGATGTTATTATCCAACACTGACTCTTAACTCAAACATAAGTTGTTGCTGTTAGTCTCTGGGGAATTATGTGGTTGTTTTACCTTTCAGTGAAATGCAGCTAATACAATAAGCATTGTACAGTAATTATCAGTAATAAAGCCTTTCACTGTTTTTACTCACATGCAGAATGCAAAATACAGTACATGATAACACACTTTTTAATGTGCACACATGTTCACAACCAACTTACAACAGGTCTCAGAGAGCCATCTAAGACTCAGACATCCAAGACAAGGATCTGACGAGATACATGCTGGTTTCTCCACATGAAACACCTTTGTACATACACACAGTTACAGAATGAACCTGCAGTTAATTACTGCAATGGCTCAAGTGGCTATGAATAAGTCCAATATGTGAACACTACACCAACACCTGACACGCTGCAATTGACCAGTAAAATTAAGAAGAGGGTGCATTATGCCAAATGAAAGGAAAATCATTGAGTTCTGTTCAGTAGGTACTGTGTGGGTGTGTGTGGGTTTAAAAAATGAAATTGTTTCACACACACACAAACAACAAGCACGGAAGGGTTCTCCCCTGACTGCATGACCGTCTCCCTTTCATGCATGCATCTGCATGGTTTTTAATGTTTTTCTGCATCTTTTTTGAAGTTACACTACTGCTAACACATTCTGTTGGGTATGAACACCAGCTCCATTCTTTTGCACATTGTGGACATGTTCTGTTCTACCCACATAAGATGTTTTATTTTCATAAAATACTTTTTGCGGTTCTTAGTAGCTGTTGTCTCAGGCAGGCTTGGCTATCAAAAAGCAACACTTGGCTTTCGGACACATTTTATGTACAGCATTTCACCAAGAAGATGATCAGTGTGTTTAATTTGTTTTGCTCTCAAATTATGTTAATTAGAGCCCAAACTAGGTGGATTTGGTCTCACTTAGGCCAATCAAATCATACCAGTTACTCTCTTTTACTTTCTTTGTGGTTAACCACAAAGGTGTGTCCAAGACCCATTTTGGAGACTGACCCACAGTTTATCAAACACTAGTGTAGGTCATTCATGCAGTCAAAGTATTTATGTGACCTGGAAAATATAGAGTTATTTGTTTGTAAGTTATGGTTGGTTTGTGGAATTCCATATGTCTCCACTCAGTCTTTGCTCAGTAGCTATCTGCTACAGTTGTTTGTTGTTTTTCTTTACTCTCCTCATGCCATGCATCTGCTGGTATCTCCCTTGTATGACTGAGTGTGAACTGCCTTGAAATGTAATTAGAACCTTATCCAGTAATTGTAATCCCTTAGAAATAGTGCTATACCTCAATTGATGTTTGGCAGAATATAGGTTTATAGAATGCTAATTAGTTTACGATTGTTTCCTTGCTCTTCGTAATTTCAACTCCTGTCCTCCTTATAGTGTATATAGCATATGCTTATAATACCAGTGTAGGCAGACCAGAGTCATGCATACATTAAATATCAATCCTATTGATTAATGACACTAAGAACAAGGAAATAGTATAACTGCAAAAATTATTACACTTATTTACATCGGCATTGGATGAACCTGTTGGACTCAGTTGAGATATTGTAAAGACAACTAAGAATTATAATTAATTTTATACAGATCTTTCGCGTTTATGCCCTTTCCAACCGTCTACCAATTTGAGAAACAATTGTGTTCTGTTACATTTTAAACACTTTGCCTTTACTTCCAACTTCCTTCCTCTCTCCTTTCTTCTCTCCTTTCCTCCACCCCTACCGTCCCTCCCTCGCTCCCCCTTTTCTAGCAGCCGCCCCAACCAGAGGATGTGCCCCTGCGGCCCAAATCTGGTAACGTTCAGCAAAGGCTGCAAACACTGCGGATTGCCACGCGCTTTTACTGCGCCATGAAACACGTAAGAGATGTAAGAGAACCAGGGCTCATATACCAGGCATGATCTATTAAACCAATCTTATATTTTTTTGTACAGTCGGGCATTTTCGTTTCCTCGTCTTGTCCAAGCTGATACGCTGTTCTTTCAAAGCCATATTTTGCACTCTCATCCATTTACAGTCACCTTTTGCGTAACTTGTCAGCAAGTTCAGTTTTAGTTTTGCCAGACAGTATGTTTTTGTTCCCACCGTTAACTCAACAGCAACAACATATATCTGAAACACTGTTTAGGAACCAGAGATGGAAAGAGAACATACCTGGACAGTTGATTTAATTCAGAAAGAACTTCCTTGCTTTTTTGCTATTTTTAGTAAAAGACTATAACTAAGTGAGTTGTGCAAAATTCAACTATGCTCTGCAGTACAAATTGATAAGCTGACCGCATTAACCAACCTGTGTACCCTAACGACAGCAGTGCATAAAACAGAGTGCACTTCAATTTGTCTTCTAAATCGGTGAAGAAAAGTTTTGGAAGAGTTCAAAGCAAGTTAAGTTAAAAGCAAGCTGTAATGTAGCCTGTAATGGAGAGAACCCAAATAAATATATATACAGTGTGTATATATTATTTATATATATATATATATATATATATATATATATATATATATAATAAGTTTGTATTTTTATACATTTTATTTATCAGAACTTGAATATATTTATCTGTTCTGTTAAAATCTGTCAAATTAGTATATTATTTTAGTGAGAACTCATATAACTAATGTTAGGGCAATCTGTTTATGTTTTGTTATGCGTTACTGGATTTTCTTTTTTTCAGCCGATCTATTGGAATATCAGATTTATAAATACCCAAATATTTGTCTCTGTATCAGCTTTAAAAATCCTTTATCGGTCGGGCTCTGGGTTTGTTGTGTCGTTTTAATTTAGTTTTTTTTAAAGGCTGTAGAGTATGCGCTGGTCATCACACAAAATTCCCCCCTGAGATAATAAGCGTTTTATAAGTCAGCATTGTTGGCATTCTTGAGTGAGAATGGCAGTTACCTGGGTCTCATTTCTCCGAATTTGTTTCTAGTTTTTTTTCCTCACGAAAAAACAGTTCAGCATGTGACAGCCATAATGCTTTCAGATGTGTTGCTTTTAGTATAGAGGCAGAAATAGTTTGTTTGTTAAAGGGATCATCTGACAAAACTATTTAGGTGCAAACTATTTGTAGGACTTTTTTTATATTGTTTATGCCCAGCTTACATATTTCAAAACAGTTTTGTTTTAAAGAGCACATTGTTCTCATTCACATCCCAAACAGTTGATTGTGCCTACATGATATACACAGCTTATACTGTGTTTGCCAATAACAATGTTAAATAAAAACATGAAGTGCTTGATCAATGTTGCCTTACATGTGGTTGATAGGAACCTACAGATTTGCTATTAGTTGATCAAAGTATTGAATGACATTGCCACATAAAGTTTACCGTGGCAAACAAAACATATACTAGTAACATATCAGTGGGAATTTAACTGGATCCAAAGGTGTACAGTAGAAACCCCCCAGTATTAGCAAACAGCAAATCCTTCAGAAAGGCAAAGCATTGTTCTTCTGAGACAGCAAGACATCAACGTTGCTAAAGGCCAAGATTCATTTTCCATTTAGCTGACTGGAGATAAAAAAGAAATGAGTTACTTCATCAGCAACACACACTTTCTTTCTGTCTCTAATATATCTTTCTGTTTTTCTATTTACTTCCTCCTTACTCAAAGAGTCGGACACATTTCAATGCAGTCGTTGTGATAGAGAATATCAGTAACAGGCCCACTGATAGAATCCCATGCATGACTGGGAGAAAACATAAGACTAAATGAACCATTTAGAAAGACTGAGAATGTACAACATAGAAATAAAAAGACTGTTGACAGTGTAAAAAAGAAGGATGAATGTAAGAGTTGTGGTGTTGGTTTAGAGACAGGCCTGCAGAAAGCTTTCAGGTTATGACCCCTCTTTGCAGTCAGCCTTATGTTGCGTCCTCATTAACTTTTTTTGTTGCATCAATATTTAGTCTAGCAGGTTGGACATCCCATATTTCTTGCAAATTGGAGGTCTATGTCTGTATATATGTGTGCTCAAATGTCTTGTGAGAAGTATTCCTGTCTTGGTCTGTGTTAAGGAGTGAGCTATGTGTATGTATGTTTGTCAGTGTGTGCTGTCCAAGCTCATTCTAGTGCTACAAAATGCTGTTGTGTTGCTGCTCTTCTCCTGCTGCCATAGAAACACTGTAGCGGCTAAACTGCGGCTGCTGCCCTCTTACCTCATATCCTGCTCTCTTTCTCCTCAGTGACTCAGAACTAGTCCCCTATCACTCCTCACATAACACCTCTCCCCTCTTCAGGCTGCTGGCAATTGCACAGCAGCCTGGTTAAAACGTGAATTAATCTCAGTAGATAGACACTTAAATAGGAATCTCTTTCATTCGGCTTGTACGCGGAATAGGGGCATCCATCCCAAAGATACAGTGCGCTGGCTTTACAGAATTATAAAAAGAGTTTAAATTAGATGCAAACCACAGTCTGGTTTCCGAGAAGCATCTTACATGAACAATGATTGTATAATTTGTCTCAATGAGGGACATACTCTGTTATCAAACTGCTAAGAACGGGATGCTTATTCGGAGACCAGCCCAGTGCCAACAATGGTGTTTCATGGCTTTGAGTTGGACGGCCTTTTTTCATGACACAAAGTGTATAGATCTACCAGATGCATTTCAAAAGTTGTCCAAACTTCTGTACAAAGTGCCACAATAATGCTGAGTCCCCTGTGTTTCTTGGTACTGAGAAGTGAATAGATTTCGCTGTAAACAATATGGAAAATAAACAAATGAGTGCATCAGATGGATCTGTACCCTGCTGCGAGCATGCTGCATGTACGGTTTTACACAGTCAGCCTTGGTTTGGACAGACTGCCTATACCATGTCAGCCAACTCATTTGACTAGTAATATGTGTTGTATTTGGCTGAATCAGACAGGCGGATCAAACAAACCATAGGCTCAAAGTCTCATTTATGACAACGGGGTATTTCAACATGCAGGGTTGTCTTGTTGGGCAGATATAGTTAAACCAACTGACATGACTAATATCTAAGATTAGAATTCATCTTTGTCATCACGCATTTTGAAATACCCCTTAATTCTTATAGTTGTTATTTCTTAGTCTTGTGTAATGATGTATACAGTATATTAAATCGTTAATATTCTTGGATGAAGAACACTGATGCTGGTGTTATTGCTTTTAGTAAGTCGTTTCTTTCTAGTCAATTTTTGACCAAATTTATTTAAGGATTCAAATTTGTGTGATTGGATGAACTAATGTTAATGGACACTTACTCCTATTCTTCTAAAAGAAAAATTAACAAGCGATATAAGCACCAGAATTCTGTCATATTTTTGCCCAGGTCTGCTGCCTGCAGTACCATGCCTCTCATGGTTTTGACAGTCTAGTGTTGTGGTTTTGACTGTTGTATATGTGGCTGCTAATCTCCAATACTAATGGGCAGGCCAAGGAGCTGCCAACCTACAAGGACAATGACTTCATCAATGATGGGCAGAAGATCTACATTGACGGGGAGAACAAGAAAATGTTCCTGGAGAAGCTTAGGAAAGATGTGGAGGTATGTGTTAATGAACATGACAGAAAAAAACCTGCCTGCCTGCCCCTCAGTGTCACCCCTTTCTGTCTGTATTAATAAATTTTCGCATTCACCTTTCCCCTCCTTTGACCTCTTTGCTATTTTCCTCCGCCTTAAACACTTCTCACTTGCTTTTATTTCACTACTGTCCCAATGTCTACCATCGGCCTCAGTTCCTGGCCCAGTTGAAGCTCATGGACTACAGTCTGCTGGTGGGGATCCACGATGTGGAGCGAGCTGAGCAAGAAGAGGTAGAAAGCGAGGACAATGAGGCCGAGGAAGAGGGCGAGAGTGACGGAGGGGGCATTGGAACGCCTCCCGACAGCCCCAGCAACACCCTGGACAGCACTAAGCCTCTATCACCTGGAGAGTTTGATCCCGCTATTGACGTCTACGCCATCAAAAGCAACGATAGTGAGTAGCCCGATGCATGTGTTTAACATTGTATTATAAGCCTGAAAAATACAACCGATAGAACCCTTGCAAGGTGAGGGTTGTATTTAACAGCTAACTAATATATACAGTACTAAGAGCTCCCCCTACTGGGTATTTTAGTTCTCATTCTAGTTGTCAACCCTGCTGCTATCTGAAGCTTTTTGTTTGTCTCTATTTTGCCTGATGACACTATGCAAATATATAGATTCTCATCCAGGGTGCATGTATTGTAAACTGCAGGTGCTCCCAGGAAGGAAGTTTACTTCATGGCTATCATAGACATCCTGCAGCATTACGATGCCAAGAAGAAAGCCGCTCACGCTGCCAAGACTGTCAAACATGGGGTATGTAGCTGTATAAAAGAGTACTTTGAGGGGTTCTGTTCAAACACTAATTATAAGTATAACACTGACTCGAGTTACAAGACAAGCATAATGCATGCGGTGAGTGACAGTTGTCTCTGTGTCCCTCTACAGGCCGGAGCGGAGATCTCCACGGTCAACCCAGAGCAGTACTCGAAGAGGTTTCATGATTTCATCACCACTATTCTGTCATAGCCTCCAGGAGCGACAGGGAGCACAGAGGCACATGGGAAAGGGAGGGCAAGTGGAGAGTAGTGCGGGGTAGAGAAGTGACGGAGAGAAAAACCATCGAGAGGCTGAATTAATAAGGTGCTCAGATGGCTTTGTATCACTCTCCTTCATGATTTCTCCTCATCCCTCCCTGTTTGTTTCTTCTCTCTTTCAGTGGAGTGCCACGCTCTGCAGCTATACAAAAAAAAACATCATTTGTTTACATTTAACCTCTCCTCTGTTGACTTTTGTTCATGCGTTACGTTGGGTGATAAGGGTGTTGAAAGCAAGCGTCCAAGTCATTTTTTGTTTAATATAATTTGTTTTTGTCTGTATTGTTTATGTGGAAACATCTAGCACCCTGTTTTTTTATTTTTATGTTGTATTTGTCTTCCCCTTATGATGTTTAGGGGGAGGTAAGCGGTGAGGGTATGTGTGAGGTCAAGGGGAGTGCACAGGTCAGATTACAGCACAAGGTGAGGTCCCTCTTGCAAAGAGAAGGCTGAAGCGCGATGTAAAGAGGAAGTTAATGTGGAGCCTCGCCTTATGCAATTGCTTTATTTCAGGAAGTGGGAAGCAGTCTTCCAATAGGCCAACAGCCAGCCCCCCTCCCTCCCCCCCGCCACCACCGCCAAACAAATCTTTCCATTTTGGTTCCACCTGCAACACTCACCTTTAAGATGCCACCCCAGTCCCACCCGTTCCTTTGTGTACAGTTCATGAATTGATCTTCTGGGTTATCCTCTTCCCACGCACTCACAACAAAAACGGCTCATTAGCTGAGATGAGATCACTTGTTGCAGTATGTTATGATGCTTTTTTTCCAGCCTAGTTGCACTTCAGTGGTTGTAAGTGCTTTATCCCTTTTGCTTGGTTGTGATGCACAGGGATTTAAGAATGATTAAGGGAAGGATACATACTTTTAAATGAGAAGAAGAGGGATTTGAGCACACAGTAAGTGTTGTTTACTTGCATTCCCTCTGAAAATGTTTGGGCATTGTTATGTTGGCCCGGTTTCTGTTCCTGTGGCAGGGAATGACCCAGAAGTGAGTCTTGTGTGGTTGTAGTGATTAAGAGTTATATCTTCATATGGGTGTCAGATTGAAACATCAACTGCACTTAACTTTCTGTTGCCATCAGCACCTTATGAGTAAATCAAAAATGTTGCACTTTTGTTTGTTATTAGAGGTTGGGAGCTCTTGTTCTGTTACGTGTGCTGCAACAAAGAGGAAAAGGAACTCTTCTCTCTTAGAATTAAAACGTTAGGGGCCTGATCTCAAATCCCATCTCCTCCACAATGTTCTCACCCATGGCTACTTCTTACTGTAGGGATTGGTTGGGAAAGACTTCATTGCAATATTAGACGGGAAAGTGAACGAGTTCTGTTTCCAGGACTTTTGTAAACTAACCATTCCAATCTTTTTTAGAAGTGCTCGGTGGTGCTGTGGTGTTGGGTTTTGGGACCAGGCAACAGTGTGACTGTGCGTTCAGGGCAGTCAGAAGACTGTTTACCTCCAGCATCGTACCAGCACACATTCAATGATGGTGAAACGATGTGTGTGTCAGTGTTCAAAAGTTATAAAGGGTGGACAAAAGTAAGGGGAGGGGGGTGGTTGGGAAGAGTAGCTGCAGATGTAAAGACACATGTTGTTAAAACATTAACACCAACGGCATCGGCCTCTTCTCTAACCTTGGCTGTGAGTCTGTTATTCATCGCTGTTTGTGTTGTTATTGTTGACATTTTTAAAGGTGGTTCATCTGTGTTTGAATTTGGTGGTTTTATGAATTGATGTGGTAATAATAAAACAATATTTTTTTTGTATATTTTGCACAAGACGAAAGGAACCAAATGTTACAAATATGATCCCAATTAGTTGATATGGTCTTAACAAGGGAAATGCAATATATTTGTGTGTAAGTGAGAAAAGCTGTTGTGCGTGTGATGTTGTGTATCACTTCTGGATAACCAACTAAAACAAGTAAAGTCGGCCTCCATTACTATTGTAACCCATGCAAAAAGCTTCCATCAAATATGTTTGTTTAGATATCATAGAATATATTCACATTTATATTTTTACATTGGATTTTAGTCACAAAATATAGTTGTATTTAAAAACAAAAAAATAAAATAAAGGAGCCACCCTTGGGTATGAATGATGGTGCTGTGGTAAATGAAGAATAATACTGCTTGAATTTATACAATACTTACTCTAGATGTACTTTAAGAAAAAGTCATAAAAAACTGCATGTCACAGGACTAAGTTTCCTTTCCCCTCTCTAGTCTGTGTTGTTGGCTGTTCAGGTTCTCTTTGTGTCCCCACTCTTTAACCAGATTTGTGAGCTGTTCAGCGTAAAGTAGTCCCTACCATGCATTAAATAACTGTTTTTCATTGTATACACTGTGCAAGATGTGTGCCTTTATACTCCAAAATTATTTAATTTTATATTTTGTAATCTTTTTTTAAAACAAAGGTAAAAGGTTATTTTAATAATAGGGTGTTTACTTTGACATGCATTATTCCCAACTTTGTTTTCAACCCCCTCCCCCCCCTCAACCTTCTTCTGCTTTAACACCTCTGTATTCAGATTTGTTCATATTATAAACAAAACCATTCTAATGATTGTGTTTTAACCATCCTAAAATGTTAGCTGTCTTAAATTTGAATATGGTGGATCGGTTTGAATTCTGTAAATTCAAATCTATCGTTGTGGTTATTCCGTGTGTACAGGCATCCCCTTTCCTCCTCCTCAGAGTGAGGGGGTGTCTGCTGATGTTAATACCTTGTTCGTTCACGCTGGTCCTGCCTTTATAAAGAACGTGTGTGTGTGCAAGTGCATTGTGGAATGTGATTGTGTTTTGTTTCACGTTTACCTTCTAACCACAAATTTCAGGAATGTGTTTTTTTTTTAAGTGTTTGTCCAAAATATCACTCGCCGTTGATGTACAACCCTTACTCATTTCTGAACCAGGTTAATGTTCTCTTGGCATTTTATGTAAGCCGCTTGTTATCAGGGAGGTTCATCAGCTGATAGTTCATCCTGAGTCAGTGGTTAATTGATATTTCAGTGTTCTTTCACTATTAATGGGCTGTTTTGTTTCTATTGTCACGTAGCTCATACTGTACATAGGTTATGTTATTGAGAAAACAGGGAATGAGGCAACGCAATCATCTTCTAGTCTGCTTTGCTCTGTTCGGCCCTGGAGGCTCCCCTGTAGACATAAGCAAGTAGAAAACAGAGCAGTGCATGCTGGAAGAGTGAGGGTTTTTTTCTGTTTTGTTCTGGGAATAATAACTCTGGATCTCATGTAAAGTGGGCGATGCTGATGCCAGACTTTCACAGATGCAAATTAAAGACAATAACACATGCTCTGCTGCTTTTTGAAATAAGTCCTTGCTTTTGTGACTTCTCTCATGAATGAGCTCCTTCAGCCAATAAACCCACCCAAGAGTCAACCTGCTGCCACGTTAACTTGCCAAAAGCAGCTTTCAGCAGTCAGAACTACACCACATGAGCTTGAAGAACATTGTGTAATAGTGTAATGTGTCTCTTTGTTTGAACTGAATTTGTTTTTAACATGCACTGGGAGATGGAGCACGGTGTGAATTGCTGATATGTGAATACGTCCAAACTTATGAGAAACAACCCCGTGTTCATGTGGTTTGTCAAGTGTTAAGGGACAATTGGATTACAAATTCAAAGGACCTGAGGCAAGGCAACATCTGCAGAGATGGAAAACATTTCCTTTGGCCTTATGATTTAAATTCAAGAAATCTTTGTTGAGGAAAAAAAACTAATTAACTAACTAATTTTGGAAGTTATTGACTCCTTTGAATTTGCATGCACACACCAGGCCACGAAACATGCCCTCTTGCAATTGAGCTTTGGTCTCACAAAAGTCCTGAGTACTTTTAGACTATACCTAAAAGTGTGTGTGTGTGCGTGTGCGTCTAGCAATGGTTGGTGAGCGTTCCCTTTCAGTGGCAGAGGCCAAAATGATGTATGTTTATTGTGCTTCACATTTAATGATAATAATAATACACTCCATAATTCCATAAGTGTTCACTCAAACCCATTAAAGCACTTGTTCTGCTTAACTCAAAGTTTATCTTTGATGAGTATTATTTGCTGTCCACTGTTCCATGTCACATACAGTGAGGAAAATAAGTATTTGAACACCCTGCTATTTTGCAAGTTCTCCCACTTAGAAATCATGGATGTGTCTGAAATTGTCGTCGTAGGTGCATGTCCACTGTGAGAGACCTAATCAAAAAAAAAAAAATCCAGAAATCACAATGTATGATTTTTTTTTTAACTATTTATTTGTATGACACAGCTGCAAATAAGTATTTGAACACCTGTCTATCAGCTACAATTCTGACCCTCAAAGACCTGTTAGTCTGCCTTCAAAATGTCCACCTCCATGTCCACCTCCACTCCATTTATTATCCTAAATTAGATGCACCTGTTTGAGGTTGTTAGCTGCATAAAGACACCTGTCCACCCCATACAATCAGTCCAAGACTACTAACATGGCCAAGACCAAAGAGCTGTCCAAAGACACTAAAGACAAAGTTGTACACGTCCACAAGGCTGGAAAGGGCTACGGGGAAATTGCCGAGCAGCTTGGTGAAAAGGTCCACTGTTGGAGCAATCATTAGAAAATGGAAGAAGCTAAACATGACTGGGAATCTCCCTCGGACTGGGGCTCCATGCAAGATCTCACCTTGTGGGGTCTCAATGATCCTAAGAAAGGTGAGAAATCAGCCCAGAACTACACGGGAGGAGCTGGTCAATGACCTAAATAGAGCTGGGACCACCGTTTCCAAGGTTACTGTTGGTAATACACTAAGACGTCATGGTTTTAAATAATGCATGGCACAGAAGATTCCCCTGCTTAAACCAGCACATGTCAAGGCCCGTCTTAAGTTTGCCAATGACCATTTGGATGATCCAGTGGAGTCATGGGAGAAAGTCATGTGGTCAGACGAGACCAAAATAGAACTTTTTGGTCATAATTCCACTAACTGTGTTTTGAGGAAGAAGAATAATGAGTACCATCCCAAGAACACCATCCCTACTGTGAAGCATGGGGTGGTAGCATCATGCTTTGGGGGTGTTTTCTGCACATGGGACAGGGCGACTGCACTGTATTAAGGAGAGGATGACCAGGGCCATGTATTGCGAGATTTTGGGGAACAACCTCCTTCCCTCAGTTAGAGCATTGAAGATGGGTCGAGGCTGGGTCTTCCAACATGACAATGACCCAAAGCACACAGCCAGGATAAACAAGGAGTGGCTCTGTAAGAAGCATATCAAGGTTCTGGCGTGGCCTAGCCAGTCTCCAGACCTAAACCCAATAGAGAATCTTTGGAGGGAGCTCAAACTCTGTGTTTCTCAGCGACAGCCCAGAAACCTGACTGATCTAGAGAAGATCTGTGTGGAGGAGTGGGCCAAAATCCCTTCTGCAGTGTGTGCAAACCTGGTGAAAAACTACAGGAAACGTTTGACCTCTGGAATTGTAAACAAAGGCTACTGTAACTAATAATAACATTGATTTTCTCAGGTGTTCAAATACTTATTTGGAGCTGTATCATACAAATAAATAGTTTAAAAAATCATACATTGTGATTTCTGGATTTCTTTTTTTAGATTATGTCTCTCCCAGTGGACATGCACCTACAATGACAATTTCAGACCCCTCCATGATTTCTAAGTGGGAGAACTTGCAAAATACTTATTTTCCTCACTGTATGTATTACACTGATGCTCTGTATTTGAAGTGACATATTTCCCACTGTTGGTAATATTAGTAAGGAAGAGAGGAAGAGGGTTTATTGTTCCAGTTTTGTACATGAATTGTTGTCACGTTTGCAAAGTAAACTAGAAGCATTATCTTTTGGTATTATTAACCTCATGCATAAATCTCCTCTCTACTTCAATAGCCTGCCCTTTCCTCGGATATAATCCAATACATTTAAACTAACAATTAACTTAAATTTAGAGAACAAAAGATGCACAAAAAAACTGAAAGATAAAACGTTAACGAAAAACGTAAAGGTATTGAGGAACCGTTTCTTTATTATTTTTTTAATGTGTTTTTGTAATTATAATGATAAACCAAAAAAGATTTGAATTTACAAAAAAAATAAAAAATAAACCAGACTGCGACACGATTTAAATCGTCTCATGCATAATTGAGTGTAGTCTTCCAGAAGTTAACATTATGGGAGCAGTGTGCGGATTATCCGAACACACATCTGATACAGGCTAAAGGATATAGAAATAGAAATATAAGGGACAATGTGTTTATGTAAAAACGTTCAACGTCAAAATATTTTGCGTTTTTATTTTATTTTGTCTGAATACCAATAGTAACCTATGGTAAAATGTCCCTTCTGCACGCAAAATATCAAATGTCACAAATAGATGGTTGTGATGCCAGGTGAAATCACGAACAAATATTATGTTGACATACGCACAGCATTTGTACTTAACCCTAAATATTTATTTAGAGCGTTGCATTTGCTTTTCCTTTTTTACAAAAGGTATTGAAAAACAGAATACATGCCTTGAAGCTTTTATTAGTTTTGGCAATCATTTCTTAATATTTAGAATTTAAAGACAGCTTCATACGTTTTCATTCAGCATCAATACATTAGAACAAAGAGTAAGTTCTTACTTTAGGAGCAAAAGGCAGTGTAGGTCTATAGTATTACAACCAGCTATGTTGAACAATTGGTTAAATGCCAAGGCTGGACTATCCTACAGGGATAGTAATATACTAAGGAAAAATGCGGAGGTCGTACTTTCGATACTGCCTGGTTTATTTACCTTAAATAGGAAATATTAAATTTTTTATTTGCCTATATTCATGAATAACGCGGCAACTAGGCTACAGGTTATAGGTAGGCTATATTTTGTTTGGCTAGCTTATCAACCATGTAGTCTGTATTTATTATTTAGGCTATTAATTAACATTGTAAGGGAAATCAAAGCCGCCCTGCTTTTCCTAAAACTACAGTTTCAGTATAGGAAAAAAACATACAGGCCTATATTGCAGACTTCAACAATACAACCGGCGATATATTTAAATCAGATTTTTTTTTTTTTTTTTTGGGGGGCGGGACAGCTGTAGCCGGAACATGTTCAGATCTCCGCTGCGATGAGAGGCGGAGGCTCATTTGCACCGTCACTCCGTCAGCACAATGTGGAGAACAAGCCGAGACAACCGAGCAGACAATAAACAAAGAGCGGCTCGCCATGTGCGCTGCAGCTGCTGCTGCACACACACACACACACACACACACACACACACGCACGCACACAACACAGACGCAACTGAGCTGCAGTGAGGAGTCGCGGCCGCCAGGGGGCAGTCTGACCTCTGTAACCACAGCACAGACAGAGTTTCCATGGGGCTCCATGAAATGCCCTTTATTGTATATTTAGTGTCTCTTATATCTTTCTTCAAACCAGCTGCAGTTACCACCAATATGCATTTAAAGTTGTAAAAAAAACTATGTAAAAGATGAGAAATTGCTCTTTAAAACAGCTTAAATTTACTGTAAAGGCATTGACATGGTACATATTCATGTTAACATTTGAACAGGATGTGTAGTGTGAACTGATGTCAGGCCGGCTGGTAGTTCTCCAACCGCTTTAGCAAGACCTCTGAGTAACCAGGGGAGTAGTACCTGAAACAACACACACACACACACACACACACACACACACACACACACACACACACATATTCTGTAAATATCCTACACTGTTTAATACTTCTTCTAGTCTGTCCTTATTACCATAATCATACACCTAAATTCTGCTTTTATATTCACTTTTTATAAACACAGTATAACTCATTCAATTGCATTTGCTGATTTTATTCTTAATTCTAATTCTATTTTTTTGTAATACATTTAGGCTCATTGTTAATCTGAATAAATGGTAAAAAAATAAAATAAAATCATAGGATAGGACGGGAATATGGGATGGTGGAAAAAAATAGTACTAAAAATGTACTGCTGAGTTAGCACACAGATCTGAAATTACTACCATGTATATGATGATGTGATCGGATCTGTCACTCCTAGATATCTCCGAGGTGTTCCTTACAAAGGGTTTGTTTTAGCATATGTGTGTGTGTGTGTGTGTGTGTGTGTGTGTGTGAGGAGGGGGGTTGGGGGTTGAAAAACAAACCTGACTATCTCTTCAGGAAAACAGCTGTTGATAGCATTGATGTACTCCTGGAGAGGGGAGCCAGGCTCAGCATCGATCTCTTGCACTTTCTTCAGCCCCCCGCTGGTAACAAATAGACGGCGAGCCTTACTGTCATTAGGCAGCACCTTTGAGGAGATTAAAAGCAGTGTATAATACAGATATAAAATCTTAACAAAACAAAAACTGACATTAATTTAAATAAAATGTTAATTCAGATTAATGATTGAAGTCGTAGACTCAGTCACTCACCTTGCTAAACTGGCAGATAACGTATTTGAGGATGTTGCTTGGAACAACGTAGAGGAGGGGCTCCAGACCTGGCAGGTAGGTGCACTTCTGCAGAATGCTCTTCAGAGCCTTCTTACTCTAAGGAGAGGGGGATGACGGAAATATGCATAAACAGTCATATAAAGCTTTTCTATTTCTCTCAGCTTTCTACCAAGTAACATTCAATACCAGCTGACTTGTCACTTTATGTACAGTAGCTTTATGTATGAATGTATGAAAAGAGTCCTCTTTTAGAACTTTCTAAGAATACACTAAAGGCTATGCCATGAAAAAGTTATTCCAAAACTCATATGTTGAAAAAAGTCATAGTGTAGAATGTCGACAAAATCATAAAAAAAAATAGTATAGAATGTTGGAAAGGAAATCCAAATTTAATATGTCCAAAACTTCCAGAAAAAGTCATAGTATAGTATGTCACCAAAAAAACATTGTATGGTATGTCAAAAAAAGTGATAGAAAAACCATAGTACAGTATGTCAAAAAAGGGAAAAAATAATAGTATAGTACGTTTAAAAAAAATCATAAAAAAATAGTAGTGTAGTAAGTCGAAAAAGTTGTAAAAACTCATAGTATAGAATGTCAAAAATAAGGGATAAAAAAGCCATAATATAGTATGTGGAAAAAAGTAATTATAAAAAGCCATAATATAGAATGTCAAAAAAGGTGAAAAAAAGGCCATACTCTAGTATGTTGAAAAAAGTGATCAAAAAACCATAGTATAATATGTCGCAAAATGTTGAAGTATGTATGTATGTGTGCTGAAAAAATCAATAGAAAAGTCATAGTACTTAAAAAAAAAAAATGTGATCACAAAAAAAGAAAAGTCATAGTAGAGTATGTCAATGAAATCAGAAAAAGTCAGGGTAGTATGTTGAAAAAAAACTTTACAAAGTCATAGCAGAGTATGTCGCCATAATCAGAAAAAAGTCATAGGATAGTATGTCACAAAAAAAACATTGTATGATATGTCAAAAAAAGTGATAGAAAAACCATAGTACAGTATGTCAAAAAAGGGAAAAAATAATAGTATAGTATGTTAAAAAAAATCATAAAAAAATAGTAGTATAGTAAGTTGAAAAAGTTGTAAAAAGTCATAGTATAGAATGTCAAAAATAAGGGATAAAAAACCCATAGTATAGTATATGTTAAATCCAAATTTAATATGTCCAAAACTTCCAGAAAAAGTCATAGTATTGTATGTCACCAAAAAAACATTGTATGGTATGTCAAAAAAAGTGATAGAAAAACCATAGTACAGTATGTCAAAAAAGGGAAAAAATAATAGTATAGTATGTTAAAAAAAATCATAAAAAAATAGTAGTGTAGTAAGTCGAAAAAGTTGTAAAAAGTCATAGTATAGAATGTCAAAAATAAGGGATAAAAAAGCCATAATATAGTATGTGGAAAAAAGTAATTATAAAAAGCCATAATATAGAATGTCAAAAAAGGTGAAAAAAAGGCCATACTCTAGTATGTTGAAAAAAGTGATCAAAAAACCATAGTATAATATGTTGCAAAATGTTGAAGTATGTATGTATGTGTGCTGAAAAAATCAATAGAAAAGTCATAGTACTTAAAAAAAAAAAATGTGATCACAAAAAAAAGAAAAGTCATAGTAGAGTATGTCAATGAAATCAGAAAAAGTCAGGGTAGTATGTTGAAAAAAAACTTTACAAAGTCATAGCAGAGTATGTATGTCGCCATAATCAGAAAAAAGTCATAGGATAGTATGTCGAAAAAAAGTCATAGTTGTCATATGTTAAATGTCAAAGCATAGTATGTTTCAGAAATCATTAAAAAAAGTCATTAAAAAATCATAAAAAAGACAGTATAGTATACAGTATATCAAAAAATGAATAGAAAGTCATAGTATAGATCATCATAAAAAGTTGCAGTATAGTATAATGAAGAAGTCATAAAAAAACTGATAGTACAGTATGTTGAAAAAAAAAGTCATTAAAAGTGTCTGTTTTTGGGAAGTAATTCATGTTAGTTTCATTTCAGTTGTGATAATTAAAAAAACACTGCTCATTCCACTATCTCACTGCAAATCAACCTGCAGAGCTGCAACTCTTACTTTGGCTTGCAGGTCCTCTGAGCTGCTGGGATCCATGTAGAGTTCCAGCAGTTTGATCAGGAGGTCAGAAGTGGCCACTTCCTTGGCGTGTACAGGGGTGTGATGACCAATCTGGCCGATGGACCAGGCTATGGCCGCCTTGATGTGATGTTCATGCTCCTCAGACAGACACAGGGCCAGCTGGGGCACCCCCTGTAGGACAGGAGGACACACAGCACAACAGGACTGGTTCAGTCAATATGACCTACATACTGGACCTGAAGGAATATCTGTGCTTTTAGTGGTGGATTTAGATGTCAAATGGCTTTTCGAGGAAAATCAGAAGAGAAATGAACACCTTGGAGAGAATGACAGCCATGGCAAGGTTCTCACTGTGAGCTGCCACATATCCCAGCATCATGATCCCCGGCAACCGCAGGTTTCCACGGCACTCGCCTAGATAGTCGATCACAGTTGCCATGCCACCACAATTCACAATCACCTGGGACAACTGGAAACACAGACACAGATAACTTTGTGTCCAGCCATTCATATTTGTCCCTACAACTGTAAGTGTGTGCATTACCTCTGGTGTGTGTTTCACCACCTCCCTCATCAGAGTGGTGACGTTCTTCCTGACGTAGTCATCTGGATCTTTGAGGCAGGCCACTGCTGCAGGGAAGATGTCAGCCTCTATCACCATCTCCGCCAGGCTGACCGAGTGCTTACTGATCTGACTGAGGGCTGAGAACACCTGCCTCTGGATGGAGACAACAGCATATCATTTTGTACTAAATTTTGTCTAAAGCCAGCATCTAGGTTGAAATGTTACTGTTTTTTGTTCTATTGCTACACTCGGATGGTACATTAATTAAATTTAATTAAATGTATGTCTATCTATGTAGTTGTTTCTAAAGTCAAAAATAATCTACATGCAGTCAATGTCACATCAATGCAGGTGCCACTTTTTTTGCTTCAAATTCACCTCTTTTTCATCTTTTGCAAAACTAATAGAAACCTGATTCATGTATAATTGTTTTGCTTGCAGGATTTATAAAATGCACACAGAATTTCAAGTTACTACAATGGTATATTTGTACTCAATATTTATATATGATGGATAATGGATAAGTAAAAGCATTAAAGAAAAGCATTTGCATTTCTATTGTCATGATTAAAATCAGCCTTAAGCTTCAATAATAAAACAATAGAGGGCATGCATTAGGTTACATGAATATTCAGATATTAGTAATTTATTTACTTTATTTGGCAAGCATTGTCATAAGGTAAGAAAATCTAAATTAAGAAGAAATATATATATATATATATATATATCCATATACGTATATAATTATTGTAACTTCATAAAATTATCCATGTATAACGATTACTTTTTATCATTAATGAGCTGAACTAAACCAACAGTTGTATATGCAAGGCTGTTCTTTAAGCTGGCCTACCTTGAGTTTGGCATCTGGATTGAGTATCATCTGTGCCAGATGTGCGATGGCACCAGCGTCCACCACAGTCTGGGCCAGCTCTGGCGTGTGCTTGGAGATGTCACTGAGGGTGGAAGCTGCGATGCGTTTGAGGGCGATCTCAGGCTCCAGAAGACACAGCACCAGCAGGGGGACAGCACCCGCATCCACGACCGACTGAGACAATGCTGCACAGTAATGGAAAAAGGTGGGAAACGTGAAAACAACACAGATAAAGGTAAAAGGTCTATGTGTGCAAGTGCAAAGAGAGACATAGAATGGTAATTGAAAGATAACTTATAGGCTAAAATGTTTCTTCAAACCAAGAAAGTGAGAAAAACGCAGCGGAAAATCATAGAAATCTAAGCATGTCATTGTGTTTTTCTTACATGCGTTGTGTCGTGCGATGTAGCCGAGAGCCCAGGCAGCAGCCTCCTTCACCCCAGGATCAAACTCCTCCAGACAGAGAACCAGGGCATCAACTCCACCGCTGGCCACCACCGCCTGGGACAGCTCGGGGGAGTGTTTAGCAACTGAGCGCAGCACAAACGCTGCTGCCTTCTTATAGAACCTCTGCATGCAAACACACACGGACACACATTCACTGTCATGATCCAAATTGAGCAATAATCTGACATTAGATGTTAATTATTGAGAGATACTAGCCAGTTATATTGTTCCATGATTTGATGACAAATATCCATGTCAAGCCTGGAATGAGATTTGTTTTATTTTTTCATGTGTGTGTTTTAAACTAATATAAAATAATTCAAACATCCTATGTGCCTTATGGAGTTTTCTCTGTACTGTTTAACTGTCATGTTTTGTTGACATTGGCTTAAATTCCTCATTGTTTGGGGTCCCATAGGAATGCTAAATCAACAACTTTTCTTTTCTTTTCAGTCAACAGAAAAGTATTGAAGTCGTAACAATGGGCTTTCACATTAAAGTGGATTGACTAAACCATTGCTATTACACCAAAACAAAGGAGTTTAATATGTTGAAATGGTTTATGGATTCTAGAGTTTCCCTTGAAGAAAAGAAATTGTATTCCTTTTGCCAAAAACATAATTCACAGATACAGAAATGTACGCTATAACTTGTTCAGCTTCTTTGATATCAGATAAGACTGCAGGGAAGTAAAAACTCTAAATGTAGGCAGTTCTGATGAAATTAGTAAAGTCATGAAGTATCAAGTCAATAAAACAATAATAAGCCTGTTTTTGAAAGGTTTCAATGGAGAATTTTCCTTAAAGTGCATTATAAATCTACATTAAACACTTAGCTCTTGCCATATTTGTTATAAAAAAAAAGTAAATGTAAAGTTATTCATGTCAGATTTTAAGCTTATTAGCCTATATGAGACAGCAACGTCCCTTTGATAACAAGAACCAAACTGTGTCTGTCTTCTCTGAAAGGGCTGAAAGAGAGAGAGAGAGAGAGAGAGAGAGAGAGAGAGAGAGAGAGAGAAAGAAAGAGAGACAAAGGCCTGGTTGCTCTCA
The DNA here is from genome assembly GCA_026937815.1 of Etheostoma perlongum. Classification (NCBI taxonomy): domain Eukaryota; kingdom Metazoa; phylum Chordata; class Actinopteri; order Perciformes; family Percidae; genus Etheostoma; species Etheostoma perlongum. The sequence continues at coordinate 13,060,528 of CM049392.1, forward strand.
TGGTAAAGGACTCTTAGGTTTTGAAGTAGACCCCAGGCGAGCTGCCAAGTTAGCCCAAAACACAGTCACATTCAAGGGGCTGACCCTGAGGCCCTGCAGGGTCTTTTTCCTCTCTCTATCTCTCTCTCACACACACACACACACACACACACACACACACACACACACACACACACACACACACACACACACACACACAAACACACAAGTTTTTAAAGGGCGGAGACTGAGTAGTGGACATCCTGTCTGTATGAAGAGCACTTATTTGACCAAAGGCTGAGATACTGACATTCTGTAAGGCCAGAGACTGGACCAGCTGGGGCAGGATATCTTCCTTCACCACGGCCTCGGCCAGGTCATCACTGTGGTCTGCCAGGCGGCCCAGAGCCAAAGCTGCCGTCTGCTGGATGCTGGGGACCACATCCAGCACGAGGGAACGCAGCAGGGACATCACACCTGCAGCAGGGGAGAGAAAAAAACACTGGAAATAGCTGCTAATGTTAAAGCTAACATAGTCTTAGTGGTTATGATTTTGATACTTACCAGCATTTTGAAGGATTTCTATGTTTTGGGGTCTGAGTGCCAGGTCAGAAACAGTTTGCACAAACTGAAATCTTGATTTCTGATATTGCTCAAAAACTGCAAAACACACAGAGACAGAAAGGTAGTTTGACATCTAGCTGCATCTTTCTTTTTATGAATCAAAACAGCTCATGAATCTTACCTTGAATAATCTGTCGTTGACTCATTGTCAGCCTGATGAAAAAGACGCCTCCTCCAAAAGCAAAAGATGCACTTTTACACGTTTATGCCAGTTATCTACACAAAACAAATTGAATTTATCACAGGATCGAATGCAGCGTTTCCCCCGGCCGTCTTCAGGTTTGGGTTAGGTATTGTTGATGTTTAGTGTTGCCGTGGCAACTGACAGGAAGTAGAATGTTGCGGCTCTCCTGCCGAAGATCGCATATTGCAAAGATGACTCACCCTGGAACCAAGGTTTGCTCACCTCGGAAAAAAGCTTCAGTGTGAGAGCTCAGTGCTGATATCGCCTCTCTGTTTCCACCAGCGCGAATGTTCACCACATTGTTATTCACGATTCAGAGGAAAACAGGACCGCGGAAACAAAGCGGCCATTGGCCGTTTTCTCAGTAGCTTAGCGCATAGCTATATATCCATGGTGTAAACGGTTAGTGTGGCGCTGAACTTTTCTTCATGACTTTTTTTTCAACTTTTGGTTCCCTTTCCTGCTCGAGCAGTGTGTCCTCAGATGACCTGCCTGCTGGATGAGTTATTTTTGTTTCACTTTGTAGGCTAAACCCTAAACCCCATATAGGCCTACATGAATATATAAGGCCTATGGCCAAATTTGAAACCTTATCATTATTATTAGGCTGTAGGCTATATATTATTATATTATATTTATGAAATTTAATTATAAAGTGATCCGTCCAAACAGTAGCCTAGGCTATCCTCGCTTTCTCTGTTGGTAGCATTTTATGCAGTAGCCGATATGTAGGCCAGCCTATTGGTGCTGTCACAGCAAAGAAGAAGAAATGTAGGCTAAAATTAAAATAAGGCAATATAAAGCTAGCCGATGTCTAGCCTAAATTCCAATTTCAAAAAAGTGTGAATAACAATTCGTCCAAGCACACAGACGTAAGACTGCATGTTGTTTTAAGTTATGAGATCCTACAACTGAATGGATATTTTGGAAAGATATTGAAGATAAGCCGATTTATATGGCAGAGTGCCGATTTATTTTTACTATTAAACATATTGCCTTATGTCATGTAGGCTAGTCTTTTTGTCCGGCTGCCAAAGTTAATAACTGTCTGTAACTTGCCTATTCAAACGTAGGCTATTTAAAATAGAATCACCCAACATCTGGCTATGTGTACTGTAAATGTAATACAAACCTGAGTTTTATCCGATTACAAAGACAAAGTTTATGCCTTTGTAATCGGATCACACTCGGTTTTTATTTATTCATTCATTCATTCATTCAGTCGCGCATTCATTCACATTAGATTGGCTAAACGCAAAGTGTTGTCGATTCCGTTTCAGATCAAGCCTCTGTTTTTAGCGGAGGGCTAATTATCACATTTTCATCCTGTTGTGCCACAAAAGATCATTATGTGCATTAAAGCAATATTTTCGTTTTGTGATGCTTTAATAAAATGTAAAAACAATAGGCTATCTGATTGGTTCCTTTTTTCACTGCAGTTTGATGTATTCTTAAACCCTGCTGCCCGCCTTATAGAGGCTACTTATCCAGGTTCCTTTTTTATTTAGGCCATTTGTATTTAAGTTCTATTGGAAAGTTAGATTTCATTCTCTATAGTTTTGATTGGTTTAAACATCACAATTCTATGCATTTTGGGGATTTATAGGCTATTGTATAATTAATTCAATTTGGGGGAAAACAAATTTGAAAAATAAAAATGTATTTAGCAAATGTAGTGAAGTAGCCTTTTAGTGTCCAAGATAATCATAAAATGACTAAAATGTGTCAAAAATAGTTAGACATCGTTACTTGAGGATTTAAAACACACTGGAATTTAATCATTGAATATAAAATAATACATTGTTGTCTCGTGGAAAAATTAGACAAAGTCCTTAGTTAATTTCCCATTAAACCCGCTTCGTTTCAGTAAATGCAATCACTCATGTGATAAATCAATACAAAACGCAAATCAAAAGACTTCTATGGTCATTGAATGCATTCTATCTATTCAGAAAGATGATTGGATCACGGGCCAGACCTCCTCCTCCTGCCTGCTCAGAGCTGGCCTCCTTAACACAGTTATCTACATCACAGCTGATTCCCACAGACATCTGGCGCAGTGCACCGTCTGTCCAGTTGAACTATTCCTTTATTTGGTTGTTAATGCAAAACACTGACTAATGATCTGCCATCACACAAAGAAACTCGACATGACTTATTCAAGTGTAAAATGTTTTATTTAGATGTTTTATACTGTGCAACAGTAACAATACAATAAGTTGTCCATACAATCGAGCGATACAAAATACGGAAAACACGGGAGACATCAAAACATCTGTCATTGAGCATGAAATGGAGCTGAACAGGAGCCCATGTCATCCCCTCAGAACAAAAAGGGAATAAGAGAATAACATCATCGCTGATTAAATATGCATTTTGTTTCTATTTACACGTGGATTCTCTAAAACTGCTTATAACGTGTTAAAGACGTGGAGGGTAAGCAATCCGATTCCACTGCAGCTACAATAAACAGTTGTTTTTTTTTCAGTAAAAGGCAATCCCCCCCCCCCAGAGGCATGTTTTCCATGAAGCCAACAGCGCCATGCACATTTGTGTTCCTTACGTTGAAACAAGATCATTGACTGAAACAAACACGCAAAATCCTCTTTCAATGAAGAAAAAGTGTTATCTCGAGCATGCATGTTTAAACTGACAGTTTCAAAAGATGCCAACACACATGAAATAATCATGATTAACACGTTTAAAAAATTGTAAAAGAAAATATAAAAGTTTATCTTCCGTTACTTCTGTAAAATAAAGATGTAGCTTTAAAATGGGATAGGCTTAAATGCTTCTCCTTGTCCTTTCCAACTTTTTTTTTTTTTTTGTCAACATCAAAGTCTGCTTTCATATTATAAAAACTTCCCATGCCACCCAACTTCCTCATTCCTTTTATTTTGAAATGTCTCTGATTCCACTACGTTTAAACTTACATATGATGCCATAATATTTAGAACAACAAATGGAGAGAGAAAGAGAGATAACATTGTCTACACAATGGAACTACGTTGGCATGGAAACAGTAGGCCTATTAGCTGAGCGGGTGTCTGGCGTTGGCTGGTCCGGTTCGGAGCCCCGCGTCATCCGGAGGAGGTCGAAGAGCCGTTCAGGGAAACTTTCCGGGGCTTGTTGCCGCCGCTGCTACCGCTGCCGAACTGAGTGAAGGGCCGGCTGGGGGTCGGAGGGGCGGCGGCCGGTGTCCCGTTGACGTTAATGGGGCCGTGAGGGAGCTGTGGGTGCGGGGACTGCGCAGGCGTGCCGGGGCTCGGCAGCGACGAAGACGTGGACGGAGCCCCGGCGGGACTTCCGGCTTTGTCGCTGGCAGAATCGCTCTCGGGCCCGGATCTGCTCGCGCTGTTGTGGCCTTCTTGCTGCGCGTGGCTCACCTTCATCTTCTTACAGTTGGGTCGGACTCTGTACTTAAGCGGTAAAGGGCCGTTCTGCGAGGAAGGGTTGAATAAAGTGATGATAAAATATTAGAACAGAAAAAAAATATTGTTTAACAAGCCGTTAGGCTACACAACCAAAATTAACTCTAAATGAATGTCCACCTAATTCAAAAATATACGCCGATTCATTGTAGCCTAGTCTAGGCCTACCCACAGCTGCATCCATGACCAAATATAAAAAACTTAGCCTATTCCAAAATAAAATAGCATGTAACCAAGCCCTTTTAAACGTCCAAAATATATTCTAAAAAGGACAGAGAACTTCTCCCTTGTATTTTTCCATTCCTCTGGGAATAGTCTAGCCTCCATGTGAGCCCACAAGCCACAATAAAAAAAAAAAAAATGAATTTTTGATATGTATATAAAATTGTCTAGACCCTTCCCCATCCAACAACCGCCTGTCAGTCTGTATTTTATCTTTTAAAAACATGTCAAGTGTCTGCTCCACCACCATTTAACAAATAGACTTGTTTTCCGTGCTGTGTAAACCTTTGGTATATTTGATGCAACTAAAATCAAAATGTCTTTAATTCAATATAAGTCAAATAAAATCTAAACCCACTCATTTCAAGGTCATCATTATTTAGCTGTAATTAAGCCCTGCATTTATTTAACCCTCATGTTGTCCTTGGGTCGTTTTCAGTTAATTTTATTTTTTTTGGTCACAAAAAATGAGCCGTGGAAATAAGCGCTGAAAATGTCAACATTAAAAATATCCAAAAACTTTGGAAAAAACACCAAAAACATAAAAAAGCACTCACAACATTGAAAAAGTGACAACAATGTGGGAAAAGTGATAATGTTGAAAACCCTTTTTTTTCATGGTTGATGGGAAGACAACACAAGGGTTAAAACAATAAATCTCAAGGTGTTTAATGAAGATAGACTCCAGCTGGTAAGGCATGATAATAGCTATATTTATTTGACAATATGTGACTTAAAATGATCAATTTAATATCATATATAAAATAAGAACAAACATAAGCTAAATAAGAACATTTGATTTACAACCGTTTGTTACTTAGAAATGTGGTGGACCCAACTAAAATAAAGTCTATTTTGTAACAAAAAAAGATAATATAATAAGATAATGTATAAAGCATATATATATATATATATATCATACCCTTCTCCAAGTGTAGATATATGCTATATCCATTAATGTGTAGTAATCTTTCAGAGGTTCATCTTCATACATGACTTCAACCTTGAGAGAGAGAGAGAGAGAGAGAGAGAGAGATATTTTTATTTAAACAGAGTAACTATATATGCTTTTAATAAGATTTAAAAAAAATAAAAATCATAGTATCATAATTACCTTGGACTGACAGATATATTCAAGTAGTTAAAATGTCAGGTTTATATTAGTCAAACATTGGATTAATACCAATAAATAAATCAATAAATCAGTAAAGACCTGGTAGGCATTTGGAATATCCATTTTGCTGCGCAGGAACTTCCTCAGATGCATGACTGTCATGGCTGCTGGACACTGCAGGTACCTCTTGTTAGCCACCTGCAGATTACATAGAATTCCATAATTATACATATGACATTTGTATAGAGGTGTATGGATATAAAGTGACTTAGCATCTAAATTAGACTGGTCCACCTTAAAAGCAGGACAAGAATTTGCTTTACAAAAACAATGTAGCCTTTTCTTAAAAAGGGAAACAATGTTTGATTAAAATGTGTCAGGTTTCACAAGAGAGGTGGAAAATTACATATTCATTAGTTGCTTTCATAAAAATATGTGTGCAGTATGATTCATTCTTATTTTGTTCCAAGAAATAATTCTGGCAGAGACGAGAATGTGGCCAAAATCAACTTGCCATATTCTGATCTTTAGACTGCTTGTCCTCCACTGCACCTCCCAGTCTGAACGGAATAAAAGGAAAAAAAAAAGAGAGAAAATATTCTGTGAAAATGGTTCTGTGATATTTTTGCAATAACACAATTTGATTATTAGCAATAAATAACATGATAAATAAGAATCAAAATATATATATTATTGTGGACATCAGACGATCTACCAATTAAAAGAAGAGTACACTTTATTGCTTACTCTTTTTTTCCTCCTACAGAAATTTTTTTTCCTTCTTGAAACTATATTTGACACACGCAGTACCCATGTCAACTGCCCTTAAAATGTTTTAAAAAAAGTTTATAAATTGCAAAACATAAAATAAAATAAAATGAAAAAGACTCATTTCATTAAGCCTTAAACAGTGAGGGACAATCCGTTACATATCTATCAGTCACTTCCTTAAAAACGAGCCTACATAAGGGATTTCCAGAAACCACTATAAGAAAAAGGCCAATTTCTTAACCTGAAGAAAATATTTGTTCAGGACCCAACTTAGCAGGATGTGACTCATTTGTGTCCTGCCCTGGATATTTTGCTGAATGGTAGGACAACTAAGCTTGGAGGACACAAAGACTCTATGCTTCCCGATGCAGGACAGGAGAGTTAATGATGGTCCAGGACCACTCAGGTTGGATCTGATCAATTATAATGCAGAATCTTATCTTAGACAATACATCTTTGAATCCAAGCAGGATCTGTTCAAACACATAACAATGGGCATGCTTAAATGTTTTCTTAAATACATTATAACATTATAATCATCATCATAATCAAGTTACTCTGTCAAGAACTGCATAAAAACTGTAGCATTAATAATAGGAACAAACCCAAACAACAAAAGCCTACCTGCTGTGATCAAAGAACTCAATAGAGAGGCTGATGATCTCATCATCTGTAATAATTCTTTTGTCCTCGTCTGCCACCTCTCCACGATCCTCATTTGATCCATTAGATGCTGTAGAAACCCCCCCCACAAGGATAAATATTGGAACTTTGAAATACAATAAAACAACTATAGAGAGTAAATTAAGTATTATATTTCATCCAGAACTTCAAGAAAGGTGGTTCTTTTTTCACTGTGTTGAGTAAAGGAAAATTAAATAATAAAATGTATATACATGCGTTCTAACTCACCATCTACTGGGTGCTCCGCATAAAAGTCTCTCCTCCTCTTCATTTCATCTGAGGACAATCAGGAAGACAAGCAATGACAAGTCTGTTCAGTTTTCACAGAAATATAAATCTAGTTCTTAAATAACACAACAGGATAAATAACATCAGAATAGTGGTAGGGATGTAACAATTAGAAACATTTGCTAATATTACATTATGGGTAATTTCCATACAGCAAACAAATCCTGTGCCTCAAAACTTGCAGAACTTTCCGCATCCATTTTATCATCATAATACAATACTTATAGGAGTGAAACATATGAGACAATGGAGCTTTGCCTGACCTTTTTGAGAGGTTTGATCAACAGCATATAAAAAAGTAACAAAAACAACCACATGTGACAATAACAATATGTTCTCAGCTCAGCAACCACAGAACTGTTAATAACAGATTATGAATGTATCAAGATAATAACACAAAGAAAACATAGAAAATCTAAACATATTGAATTATAAATATGTTTCACTTTTTTGAGGCGGGGTTAATTGATTAGAACTGTATACATTCTTATTTTATTCACTTTATATTTGCAGGAGTGGTAATCCAGTTGATGGGGTGCCGCTGACTATAAATGAAAGCAGCTATAGTCAACTGATGCAGATTCAGAATGAAAGTGAACAACGCTCTTACTTTTGAAAAGGCCGGGGACCAGTTTGTACACAATGTCCTGTAGAGTTTTGTCAGACCTAGATAGGACGAGAAACTTTAGTCAAGCCTTAAGATTTGCAGTTAAAATGAGACAGAAATGATGCAGATGGGTGAATCGCTCCTATTCAATTAAGCTTATGAAGAAGACAAGTAAGAGCTCACCACGGCAACACATTTTAAAACATATACATTCATAAATACTCAGTTCTTGCATTACAGCACATACACAGCCTGCATGCAACACAGATGTTCGATAGACGTTCATAACTGACTTTGGAAAATCTCACATCTATTATACAAGTGTTCATTGTGTCTGAATATGTTGAACCAATCAGTGGCTGATCCAGCTGTTCAGTGGGGAAACAACAGGGGGAAACCCCAAAGGGCAAGAAAAGAGGAAACAATGAATGTTCAAACTATTGTTATAGCTGCCTAACATTCCCCATGCATGAAAACTAAATATTTACATATCAGAAATAATATTTTTTTTAAAGTATATGAAAGTACATCAATTCAATCAATGGTGGGGCACAAAAGATGGCTTGTTACCGCACAAAATAAGGAAAGATTCCTTTGCTTAAAAAATAAATACAATCCAAACCTAAAAATGTGGAAAATTCAACGAGTTCTCACCTAATGTTGAGCAGAGGCTTGGTTTTATGCACTTGTACATCGCAGATGGGACAGTATTTGCTGGTTTCCAAGTAGCGCACAATGCACATCTTGCAAACTGAAAACAATAAAAAAGAAGAAGTAAAAAATGTGTCAATATCAGATGAAAGAATATCCTGAATCTAAACTGGGAAAGCTAAATCTGGGCTCAGGAGAAATCTCCTTGCAGCATTAACAGTTTAAATCAAAGCATGTGCAAGGAAACGTGCAAGAAGGATTCCTGCTGCAACATATTCTCAGTCATTAACGTGTACAGCTCCATGCCAACATTTCCCTCCTCCAACCAGAGAACAGCCATTGTTTTATTAGTTTGCTCACATGAGTGGAGACATTCGATGATGGTCGTGGCATCTATGAAATATCCTCCGCACAGGACGCACATGAGGTGAGGGTTGAGCTCAGTAATCTTTATCCTGGTTGTCCGATGCATGTTGAGAGAAAGGAACAGCAATCCTGCGTGGACAAGGAAAAGGTGTAAGTCAAAACAATGCATGCATGGCCGACGAGGAGGCATCAGAGGGCTGCAGGTTTCTTTTACAACGCGGAGCAGACCATTTGGAAAAGGCGGCTGTTTGTTTGACTGTGTTAAAGCAACATCATCTTTTATGCTAATACAATAATAACCATAGGGTAGGGAGCTCGGTGGCAGATTGATAGGCAGCATCACATAGTCACCTGACCGAGGCGCAGTGAATAATCATAAATCAATCACGTCCACAGAGAGATCGATGGAGCCTTGCGCTCCTCTCCTTCGCTTCATCTTAAATCAACATGCTTTAGCACATGGCGACATGAAAGAAACAATGCAGTGCGGGACGATAGATTTAATCAAAAGGGTTTCTCAGCTCCAAAAAAGAGCCACGATGGGACATATTATTCCGGTCCATGAGTCCTGATTTGGACGTAGCTATTCTACAAAATCTGAAGGGTTGGATAATCTGATGGTAAATACGTAGATATTAACGTAGGCTATGTATTAAACGTAGCCTATTAACTAGGTGCGTGCCTATTGTGGCTCTTTATTAGGCTATTCCTAAATTGGTTGATATATTGTAAGCTAGTTTTAAATTAGAGAGCAAGTGTCGAGGCTAACAATTAGGCTATTAAATAAATCTGACCAAAGACGAATCGGGCTACCCTTCAAAATAAAGTGGGCATCTCATAGCCTAATGCATCTCTCAATAAAAGAAAATTATGATTTAGCGATTTAGTTTGTGACCGCTCCGCTTTATAACAAGACGTTTATCCGACACTGGTGGAAAATAATATTAGGTAGCCTACAGGGTCTGTGGCGCCCCGGGGTGAATGTGGGTGAGAGGGGGTTGATAAGAGTCACACATTCACTGCGTCAGGTGTGCCACACGGGCTATGGGGAAAACCTGAGCGTTTCTATGGCAACTCCTTTTGCTTTTTAGCCCACATGGCGGGTCGCCAGTCTGAGAACAAGGCAGGATGTCTAACCAAAACAACAGCACGGCGAGCTGCCGGTGTGCAGAGCGGGAGTGAGGAGGGACCGGAGGCTCCCCGTCCCTCCGCGCACACAGACAGCGGCTGGACTGCCAGGCTGCAGACAGCACGGCTGCCATTTTGTGGAGGAAAAAAAAGCCCGTATCGCTTCAACGGGCTGCGGGGTTTCCTTCGAAAGGGGGCAAATAAAGCCGACGCGTTAACATGAGCTTCCCAAATCTTCATGGACCACATGGAGGAGTATGCGTGTCCAACGCTGAGACAAATCTCAGCTTTCTTCTGGTTTGCTTTGCGCCGTGTTTAGCACCGTGCAGCACCAACATGGCCAGAAAGCAGCGACTGCTGAAGTTGAAGCGCACACTGGATCATAGGCTAGGCTACTTATTAATTCTGCGCCATTATCATGCTAAAGTAGCCTAACAACCATCCTCTTTATTACACGTCAACATTGCTTATAGGCCTATACTTTTTGTGCCAATTGGCATTTCACTTTACAAACCCGGTTATGCAACCACAAGCTCAAACTAATTAAGTCCTCCAATGCCAAAGTATCGTCGTTGTTCCATTTTATCTATCCACAAGGCTATTTATGAGTCATGAGGAAGATGTATCTTAGAAAATAGGAAAACAATCATCTAAACAGGCGCGTAGCCTATTAATAAAAGCTGGGCTATAGGCTTATGATATCAGGTCACCCTTTGCGTTCATTTAAAGTAATAAAAACACCAGTGATTAAAAGTCTAAATGTAACAGAGTGTGCATGTGGAGGAGACGCTGTTTAAACACTGGATGACAGCCAGCCTGTGCCGATCTGAACCCGTGCCCGAGTCCCGGCCGGGTTCAATGCTCCACGGGACCTCTGTTGACCGTCTCTGAACACACCAGTTTGGACAGCGACTCCGAGTCCACATGGATAATGATGGACAATGTCTACCTATATGCAGCGAGCCTGTTGCTCCATTAATCGATTGCCTGGTGTTTGGACAACTGCTGTCCTTCTGTCCTGTGGGAGATGCATGCTCACTTCATAAGACTTCAAGTCAATCACACATCCAAAAGTCAAGAAGCGTAGCCTATTCATAGTGGGAACGAATGTTGCAAACGCTACAGTAAAGATCAAGCCATTGTTCAAGATTCCCATTATGCACAGGCTACAGAAACACTGACTGTATACAAGATGCAGCTACTTTGTTATTTCCATATGGCCCGACATGCTTAATTATGGAGTCGGTATGGATAACACATCAGTTAATTCAGAACCGCTACTGGATCTTCGTTTCTCTAAATAAAGCAACAACGAATGAGGAGATTTTCCCTCGCTTCTTGCAATGACCCTAACCTCATTTATTCCCAAACGAGAACAGTTCCTCTTGTGAAGGTTCCCCTTACACCTAAATCAACAGCAGCTGGAAATAACCCAATTAAAATCGGCAAAGTGGAAAAACCAAGACCTCATATTACAGCTGTCAGTCAATTCAGAAAATCATGAAATAGCCTAAATAACCACAGATTCCTAATTGATGACTGAAACGCATAATAGACGATACAAACAAGAATAACGTTGGATTAGTGTTAAATTGTGCTCATCACGCACTGTAAACCATCAAGTCTGGTGGGCTATTACAACATCTATTCACAGACCGCTGTAAACCTGCAAACCCGAAAAGTAAATAGGCTACATTTTAACCCATTAAGCACACATAGGGTTCTCAAAAGCATAATGAGTAAAATTATATTATTTATGCCCCAAGAGGTAAAAACCCTGCTTTGTGTGCCTGTCCTGTAGCCCCAGAGTCAGAGCTATGTGTAGGCCAGCGTATAGCCGTAAGAAGGTGAAAATGTGGTTTGAAAACCAGAACCGGAGCTTATACTTCAACAAACAAACAGTCTATGCTGGCCATAGCATGTCGTAGGCTATATGAAATAAATTCAAACTACCGGTGCTTTGGCTGCTTGCAAGACACAACCAGCTTTTTGTATTATGGCCGACGTCTCGCCCATATTTGTTTTTAAATTTCTCAAAAACCAAACCATTCTTCTTAATTACGATAACCATACACTAAGACCTAAAGAGCCACTGCGCATGTTAAACGATGATCCAGTGTTTACCAAGCAGCCGTCATGAAACATTTATGCACATGTTAAAATGGTTTGCCTTCTGGTCACGTTGTGGGAGCAATCCAAGTTAAGTTAATAAATCCAACATTTAGGCATATAATCCCAAAACCAACATAACACCCTGTTCAAAACACCCCAAACATCAAGACTCTATAAAATAAAAGCGCTGTATGGAAAGATGAACCCAGAAGGACCGTTTGGAGCACTTGCTGCTGTTAACATCTGAGCAAACCCAGCCTGGTTCGCCTGAGATCTCCCACTTTACATAAATCCAAACGATGCAATGCAAAGCCCAGCCGTGATCAACTTATACAGACAGATGACTGACTAGTATATAATGCAACATTGGGTGTCCGTGGATCTTAATTCGCGTTCGTGCCCGAGCGGGGAACATGTTTTGCAAAAAAAAGTGGTGCGCAGACACACACAGAGCTCCACGTCGGTGATCGCTGCAGCCACCGCTGAAAGCTTCACATCCACCGCTGGATCGGACCGTAGAAAACCACAAAATCACCGACCGTAAACCTCTCTTTCTGCCCCCGTTAGTTAGAGACGATATCGAATAAGACATACCTGGAGGCTCGGCTGGGAATCGGTGGGTCTTGAGGCGAATAGACAATGAAAGTTGGGAGGCGATCAGCAGAAAATGAATAGGAGCCGAGCCGCCATCTTGAAGCAGGCTGCAGACGCTGTCAGTGGCAGTGAGCGCACGGCGGACCGGAGCGCATTTCAGATGTGCAAATAAAACTCCTCTTTTCCTCGCCGCTTGCGCGCTGTGTGCGTACCCGATCCGCGGCTTCGAGAGAGACCAGTCCTCCGGCTTTGTCTCGGGAAGGCTCCCACTTAGGCACCGATAACTTTGCCTCCAAAATATCCGCTTCACCCACAGTAAAATGCAGCAGTGTGTGTGTGTGTGTGTGTGTGCTCCGTGGAAACTGACACCGTAGCCTACCCAAAATGGCTTGTACTTCGCCCGCCCCGCATTTGGTCACGTGGTGTCGTCGCTTAAGGATGCCTGGGAATTACTGTCGGTGTAGTCTGTTCTTTCTCCAGATCTACAACGTATAAAATAATACACACAGTAAACACACTTGAACGTTTTAATAGTGTTTAACCACCAAATCGTATTTACTCAGCAGTTTGTTTGCCTGAGCTGACACCAGACATCTACTTACAGGCGCAGAAAAATTACTCTCGGTGTATTCTAGTCTTTCTAATGCAGCTATGACGCATGGTTTAAAATAACCCATAATAGCCTGGGCTACACATTTACAGTTTGATACACTTTTCGTTTCGAAAAGGCGCAATCCATGCACTTAACAGCCTATGTAGGCTATCCTACTTTCGCTCAAATGACACTATAATTAGTGGCGTCTGATAAGTAGGCTACTGACGGTGTGCCCTCGTCTCTCTGATGTTAAAAATAACTGCAGCACACGCACTCACACCGTGTTTTGGTCGTCTAAATGCCTCGATCCACTCAGTCTGTTAAAGCACCAGGCTACCTTATTCATCTCTGCCCATCGTTGCTTTAAAAGACCCACGTACTTGGTTAAAACACGTCCATATGACAAATGACTCTGGCGTCAAACCTTTGTCACAAGCTGTCCTGACATCTAAAAAAAAAAAAAAAAATGCGCCGCAACTTCCACTTGATGAATTGGAGCCTTTATCCTTCAGCCAGCGCCGCAGAAAACGAAGGCTGTTTATGGAATCTGAGCCGCTTCTACTGAGGAGCTTTAAACTATCAGCTGGAAGGTGGATGCAGAAAGCTTTTAAAGTCTAAAGGGACCGACATTTAATGTTGGCAAAAAAGGGAAACAGCTCTTTGTTAGTCTTCTATAAATAACTTCTATCAGTCCGAGACCTCCAGAAAAAAAACTGGGCTGATCCTCTTGTTGCAACAAATACTGCAGGAAACAAAATATACTGCTGTCATAAAACTATGACAACTATCCTATTCAGAGTTGACAAAACACAGACAGCTACTTTATTGGCTCCATAGACAAACTAAACTAGCCTACATGTTTCACATAATGACATCAACTGTTTTTATTATTAAAAACATATTTTCCCACCAAGTGTTCTAAAGACAAAGTAGATCAATGTGAGCACACCAAGCAGTGATAAGTATTCAAAACACGAGGTGGATTTGATTTTTTTTTTCTGTTTTAATTGAAACGCACACGTTGGAATGATAATTGTCTCACATGCATACACGTCTTTCAATCTCAGGTACAAAAAAGAAGCTCTGAAGAGATGAGCAATGCCGCTGGAGTTTAGTGCTTTGTGGTGCAGAAAAGGCGAGGAGACTGGACACCGGCATCACATCTGACTGGCTTTCTCCACACTCTTCGCAGCGTCTTTGAGCTTTCCCACCAAATCCTGAAAACAAGAAGCCATTGATCATTTTCAAGAAGAAGGTCCGGCGGAGATAACCTTAAATATCAATTAAAAAAAACTTATATTTACGCTATGAATTGCGCTCATTATAACAATTAAACAAAATTAGTAAGCGTTGAGAATTTTTGATCCAGTCTGACTTGATTGACACTGAAGACTAGGTCCGAATTAAATACACCAAATAGTTAGCATCGTGAATATGATTGCAGCCCACATGATTTAAATACAGGTCATAACATGATCAGGACGCATCAAACAGGCTAGGCCATGCTGGAACTTCTTTTTATACTAGACTAACTTTATGAATCATCGTCAATACAATCTAGGGTTCTGTAGTTAAAAAATTATAAAATAAAAAAAAATATATATATATTTGGCAGCAGAAGTGAAAATTCATTCCATGTGCAGAAAAAGCCCTTTCGTTTATTATGTCTAACAATTTAACACATATGTTCTGTGGAAGCTTCTCTGTCTGAAGAGGATAATTGCCCTGAAGCAATCAGCTCAATGAGTCGACTTTGCATTTTGTTAGTTTTTTTTTTTGCGAGGCTGAATGCGGTGCGTAAAAGCGAGTGATGCAGCTGCAAAACGGTCTAACTCTAGAATGAAATGGAAAACGAAAAATTAAAATAAAAAGCAACAAGGCACAAAACTCTTCCTCTACCTGTAGCTGCTCCACTGTGCAGGTGAAGTTGATATCTTCCTCGGATCCTTCATTCTAACAAAAGGAACAAACACGGCCATTGTTTTACGCACTGAAACGTGCCAAACACATCCAGGAAAAAACACGAAAAGTGGAGGCAGAAAAATGTGTTAGAGAGAGAGAGAGTCTTACCTCAGTGTTCAATGAAATCAAATAGAAAGGCTCGTTGACCTTATCAACCTGATCGTTCTGTCGGAAAAAAGACATTTTAGTTTGGCTTAAGAAATTGTTTACATAAAAGGACAAAAAGTGCTTGTGTTATGTACCTTCACGTGGTATTGTAGACGCCACGACGCGTCGTTAACCCGAGGTGGACACCTTCCTATGCTAGTGGAGATGGGACAGACAAGACTGTTGCATTATGTGGTGTTGATTAAGTAGACTTTATACAGGAAATACAGAAATGTATCTCCTGCAGCATGTTTACCCGGATCCTTTAAAGCATTTCCGTATTTAACAAATGTTATTTAACCACATGTCCCACAGTTTTGTGTGACACTTTATTTTTTATTTTTAGATTTAAATACTTTCCGTGTTTTATATGAATTGGCAATTTGTTTGCAACTGCCTGAAATCAGTTTGCATACAATGAGATTCTTTCACAAAGTAAGCTTGTTTATGGCACGTCATAAAGCAGCATTTACATTTACATTGCAATTAATCACAGGTCATGTCGACCCTCTCTGCTCCTCACTGAGCTGAAGCAACACTTTGCTTGCTCTTCCCTTAATTTTTTTCCCCCAATTCTACAAGAGAGGGTTGAAACTATTTGAACTGTATATTCAAGTCATCCTTAGGCTACCATTAGTGATGTGAAGTCGAATAAAAATTGGCAAAGAGTTGACCTTTAGTTCAATGAACCATCAATAAGCAAGAGCATTCAGTTATAATTCTGCAATGTTTAATTTTTATCCTTTAAAAAAAAATCTCATGTTCATCTTGGAGATATGATGAGTTTGGATAAAACAATTCACAAAGGGCTTCACCACTGACAGCTTTAAGCATTTTAGGCTTACCTTGCTAACAGACGCTCCAGTTCTTTTTTATGTTTCTGTAAAACAAAACATGGATCAGTGAGTTAAGGACAAGTCAGCCACAGGTCAAGAATACATGAAGAAGAAATGTTGCAATAATGTGTGTGTCACCTGGTGTGTGCTATAGAATATTTCTATTCTCTCTGCACTGAATGCAAGTTCTTCAAGGCAGGAGCTGCAAGAACAAACACTTTATTTACTTTAAAGTGTCAAACATTTAAAAAATATATATTTTGGAATAACTATACACATGGCATTCATAGTGACCCGTGTATTATTTTTTTCTATTTTCCAAGAAGAGATTACAAAGGAACAAATACACTACATACTGTATGTGCTACTTTATTTCCATGTAGAATGAATAGATGTTAATGTCTCCAGTTTGTAATCACAGTTAAAGGTTTTTAAATGTGGAGCAATGCAAGACAACCTAAAAGCAGAGATTTTCAAGGGAGTAAAAATAAATATATTCCTTAAGTTCTAAATGACATGTTAGCAGTATATTGGTGCTTGTTTGTTGGATGATAACAAACAAGCACACCTACAATACCAATCCTAGACACTTAACTCTGATCAGAATACCACCCTTCCTTCCATGACTAAAAAGCTAACTGTTAAGCCAATGTAAATGTGAGAAACTGTATTTTAAGCAGCCACCAGCGATCCACTCATACAAATGTAACCACCATTATTTTTATTGATTTGTAGCCATTTGCTGTTCCATAAAACTTGCAGACAATTTGCTTAATTATGCTAATTCCACCAAACTAACTAACTTTAACCTTTGTTTATCTGCGGGAACATTGCTGCTGGTATACTAGCAAGACATCCCATAGTTACACATCTGGGACACATATGGCCACACATGCAGAACACAACAGCATGGCTAATTAACTCATTTCAATAATAACAACAGTGAAATCACTGTTCACTCCTGTGAATCACATTGATTTGCAATATTTTAAATGTACCAATATAGCTGTTTTATAGTTTAATCTAGTTTTATAGGAATAATAAAATATTTCACAGATTTAATTAATAAATGTATTATAAGCTCATGCTCTCTTGGGACATGTAGGTCACAATAGTGTCCTTACATGCAATGTGATTAAAAAAATGCAAACAATATGCATATACAAAAATGAAGCAAGAGTAACATTTCACGGCACGCTGATATAAGAACACAATTTCCACAGCGGACACCTAATGAGTCTATATTTAGCACGCATGGGGTCACAGAAGCGTGTTCTACAGGAAACCTGTCTGATGTCGCCTACCTTATCGCTGACTTGTCCGCGTTGTGCTTGACTGCCTCCAGTATGAAGGTGGTCGCTGCAGTGTGACTCTGTTTCAGCAGTATCTGGTCGATCTGCTTCAGCTCGGGCTGATCTGTAAGCACAAACACACGGCGGCATGAGGATGCACCTCTGCAGGTCGCCAGTAACACGCAGCCTTTATTCTATATATGGACACAACAGACGAGTTTGATCGGTATAAATGATGTAGGCTAGGCTTGATTTGCGATTCATACTCGTGCTTTCTAGATTGACGTGCAGGATGGACATCAATGATGATTTGCATGTGAATGGGCCCCTCAGCTGCATCAGCCAGGGGTCCTTTGTTGGTGTGTTTGTACGGTGAACATTTCACTTTCTAAAACTCTGCCGTTATAAAGAGTCGGAATGCGGCAGAGGTTGGAAAACACATGGTGTGTGAAAACAATCGATGCAGCCATGACAGAGTTAACATGAAGCAGCCAAATCTGCGGTCATTTTGCATAATTTATAGGCTATTTAGCCTACCCCAAATCAAAATTAACAACACGAGCCAAATATCTGAGCGGGTTAAGAGAACAGTGTCCACTATCCGCTCTGACTAATGGTGATTGAAATAGTCTTACCACCCTTTATATTCTGAGTAGACTTGATGCCAGTTTAAATGACAAAAGGCATCCCGAGTGCCGTGTGATATTGTGTGACTGCTGCTGAATGTAAAGCAGGCAGCGGAAAAGGCTAAGACCGCTTTAGCCCAGTTGATGGGCGGCTGTCTGCTGAACCAATCCCCCTCATTAAAGATCTTAATATAAACACGGGGCATTCGGGTTAGAGCAACTGGCAGCATCCAGCGACGCCGTCAAACCCGCAAACATCGAGGCAGCTTCTCCACACAGCTACACGGGGTGAAACCGGAAGCAGCGTCGGAGACAAAAGCAGCGGCGAGGAGAGGCAGCAGCTCACCGAGGACTCCGGGCTCGGCTTTAGCGGAGAGCAGGCTCCGGAAGGACACGTCCACCAATACCCTGTAGCTGCTCTGGTCGAAGGCGGACGGCTCGGCTAGAGCTTGCAGCCCTCTCTGCACAGACTCAGACAACTCCATTTTGCAAAAGGGTGACTCGCGACACCAGGGCACGTGACTGATCAGCTGATGCAGCGTGTGGAGCAGCAGAGGGCTGAGCTGAGGAGCTGAGGAGCTGAGGCATTACACCCAGAGCTGGCTGGCAAATGTGAAGAGAAGGAATCGCTGGGTTAATGTGTTTTTTTGGGGGGACTGCTCGTAGGCTATGGTGGTTTTCATATTGCATTTTTCACCTTGTTGCACTACAAGTACACACAAGAGGCTAACGATAAACTGCACTGGGAATATAGGTTATTTTTAGCCACGCTCTCTGCAGTTTATCTGCATATTTAAGAAAACTGAAACATGAAACAAAAATATGCAATCACAAATGGGGTCCAACTGGAAACCTCACATCTAATAAACTTCTATAATCTTCATTTGTTGCTTGAATACCCTCAACAAGTAGGCTAGCTGTTTACACACAGATCTGTCGGCAGGCTAATTGGATTGTATAAAAAATGTTATCCTATGAAAATAGCTAATAATATAAGCTTCATAGTGCATTTTCAATAGGCTACCTGTCACTTCTGTAACCAGTGATAGCCTACACTGTTAGGGCCCCTCTTAATAGGCTACACTGAGCTGAACTGAGCAGGAAAATCCCTCAATGGTTTCTCCTGTTGAATCACAAGACACAGGAGCTAGGGATGAAGGGAAACCGATCCATGATTGAATGTTGTAGCTACACTGTACAGTCTGCTTGTGTAAAGAGTAGACAGCACCAGCCTTTTACAGTTTGAGAACATTATGCAGTTTTGCTACCAACGATTAAATAACACATTGACACCTGTTACAGTTTATTCATATGTCATGTTACATTGTTTTCATTTACTCTTTCATTACGTAGGACCCTGAAGAGTTGAAACCAACATGATCCTAATGTGCCTTATTGATTTCCCTTGTCAAAGATCGAGATACACTGGTGGAGATAAAGGATTTTAAAGACAGTTGAGATATGGATTTTGTGAAAGGATGCACAACATGTAGCTTAAACCTTTTATTTTA
This sequence comes from Etheostoma perlongum, assembly GCA_026937815.1. Lineage (NCBI taxonomy): Eukaryota > Metazoa > Chordata > Actinopteri > Perciformes > Percidae > Etheostoma > Etheostoma perlongum. Next base: position 13,080,252 of record CM049392.1, read on the forward strand.
TTTTACAAACATCTGACTTGTGTAAAGGTATGCACACACCCTTTTAATCTCCAAAGCGTTGTCTATGCGGTTTTGCTGCATTTATGGGTTATAGTCCACCACAGTGCCTAACCCAACCTGTTAGGCTAGGTCTACACATTAACTCAGTCATCATGTGGATATGATTCTAAACATCTGCATATGCTGCTGTTGTTTTTTGTGTGGGGAACGTCCCTGCTGAGTCTTGCGCCAGTCATCAGGAAGAGTGCAAGAGTGAGCAGAGTAGGTCACCAAAGTGTTGCTAATCAGTGGGCTAATACTAACTCTACACAGAAAAAGTAAAGTTACATAAAACATAACAGGATTAACTGAAGGCTAGGCTATATTAGGCTCTCATGTGGCAGACACTGTTTCTTTAATACCTGTGTATCTTTTAGAGAAGCAGTCCCGATATGTTTAGTCAACTTGCCTCTTTCATTTATAATTTACTTTTCAATTTTACACTGTAACTCTTCAGTGCAGATACTAAAAGTTTCTGCGCTGTTCTTAATGACCATGCAGCAGCACTCAACGGGTTAAACTCTTGGAGGTAAAAAAAAATATTGTTTTCAAATGTTGCCCGTAGCAGCTGCACGCACCGCTTTTAAAAATCATAACTCTAATCTAATTAGAGGCTGCATCATTTCTGTCGGTCTGTGGTTTTATTATCTGGGAACGAGCTGGATTAAACCTATGGCGCGGCCGGCCTGACCTCTGACTCCGCTCTTTGTCAAAAGTCCATTTTGGCTCCAGGTCGGGTTGTGAAATAGATTAGCCTTTACTCTCTGACGGCTGTTTTGTTTTTCCTCCAAGATATGCCCCTGTCTCTTACATCATATTAGGCCTACATAATCAGATGGTTTTCTGTGTGTACCTGCGTCATAAACCCGATGTCAAAAAGGATTTTGCAAGTTTGTTTCCTATTCACACTTAGACCCGGTAACTCAACATCCTCGGTCATATGCTGCCTTCTGTAGTCTATTTACATTTGGAGCTTCTTAGTAATTCCTTCAAAATAAAAGTCTCAATAGGCTAACAATCAAATCGAATAACTGACTGATATAAATGAACACTTATACAGTGACCCCCCTGTTCAGTATTTGCACTGTAACTTTTCGACTCCAAGAAAAGACATGTTTACCACTCCATGCTAGCCACATTCACTTCTTCTTTTTACCTCTATAAGTAGCCTATCTAGTTATATTCTGATACAGTTACAATAAGAAATCTAAAAATGTCTAAATGTCTAAACATGTCTAAACAATGCATGATTTGCCCAAATAGGTTAACCTATGACGTCTTGAAGTCAATATGAAAACTAGCCTACTAAAACTGTGCGATGTGTCATATGGCGGCGTCAGAACTGTGCTGAGATCTGTAATTCAATGCAATTAAAGAACCTCTAACTTCTAAACTTTAAGACCTTTGCAAAAGCCAACAGAGTTCTAGAGAAATAAAGTTGAATTCAACTGAGCAGTAAGTTGTATCACCTTTACAGGTCAAAAATGATGGTCAGCCACTGCTATATGCATACATATATATATAGCCTAGATACAGGCTATCGAATGTTGTTTTAAATACAGTTTTGTTACAAACGTGCATCTTTATTAAAATCTATGTTATTTCTCTTTCTGTTTTGTTATTAATCCTTGGTTGACTCAATGGCAATACAGAATCACTTTAGTTTTTGAAGTTAAGAGTCTTCACATCCTAACAGTGACAAACTGGAAACATCCCCTTTAAGAAGACTCTGCGGTGACATGACTTTGGAAAATGTGTGCATTGTCAACAAAACCAGTTTGCAAGATTAAGATGTCATCTCTGATCAGTAGGCTTGTTTCACCTTTACACTGCAGGACTGATTGTGTGCTATATGTTGAGTGTATTGCACGAAGGTTTTAACCCTAGGAGACATGCGTGACATGTTATATGGTTTTTGTGCTTGCCATGTTTTTTCAAAAATACAAAAAAATAGGCTACATTTCTAAAAAGTAGACGCTAAATCCCTGAAGTGAGGACTAAAATGTGCTGATTTTGGTGGCTTGCTTTCTTTTTCTTCACAGCTGTAAAATCCACGTTTTTTTACCAGAGGATCAGTCATGTCAGCTTTGGGATGGACTCCTGTAACAGAAGGCTCCAAAAAGCCCCAGACTACATGCAAAGCATGTTTTCATTCTGTGGCGTTTTCTATACACCGCTTATTTCAAATGATGTAATTAACCAATAATAGTAGGTCTGCATTGTTGCACTATATTGTCACTCTGTAACAAGTCTGCAAGAACGAGTTATGTGCAGACAGAGGAGGGGATTGGCCTCTTTCCCGGCGATCCCGGGGGTGACCCACATTGACCTTCATTTAAATCTCAAATATGAATGTTGCAGTGAATGCAAATAGTTATGAGCGTCATTGTAGAGAACTCCTTGTTCGGGTTTCTATTACTCCTGAATGTCTTATCTCACACTGATGAATGTATGGCTGCAGTGAAAATGAAAAACAAGTTTGGTATGCTGACATCAACGTTTCTAGTTCAGTATGTCATCTCATAGATGCCACTAACTGGTGAACACGTGAATAATGCATTGGTGAGATCTATTTTAGAGGTTTAACACAACAGCCCACCTGCCATTATCTACAGTGTGCAACCAGGAAAGGGGAGTGATGTTTGGTGAGTGTATTTATTTTCGAATGGGCTGCTGTTTGTGATGTGGAGATTCTGAAACACATACTTTATCTGTTTAATTCAAGACCCTCACATCCAAACAAGAAATGTTTCTTAATTCTGCCATTAGAATAAACACGGACTGTAGCCCTATGGATTTGCTCATCCGTGTATTCATTCCTTTATCATTTGCAAATAACGTAATTTGTAATTTAGTTTTAATGGTTGCCTAACTACGTAGGCCTATCCTATATTTTACTTGCTATGAGCGGATGTTGAGGGAGAAAAAAATAAAATAAAGACTATGTTTTACACTTTTAAAAAAAGGCTATAATAATACCAATGAGCCGAATACGTTTACAGTGAATACGCAGATATCACATAAATTCAATAAGAACGTTTTGTTTGAAATGTTGACGTAAAACCTAATCCAGGCAGCACGTGTTCCCCAAACTGTTGTAAAGTAGTCTTATTGTGTCTCTAATAGGTTAAATAAACCTCGCCTCTTCATCTTTGATTATGTGTGAGATGTCACTGACCTGCTGATCTGAATGTTTTAAACCAGCACATGTTTTTCTTCATACTACAAACAAAACTTTTCATTGATCGCCATGGAGCAAAAGAGATGTTTAAAGGCATTTTCTGGTCGACCTACAATCCAAAAAATGGTTTTAGACGGATTTACAATGTGCAAATAATATTTATTGCCTAAATCATTTATGTGTTGCATAAAAAGTGATAGAAATAACTGCAACGTAGCTAAAAATGTACTAGCCTATGCATTTGCCCTGCCATGTGGCATTATTTTATTTATTAGCTCCATAGATCCAGATTTGGCTTTAATTAAAAGCATGGAGTAGCATGAAACCCCAGCTCCCAATCCACCATGCACCGGGGTCAGGACCTTGATGTAACAATGAGGCCCCATGGAGAAAAATAAATATACTGTATGTTATTATTTAAAAAAAAAAACGTTACTGTAAACTAATCCCAACAGTAGCCTAACCATAGAGGAGAACTTCACTTGAGGAAAGAAAACTTGCTTTGCACTTTGTCATATCATCATCATCATCCTCATCATCAAGTCTGGTTAAGCGTTTTAGCACGTTTTAGATGTTGGCGTGACGCAACCTTTCATCTGAAATTAGAACCCCTGGAATTAATCTACGCGGCTCTGATCTGGTTCAACTGTCAAAAAAACAAGTTACAACACACACGCTGGGCTCAGTATGAGGCTATTTTGGTCATTTTTAAGGGAGCTGGTAGGAGGTGAAATTGCTAGCATTGAAGAACAACACATCCTAAAGTGTTGCCTGCAGAGGTGTGTGTGTTTTTGTGTGTGTGTGTGTGTGTGTGTGTGTGTGCGCGTGTGTTAGAGAATTTTTTGCAGAGTGATTCTGCCCCCTGTTGGAAAAAAAACCGTCCTCTTCCCCCTCCTCCCTATTCCCACTTGAATGCACTGCCTGCTGCTCTAATAACGTTTAAATTATTTATAATTTTACAAAACACGATCATCATGTTTCCTGACATATTCTGTTTGTGCTTTTTTGTAAGAGTATTTGTTTTGTGACGGAACTGTGCACAAATTACGAAATGAACCAAATAAATGTGAAAAATATGAATCCGTTTCAGCAGATTGGCGCGGATGAATTAAAAGTGCAACAATATGACTGATTAATCGCACTTTAAGGCGCAGAGAAGAGAGGATGCCCTGCAGACAGGGCCATATAGAATCTGTAATTAACGTCTCCCTGTTAAGTACCTCATTAACTATATAGAGCTAATTAAATTATTGTCCTGCAGAGCCTATATTCTCCTCTTTATTGAATCATTTTGACGTGTAATCCGTCAGATATGGTGGTGAAAAAGAGTAAGAAAGAAGGGCGGATACAACCCTCTGATGATAATATTTCAGAAAAACAAATCCCCCCTGCCCGTCCACAGAGGTCAGTATGGGGTCAGTGTCTTGCTCAAGGACACTTCAGCAGGGCCCATGGGTGCGTGTCGGCGCACCAGCGGCTCGAGCCGACACCCTAAATACAAATGGTGGGTGAGCGGCCTTGTGCATGAAAAAGCTTGTAAAAAGTAGCGAAATTGTTAAGGAACCGACGGATTTTCTAAGCTACGAGCTAAGGAAAATTCATGGAGGTCGGGGCTAACAAAGAGCACGCGCGCACGGTCACGCGCGTCTCCGCAGCCGCTGGGTGGCAGTGGTGCGGTTTCTCTCTCTCTCTCCCCCTCTCTCTCTCTATCCTGTGGGGCTCATAGAGGGAATCATCGGAGGGGAACAAAGAAAGGAGGGAGAGGGAGAGGGGGAGGCTGTGTGTGTGTGTGTGTGTGTGTGTGTGTGTGTGTGTGTGTGTGTGTGTTTGTGTGTGTGTGTGTGTGTGTGTGTGAGGAGGGGGAGGAGAGAGGGTTTCCCTTGTGACAGGACATATATGGAAATTTGAATTGTTCACATTCATCTCTAGCAGAGCGCGCATGCCCGCTCTAATTCACCATCTCTAAAACCAGCAGCATCACCACCATCACCTCCCATTATGACTTGGAGCGCGCCCAGGCTGCGTCGCCGGTTAAAGGCAGAAGCCCTAAATGTGACAAATGTGATGGCGATAGAGACTGCGTGGTGATTTTGTGATGTAGCCTATAGAAGGCTACATCACAAAATCTACAATCTATAGGCTAAAAATCTATAGGCTACATCCATTGCTCTGAAATCAGCGTGCGCGCGTGTGTGTGAAGCCTACGCACTCATACTCTTGACAATAAAATCGTTTGGGCTTCAACGTGATTGTAATTACAGTCTTCTAAGCCTGTCTATCACAGTTACAATATGGCAGGCCAATGTGTGGCGATATTAAATGCAAATATCACCTGACGTCAAATTTAATAAGACGGTTAGTTTTTAACCAGCTGTTCACCTTTTCATAGTGTCACACTGCAACTGCATTACAAATATATGAAAATAAACAATCTAACATTCTAATAGCATATACAATGGGCTAAGCCGCTAATAAAGGAAAAACATACAACACATGGGCTATGTTTAAAATATAATTAGCCAACTAATTAGTCTCATGATTAATTATTTAGCCTAGTACCACAGATTGGCTAAAACATATAGGCTGGATAAAATGATCTATCATAATAAACTATTATTTTATAATAATAATAATAAATAATAATAATAATAATATAGGGGCCTACTATTATTGTTGTTAGGCTGTTTTTATAATAATTATTATTATGATTATCATCAACATTCTGACGGATGATTGTTTAAATGAAATAAAATGCTATATCATTGTGTCTGTAACATTTAGCCTATTGTGTTGGCTAGAATACAAAATGCGCCTATTATCATATATTTTAAATGTATTTTTTTCAATCATACTATTGGGCTAATAATGTATCTGTTTTGGGGTAGGCTACGGAAAGGGCGAGAGAGCCCGTGGTTCTCTGAGCGCGCAGGGGCAGCTGTTCCTCCTCTAGCCTGCCGGTGAAAAGCAGCTTCCTGCCGGCTGCTGCTGCTTCTGCCGCCGCTGTCAGGAGCTCGATTTCCGCTCACGTCCCGCTCGGCTCCCCGGCACGGCGGCTTCGCACCGAGCAACACAGGCAAGTCTTACAAACTGAGAGAGTAGTTTAGCGACTACATCTCTTTCACATAACGTATTTAAAGTACAAAAAATAATAACACGAGTGTTGTTGTTTCTCCCCTCAGACATATTTTCACGGTGGACCCGCCATATTTATCCTGCCCCTGACTGAGGACGGCAGGCTCAAATGGACTTACATCTGTTTTACAACATAGTTAAACTCTAAAGCTAATGCCCGGTTAGTTTTCCAACACTGTAGCTGCTGTTTGGAAGTCCTAGGCTACATCTTCCTTATGACGAGCCCATCAGACAAGGATTTGAGAATGCCGCAACTCTGTGTTGTTGTTAAATAGTTCATTGAGAACTGAGCGCTTGCTGAAGGCTCATTTTAGGCAGTCCGCATGTTAAAACCTCAAACAGAGGGAGAAGTCTCGATCAAAGTCGGTTAAGTGAGTAATTGAACTTTGTGGTTACAAAGGTTAGCCTAGCCTACATGTTGCCAGAGAAATCTGCAGGCTACCCCCACTCCTCAGCTTCCAGGTGGTGTGTGTGTGTGTGTGTGTGCGTGTGCGCGTGCGTGCGTGCGTGTGCGTGCGTGTGTGTGTGAGAGAGATTGAAGTTTGCAGCAATAACATTCATTCACTCCTTTCACCTGCCTTGTCCATCTCCCACAAGGCCATGGTTGGGTCCAGGCTTTGAAGCCCAAAGTGAAGTTGTTATATACCAGCAAATATTTCTGTCAGCACATTTTGGTAAATACAGAGCTTTATATACCCAAGGCCAGTTTGATAGCAGAAGGACAGCTGAGCATAAAAGGATTGTTGAGATTATGAGTATGACTTTGTTGTGAAAAGAATCTGTAAAGATGTTTTACGATGCTTTGAAAGAGCGCTATCAAACCGTTTTCTTTTTTTGCATGATGTGAAAGCTCACATAGTCATTTATTTTTGAAGGCTATTTGCACATTCATTAGCTGTAAATACTTGATGAAGATCAGAAAAAAATGTAAACCAACATTTTTGTCTCCCTTTCATTTCCTGTGGAATGTATAAATGAATGTGGGGAGAATGTGTTTTTGACTAGGCACCTTACAGGAGTACCACTCCACGTTTTTAATGATACAATGACAATAGAAGGCAATCTGTTATATTCTGCACAGAGCTGTTACTACTTGTTGAAAATAAGAAAAATGTAGGGACATTTTTATCTCCTTTTAAAACAATTACAGTTAGATGTAGTGTAGTACAGTATGACCAACGTTTTTCTGCAACTGCATTCTTTCAACCCATTCATACTTCTCAGCAGATCCCCTATGGGACTACTCTGCTGACAATGTGTCAGAATATTAGAAATTATAAAAAATGTGCCTGTAACTGTGTTATATAATGTTTAAAAAAATTAAAAATATTCAACATAGTAAATAAATTAAAATAAAGAAATAAACCTATCTAAATTAATTATGCTAAATAAATAAATACTAAAGCAGACAGATAGAGGGATTGGCAGGCATTTACTACAGCCCAAATTAAATCTTTTACAATCAGGCAGGGTGAAGGACGGCCCCGAGGCGTCTCAGTTTCCTTGTACATGGGGTCTTAACCGAGGATCAACTTTCATGCAAGCCCTCCCAAAGAACGATGTTTCTTTGTTCTATCAAGAGCATCATCGCAGCATCTCTTTCTCTGTGTTTGACAAAAGAAAAGAGATGAGGAAATGTAATTATGAAAGATACAACATTACTTCAGAAAACCCCAAAAAGGACCATTTATACACCGTCACATGCTGCAGAGACATACAGGGCCTCTCACACTGTGCACAAAAGGACAATTAATTATAAAGACCCGTTATACAGTCGTCCATTTATTAAAGTAACGGTGTGCATGGCACACACTACACACACACAAAAATAGAAAATATTTACTGTTCTGTTTCTCCTATTCCACTTTTCCCTAAATGCAGAGTTAATTGAAAATGGTAACGTCGAGTGTAAGCACAGATTCATTGTTTGGTAATGCAAAATGTAGCTGATGTGTGCAGAAATGTGCTATCCGAGAGGCCACTGTCAGTTTGTGTGGAGTGAATACAATGTTGGACACAAAAGGAGCAAAGCAGAAAGAAAAGTGTCAATCTCCACCTGACTCAGAGCCCATTATAGGGTGAGTGTGTGTGTGTGTGTTTGTGTGTGTGTGTGCGCGTGTGTGTGTGTATTTTTCTGTCTGTGTGAGAGGGCGAGGGAGAGGGAAAGAGAAAGACACCCAAAGGTGTATAAAGTGCACGCATCCATTCACTGTCATGATCAGCAGCCATTATCAACAGCCTGAGCTGCGGGTGCCAATCAGACTGAATTATTCTGCAGTGAATCGACTAGCAGGCAGTTGACCAATGACTGTTTCCTTCACGTGAAGACAAACACTAACTCCACACAGTCTGATTTCATTTCCTACCCTTTCTGTCACTCCTTTCATTGATTGGTGCCTGTGCTCTCAACTAGAACCTCTTTTTTTTATCAATCCCACCCTCCTTTATTTCTGTTGCTGTCTTTCCTTGCTGCTCTTCCTTTGTCCATAGCACCCAGTTTGTCCTTTTTTGGGCTTGTGGCTGAGCAGTGATGAAATCTGGGGTCCCTGTGGCAGCAGACACTCTCAGTGCATCTATGTATGTCCATGCATGTGCATGTGTGTGTATGTCGTTTTTCAGAGCAGTGCAGTGTAAGCAGCAGTCTGATCCATACTAATGTTCATTGATAGGAAAATCAATGGTGCATTGATCCAAGACTTGGCTCTGAGATAGGGGGGTCGGATGCAAGTGTGAAGACTGGTGGAAGAGCAATAGAGAGAGGAAGAGATGGAGAAAGAACAGAAGAGGAAGGAAGGGATTAGGTAGATGAGGATGAGTTAAGAGAAAACGGGGAAAGAAAGAAGTTCTTCCCACAGCAGGCCTATGTGTGTCTGCACTTGACGGAGATGAGACTGGATCCCCTGTAGCTGCTGTTGGGGGTGGGTAACTATATGTGTGAACAACCTGTCGTGGCCTAACTATTCCCTTTTCTCTCTCTGTCTCGCAGAACTGCTCTCGAGAGTGGATGAGCAAGCCTCAAATGGAATATGAGACTCAAAAAAAAGAAGAGAGGAGGAGGGGAGGGTTAAAATCAATTTTCCCAGACAGAGGCAGGCTGGTCTAATGGAGGTCTAAAAGAAGAGGAGGAGAGGACATATTTTCCTCTGATTACCTCCTGTAGCCTCCCTGGCAAACCATGAAAGCTAGGCTCCAGCAGCCTCGTTCATCTGACCTTTTTGCAGAAGAAGTGGAGTCTAGTCTTTCATTCTGCAGCCCTTTGAGATGGACAAGACACTGCAACTAAAACATGCAAATTCACTGATTGCAAGGAAACCCAGTGACCTGATAGGCTTTGAATGTACAGGGAATCATGTCTTCATAAGCAGAAATGTAAATTTTTTACTCTGTACTCCTTTTTGAAGTCACATCTAAGCTAATTTCTTGTTTTCAATATGCTGCTTTTTGTAGAAGTTATGTAACATGTGGTTCCATCTCTAAGAGAGAAAATGAGCTGGATTAAATAGATAAAGGTTCCCATTTGGCTCAGATGAATCATTTATATCATATAAAGGAAGGGAATTTGTCATTAGTGTCTTTGCCAAAAGAAGGCAGATCCATTCAGACAGCCTGTCTGATGTCATGACCAGGTTGCTATGTTCAATTTCCTGCAACAGACTTGATTATTATAAATTGGTGAGTGAAGTGGACATTCAATGCTATACAAAAAATGCAGGCAGGGATTTGTTCCAGTTTTAGCTGAAGGAATTGTAAATCTTGGTTATCTTCTCATAAAGTGAAATGCATATGTGGTAGTAGAAAATGTATGGGAGAGTGATCAAACTGATGCCTGACAAAGTGAGCAATCAATTTAAGGATTTTTGATACATTGTGTTCAAACTCCTCATAAACTCATGAATCAATAATTTCCCTGTTACTGCATCAATTACCAAACGATTGTAAGGGAAACCTGCTGTCTCTCCAACATCTGAAGTCTAAAGGCCTGCAATAGAACCAGAACAGAAAACAGGGACAGATGTGGCTCCGAAACCACAAAACCCCTCAACAGCCCCTGCACGTCAGCTTAGTGATGTGCTCATTACACTTGTGAATGTTCAACCAGCTAAGAAACATCATTTCAATGAACTTTTCCTTTCCTTTCGATCTCTTACTGTACAAATACAGTTTTTCTTTTCCAGAAGAACGAAAGTAGTGAAAAAGCTCAAGAGGGTTTGAAAAGCTAACACATGTAGATGAAGGAGAGCTTGTAACACACTGTCTGTTACTGTTTTTCTGTCAATCCCTCCCTTCCTCGTTGGCTCTTTGTGTTTTTCCTGTCTCTCGGCCCGTCTCTCTCGGCCTGTGAGGTGAAAGTGGCTTCCATGGTAACGGCACACTCTGTTTATGCCACGACGTCTCACTTCATCACAAGCTGTTGATGGCTTTGATTTGCATGTGTGCCTGTGGATGTGTGTTTGTTACCGGCATTACTGCCAAATACTTCTTTAAACACACACACACACACACACACACACACACATACACACATCATACAGGTGTCTGTGAGACTAGGGCAGGTTAAAACTATAAGCCACAGACATCTGATGGATCAAATTCCTCTGTAAAATAAGGAGAAGTTAAAAAAGAAGCTAATTTGGTTCTCTTTTGCTTTTATTCTGTCAATCTTCAAATTAACATTTCTTTTTATTTATAGCACAAGGTAAGGATGTGATCCTTTGAAAAGCAGTTGTTTTTTGGCATCTTAACCACCAGTTAAATGAAAAAATATATATAAGAACTAACCAAAACCCTCTTGAGACGCTACAAAAACCACAACATCTGCATTTATCTTGTGCAAACTGTCATATGGAGTGGAACTTTCAGAAACCTCCAACAAAACCATAAGAAGGAAATTGGCACTTTAGTTGTTATGTGTAAGATTTAAAAATGTCAATTTAATCATACTCATTTCCTCATTCTGCAAGCTGATGCCTTACACTTAACCACTTAAATTAGCAGCAGAAACAATGATTATGACTTCTTTTCACCAAAACCAGTCGCCCCCAATTAGTGGAGTGGGGGGGGAGGGAAGGGGAGGGGAGTGGCGGGTAGGGGATATGGGAGGGGGTGAGAGCAGAGGAGGGAGGGAGGGCCTGGCTAGCCGGACCCCCTGCAGAGCAGAAAGGGGGGGGAAATGGATTCCATACCAGGAAATCCATTAGGGCAGGGAGCGGCGTGGTGCTGGCAGCACAGAGTGGCCGTCATGTTTTTAAAAAATTCCTCATTAGGTATAATTTCTAAATTACAATCAGCATGGACAGAATGAGAAGGCGAGGATCTGACCAACTCATCAGGATAATCAGGGTAATAGCATGATTCGGTGTGTGTGCCGGAGCAGAGAGATGAAAACCAAAGAGAGCAGAGGAGGATGGAGGGAGAATTTTAATTCTGCTGCTGGACACTGACTTTGTGATGTTTTTCTGCTTTGGTTTTGATTGTGCTTCTTTTTATTTATTTATTTATTTATTTTCTTTACAACTAAGTGATCTAGATAATTGCTGTGGGGGTGGGGGGTGTTGGGTGGCTAAAGCAACAAGTTAATGGAAAGCAAAGAGTCTCTATCAGTATCTCTCTTCTTCTCTTGCTATTGTCTCGTCCTCCACCTCTGAATGAGACACGTTGAAAATTGGTGAAAGTGAAGTGAAACAGTGGAAAAAAGGAAGAAGAAGGGACAGAAACGAGGGGGGAGAGCTAAAAGAAGAGTGGGGAGTGGGAGTCGAGGGGCCTCTGCGAGGGAGAGGGAGAGAGGCGGGGAAGCGGCAGGAGGGGAGGAGGAAAGGAGGGAGGGAGGGAGGGAGGAGAAGAGGTTAATTTGCACATATTAGAGAGGGCAGGATTTTTCATTAAAAAGAGATTGAAGTTGATATATGCCTGTGCGCTCCTGACACACTGTACACTCTTATTGTGTTAAGTCCTTGACAGAACAAAGGATTTCCCCCCTCTCACACTCTGTCTCTCTCTCTCTCTCTCTTTTTCTCTCACTCTCTCTCTCTCTCCTTCTCTCCATCTACAGCATTGCAGCCGGCTGCAGCTCTGGCAGCATTTTGCAGCTTTATGGAGCTGTTTCATGGTGAATAGAGGCACAGGCAGAGTGTCATATCACCTCAGGAGCTCCCTCCCTTGATGCATATGCATTCACTTATTTTCTTTCTTCATTCATGTCCATGCAGGGGAGAAAATGGCTTTAATGCATGTATACTACCTTTCAATTTACCCCTGTGTGTGTGTGTGTGTGTGTGTGTGTGTGTGTGTGTGTGTGTGTGTGTGTGTGTGTGTGTGTGTGTGTGTGTGTGTGTGTCTCTGTTGGAGGCTTCAGCATAACATTTACTTCTCCTTCCTTGCTGCAAACAGGAAGCAGAAATGAAGCTAACACTTTTTGATATTCATTCCTATTCCCTGTGAGTGAAGGAAGCATGTAATAAAGAGCTATTCACACCCGTGTGACCATGCAGTTGCTGTTTAGTTGGTGGTACTTCTACAAAGGTAGTTGGACACTGATAAAGCCTCCAGTCCATTGTTCAAGGCTGACATTCACTCAGGTAAACTGATCTGGTGTGTTCCCTCTGCCTGAGGCAATCATATACTGTACCTGCTGCAGAAACAACACAAGCAATAATAACAACAGTTTCTTTTTTTTTAATGATGTCTTGTTTAGGACACACACAACTTCTATAAATCTCTTGCTTCTTTCTTTTTTTCTTTTATCTTGTTTCCCTTCGGCCACATCTGTCATTCCATGCTGGAGGGTTATACGTGATCTTTGACCTTAGTTAGCGCAGCCCTTGAGACCTGTTTCATACACACACACGTATAGGCTTGCACACACAGAATAGGAGATATTGATTGGCGATAGATAGATAGAGCAGGGCTGGCCTGATAAGGAGGCCATATTTGATGTTTGTTCTGGCAGTAGAGAGAGAGGCAAAGAGAGATTAAATCACAATGAGCAGCCTGCTCCGTCCTTGGCTCCGTCCCTACTTGAGGCTTCACAGGAGTTTAGGGGTCGAGCTTAAAGGATGACGGGTGAGGGATTGTGGACAAGGGGCACCCGCTCTGCTTAAATCTACTGTGGTAAGAGCCATTGATTAACACGGCCTGTAATGTTATTCAAGGGTGTTTTTTTGTACAATCCAAGGTTTTCAACGTTTCAAGCTTTTAGATGCACAGCAACAGCAACTGCTTCTTTTCTAAAAACAGATCTTTGTTTCCACTCCCTTGTCCTCCCTGTGCAATGTAGGGGACTGATTGACAGGCATCAATACATGTCTGTAGGCTCACAATGGGTGAGAGCTCAGGTCATGTTCCCTTTAACACACCACACACACACACACACACACACACACACACACACACACACACACACACACACACACACACTCAATGAGCTCATTCAACCTCTGCTGCTCTGCATAACATTCTTTTAAAAAATTTGTTTTTTATCCCGTCTTCATCTGCAAATACTCCTGGAAAAATAGTTGCAAGTACTATTGGCCACATGTAACCTATTTAGCATTTACAAGCAGTAAATAAACACTTAAAATAATGCTTCACAGCACACTGTAATGTAGTTGTTAGCAAATATAAGGGCATTTTAAAGCATGCCTGTGTCATTTTTTGGGGCACAAATGATGATAATGTTAATGATAACAGGATAATGCTATGCTAACATGTTCCACAAGTCCCACAGAGAGGAAGTATAAAGTCAGCAAATGGACTTCAGCAATATCTATCTGAGGTTTGCTAACACAATCTAACATTTGCCACCATACTGGTCATTGCAGGGACCGGAGTGTGTTGAATTGAGCAAGGGTGTGTTTTATTGCTTATGACTTCAACATTTTATTTGCAAGAAGAAGAAAGTGTTGTTTCTTCTTCAAGAGTTACATAGTTTTTTTAAAGTATTTATTTATTTAGGTATTTGTCTACAACTTCTTGTATAAGTGATGGAGAACATACCTGTAAACATATAAAATGATACTCATATGATTATATTTGTTGACTTATTATGTGTTCATACACAGGCAGGTTTTAAAATGGTTTAAACTGTCAACGAATGTGTTAAAGACTTACAAAGACTTATTGTATATGAGAACAACTACATTGTTTAACCTTGTACTTCATATGTTGAGTATTCATATTTGTTGACAAAAAAATGTCCTCTTAATTGCAAACATCTACATTATAGTGTGTTCATTTTATCATCTATTAGGTGTTTAAACACTGCATATAAATGACACATACTGATGGATTTTTATTTCCATCTTAAGTAGAAACACTGTATGTCAGAATACAATGCAAGAACTGGTTCACACATGAAAGCACTTGTGTCAGAGGAGCACATGTGCTCTAAATTCACATGTGGGTTTTTAACATGTGACAGCATTTCCCCCGAAGACATGCAGGCTTTCTTTCTCTTCCTTCTGATTCCTGTTAATCTGCACAGGTATTCTTTTGTGCACAATGTTCACTTGCTGTGATCAATCCTTATCATCACGACGATACTAACACTAACCAGTGTTAAAGATTTTGTCCAATTGATTATCACATAAGTGTGGCTAAAACAAAATGGGCCAAACCCCTGTTCCGCCAGCGCACTGACCTGAGAGTCCCCTTTTACATATGACCAGAGCCAACCCAGGATCCAAATCCTCCGGCCGAAAAACCAGCATGTGTACGTATGAAAGGCTGTATATGTTGGCTAGTGTGTGCACGGTCTCAAGGGTTGGGAGATTATGTCGACAAAAGGTGCACCTGGTGCTTTAGATTGAGTTTCTCTCCTCCCCTTCCTCCCCTTATCCCTCTTCCATCCCCCTCTACCCTTCTCCTCTGACCATTTCCAACATTACCCTGGGACTTTTAAAAGATTAGACCACAGCTTTTATAATTGTGCCACTAATGCATGTTAACATATAGGCGAGACTAATGGAGAATACTACTTTTAATATCAGAAATACCTCTTCCACTTCACTTTATGGTTATGTTATACTCTTATATATTCGTGTATAGTGTGTCAGGGCAGATTATTGAACCCTTGCCCTATGTAACTCAGATCTGATGGGGTTTCTGTGCAGCTAGTGATAAACAGATATGCATGTGTTCAGTTACATAGTGTTAAGGTCCTGTCTTTTGTATCACAATGCAATAGTTATAACAGTATCAAGAGGTCACTCTGAAGAGATGGATCCTTTAATCAAGTCAACAAAAAGTACAACTATGTAAAAACAAAAAAAATACTCAAGTAATGTAAAAGTGCTGCATTCAAATCCTAATTAAGTAAAATTACTAAAGTGTAATCAGCTAAAAGTACTGAAGAATCAGAAGTACTCCTATTGCAGATAATATTTTATGACATTATTAATTGTCTGGACATGGTGGATCAGGTTTGAATGTAGTGCTTTCCAACCTGAGGGCTGCGACCCCTTATAAGGTCACCAGATAAAACAGAGGGATCATTACTGTAATGGGGCACGAAAGAAGAAAAGGTTCAGCTGCACAAATTTGTGTTCATACTTTTGACTTTTCTCTAACCTTCTTTGTGAAATATTGAATAATTTTAACCAATAGAGAAGTTGAAGCAGAGGGGAAATTTTTGTTGTTTGAGGAAACTGCAAATCCTAGATATCTGAAACAAGTAACCACTGCTTTTTGTAAAGGGCCACAAGCATAAAAGGTCAGAAATCACTGCTTTTATTTTATGAGCTTATCATATGTTTTTTATCTAGGCTATAATATTATTTTTTATTAAAAAAAAATCTATAGCTGTCAGATGAAAGTAAAAGTAAAAATACAAAGCATTAAGTGGAAATGTACGTCCAAATATGTATTTGTCTGTTTAAATTACCCTCACAGGCTCTTCTCTGCCTTTCATGTCTTCTATTTCAGAAGACCCAAATGCCACAGCTGTTTTTGTTAGGTGTAATTCATGTGATAAATTAATGAACCATCTTGTATCAAGGATACATGTATGCACAGATGTTTTTCAGGGTGAAATTAGGAGCAGCCTTTGTGTTCTCTCTCTCTCTCTGAAAGGAAACAACAGACATGATGTGCTTACTCCTTTGTGTGTGTTTCTCAAGGTCTGCGTGATCATATACACACACATGTTCAAACAGTGTACACACTTACCTTACACACTTATAAACTCTTGAAAAGTTCACCACCGTCTTTTATGCAATATGTCATCATAGTTGATGCAACAAGTTCACCACACTTATACACACTATTATTTAAACACAGATCTCTCTCTGTGCAGTCTGTATACCTCTGTCAGCCCTTTACTCCCATAGCATGTATTTGTGGGCAAAGAAACTGAATCAGCTGTGTGTGTGTGTGTGTGTGTGTGTGTGTGTGTGTGTGTGTGTGTGTGTGTGTGTGTGTGTGTGAGTGTGTGTGTGTAGCCCTTCCCTCCAACCCAAGGGTCTCCAGTCTGCATTATAAATTAGGCCTGCTGATGCACACACACACACACACACACTTATACAGCCTGGGTCCATACCATTTAACAGCTGTTGCCGTTGGAGAAATCCCAGGACTCTTTACATGCTTGTTGTTCGCTCATTTATCGTGATTGCAGCAGTAGTTGGACTCCTCTGCGGTCTCCGACGATGTGATTTCAATACTGGAAACTAGCTTCAAGCCTCCACAGGGATGCTTCCTTACAATACACCGCAGTGTCCTTGAGCAAGGCACTTACCTCTCAACTGCTATGGGCAGCTCCCAGGTGTTTGTATGTGTAAAACCCTCCTTTTTCCCTGCAGCTTTCAAATGATGTTCATTAGCTAATCATAAAAATACACACATACAGGTGGAGCGGAGGGATGGATATCAGAGGATTTGTGGTTGATTATTTCTTATGCATAAAGCTTTTTGAGCTGAAAACACTGAAATCGCTTGATGAAGACTAAAATCTAATTTGTCACCTGACAAGTACAAAAAAATTAAATAATATTTTTTACTATTGCATTATTTTTATAATACACTTCTCTTTTACTTTATCACTTTTTATGTAATAATTAAACACACATGCAATTCTCTCAACCTGCCATTACTAACCAGGGGGGGAATTATTTAATAATATAGACTTCTCACATAGCTCACCAGTTGGAAGTAATTATCAGTAATGATCTGCCGGTGACTGATCTATTTTTACCTGATGATCAAACCAGATCTCATCTCAGATCTATATCCCGTCACATTCATTATAACCCCAGAAGATTACATTCATCTCTGCCAGCACCACCTGTCCTTGTAATGGTGTTTCATTCTTCACCCAGAGCCCATTTACACTGATGATACAGAAAATATAATGTATGGTTTTGTCTTTTTTGTCCAGGTTGGATGTAAACATTTTGAGTAAAAATACATTGAGTGTGTGTCCATAGGTTAGACCTGAGTGTATTATGAATTGCTGGTGTTAGTCTATTTTGAATTTAGGTCCACAGTACTATGTGGATACATAAAACATCTCCGTTGGAGCTCTTGCAAATAAATAAATAAATAAATAAATGATTTTTGTCAAATTTGTACCACACTAGCCCAGGTTAAATGAACTTATCCTGCTTTTAAAACAACATGACATATAGAAGCCAAAGAACAATGCCATTGGCAAAGAAAAATGGTTTCTAGATGAGTTTAATTGAATTTATACATAATTTAGTGCATTTCTGTGTGGGTCTTGAGGCTTCCCTGCAGTTGGCTGCTGTGGTCGATGGTCTTCAAAACAACACGCTGGAGGTCGCCATAACAGACAGGAGGCTGGACATTTTACAAAGAGACAAAACATCACAGCTAAACGAACTATTTGATCGAATTAAAACATATTCATATTTAAGTGGAGAATAATCGATTACTGTAAAGTAAAACAAGCCTACCAAAAACATCAGTAGGCCTACATGTTCAATTATGAATATTATAAAATATAGTAATGGGATCACATAAACATAATCTTAAACGGACATTTGTGTATTAAAAGAAACATTCCTATACTATACGTCACTAGAGCCTCACTGGCTACATGTATGTTACAATATAGGCTTCAAGAATACTGAACATTACGCATAACATCGCTACAGATAGAAGTACACACGCTATAGTCTAATGGCTTTCTGTTTCACTTTGTGAACGTATATAGAATATTTTATTGTCTAACATTTCGGGAGAATGTGTGAACATTATTATCTATCATTTGACAATATTTTAAATATTCCTAAACTCTTACATGTGTCAACATATGGAGGAGTGTTTTCAGACCAAATACGCACAGTATAGGCCTATAAAGTAAACGGCCGCCAGCGCTGCTGCTCTCAACTCTCGAGCTGCATTTCCCCTTCCGAAGGGGAATAGCAGACAACAGAAAATCACTTATTTTCACCCCCTCTCTTGGCCGCTGAATGTATACGCTTTTAGCGCACAGTGAATGTATCCTCCCCGCTTGTCTGCGGTTTTCGGAGCTCATTCTTCTCTCCTGTAGTGGGAACCGCAGGCAGCGGGGGAGGAACGGCTCGCTGGCCGGGCAGCGCTTCACTAAGCGCGGCAGGCGAGCGGACCAGGCACCGCTAAGCCCCGGGTCCCGGGTATAGGGCTACTGGAACTATTTGCAGCAGTTCAACATTTTCAACGCTTACTTTAATTTTATCCAAAGCTATTTATACAGCCTTTAAGGCTATATTCAAAGTAAATGGTGCTATTATTACTTTGTAGCCTATCTCCTGTTGCCTGTGGCCATATTGTTAACAGAAGAAGGCTACCTTTGAAAGAAACGTTTTAATGCATCTAAAATATAGAAAATCAAAATACATAAATAGTAGATTTACTCTTTACAGAAATGTATTTGGGGATTTTAAAAAAATGTATGTATTTGCAGTTTTGACATTTTTCTAGATAGATAGATAGATTTTTACAGAATTGTTTGTTGCAGTTGTTGTTGAATTGCAGTTCTATCTATTGTTTCTTGTGTATTTCTTGGATGTTATTAGTGTATATTAGTCCTGGGAAGGGGGTGTATATGCGTTTGTGTGTGTGTGTGTGTGTGTGTGTGTCAGTGGGGTGACAGAGGAATAGACAGAAAAATCCGAGTTATCTGAGAATGAAGAGGGATGAGGCCGAATCCTGCTGCTTCTCCTCGCCACCATTATCCTACAGGAGAGGGACCTGTAGGGGGGCATGCATACACGCACGCACACACACACACACACACACACACACACACACACACACACACACACACACACACACAATAACCCTGGGAATCTCCTCAGCTGTTCCCCCTACACTCTCCTTGTCCCCTTCCTCCTGCCCCAGTCCTAAACACCTCTGTTTGCCGGATCTGGTTCCACTCGGCACCGGATCAGGGCCCCTGGCAGCTGACTGCAGGTTTCTGGCCAGGATTAAGGCCCCTAATGGCAGCCACTCTGTGATGATTTACACTGCATTACTGTACACAGCAGCGGCTGCCTCCTACTGCTAATGGTTTATTACACCAGAGCCTCTCTCAGCTTTATTGCTCTTTGCTCTCTCTCTTTGAGGCTGAGGTCTAATTAAATAATTTAACTGAATTACCAAACATATGCCAAAACCTGTGTAGGAATTACTCATGGCACTTGGTTAACTTGTTTTATGGTTTCTCTTTCATTCTGCTTGGCTGTGTCTGAGCTTCTCTGAGTTTATCCACGACGGGTAGGAAGATGGCAACAAATACTGTACGTATGTGAAAAATAAATGACCTGTGAAAACAATGTATCTTCAGACCATCAGCTTTTGACAATGCACTTTTCACGTGGGTGGGTTTTTTAATCGTTTTGTTTAACTTTAGAAGTAGGATAATTTGCTCATTCCCTAAAAGTACACTGCATTCTTCAATTTATCTGTGAATTAAAAATCACCAAATCTGGAGAAACGTGGATTTCTGGTTAGAAACACTTAGGTGTGACTTTAATTGTGGGTCATTGTGAAAGTAGTGATTGGTACATTTAATTCAAATGAAAAGAAATAAGAATGTTTAAAAACTAGATTTAGTCTTAAAGATGCTTTTTTTCTGTTGTGTCATCCTATTATAGGTATTTGTTTGGTATGTGTCTTTTATATTCTTGTGTTTTTAGATCTATGTATTGGATTTATAACAAAGAGTTGTTGTGTACCTTAATTGTGAATGTAGTAATTTGTGTGTTGTGTGAGACAAATAATTTCAAGCTGTGTCATTTGTTTTTTAAAGGTGCATCCATGAAGGTACAAATAAAATACAGAAACAAAACAAGGTTTCTTTGAGTTCACTCTGTTTCAAGCTTTTTTAGTTGCAGTTTAGTTCTCCAGCTTTTATGCCTCTGAAAAATGCAAAGCATTTTGAAGCAGGAGAGTAAATGCTAGAAAGCCACCAACGTACAGAACCTGCTCGGTCAGGGGCAGGTACCAATGTTGCTGCAGAGCATTCCTTAGTGACAGCAGCTCAGCTCGCCTCTGAAGCTACAGATATCTGCCCAACATTTGTCTAATCATCCAGGGCTTAACCCTCCTGCTGACCTGCTGTCTGCTCAGTGTGTGTGTGTTAGAGAGAGAGAGAGAGAGAGAGAGAGAGAGAGAGAGATCCTGTCTCCTAACACCAGGGCTTAGTAGTGTTATGACTTTGTGATCAGGCACCTGGTTGGGCACCACACAGGGGTCCTCCATCAGCTGGTAAACCCTCCAATCCCCAGGGAGGGTTTTAGGGGGAGTGTGATCGATGATGGACACAGCAGCACTGCCTTGTGTGTGTGTGTGTGTGTGGTAGAGTAGTACTGCTATTACCGGGAGTGAAGGGGAGGAAGCTCTGATGGTGGAGGCTTATAAAGGAGAAGGTCCTGGGTGGTGGTTGTGGTGGAGGTGGGGTATATGCTGTTTAAACAGCCTGGCTTTGATTGACAGGGCTGGTGTTGTGCAAAGGGGGGGCACCATGAGGGATGTTTTGTAGTGGGAGGGGTGAATGAGCAAGTGCTAGAGAAAAGAGAAGAGAAAGGGGGGTTGTGTTGTTGAATGCAGGTTAGATCGCTTGTGTGTGTGTGTGTGTGTGTGTGTGCGCCCGCACGGATGGGGTAAGGGGGCTGTATTTTTGGGGGAGCAGGGGTGCAGGGGTGCAGGAGGAAAGTGAGCTTTTAATTAGCAGGGCAGAAGCAGATGTAGCTGAATGGTGCCTCCACTTCTGAATGCACGCACGCAAACACACACACACACACACACACACACAGGTTGTTTCTTGGCAGCTGGAAGCCATCAGCTTTGGTGTGTGTGTGCATATTTGTTAGGACAGGAGCCTTGAAGCACATTGTTTAAATATAAAGATGTTCAGCCTCTGCTGGCACTTCTTAGCTTGATGAATAAACTGCATCCTGCTGCTGCCATCGCTTCCACAATGTTTAACCAGGTTTACCATACCATCTAAATGGACCTTGTCTCTATTGTCAACTAATTTAAAATAAAATATACTTATTTGAATATTTTTGGGTTTGTTCTCATTATCTGCAGTCATGATTTATATTTGTGATTAGCAGATTAAAAACATCTTGGTATGCATTGTAGCTAACTGACATGTATTAAGGTATTTTATTCTCTTTATCATCTGTCAGGTAAAAGAGAAAATATTGCTCAATTGCAGTTTTCCCTGTGTGTATGAAATAAAAATAAAATGAATTGTTCAGTGCATATGCATGTCTGTAAATAAAATACATTGAAGATTAATACACTAAATGCATTATTAGCATTGTGAAAATAGAATTTGCTCTATAAACATGTTTAGAGTATTGTGATAAAATATATATTGTTTAGCATATTCAGTATTAAAGTGTAAATGTCTTTAAAATTGAAAAATAAAATAACTTTCACTGTCTGTGTATTTTTTTGACAAACTCCTTGATACAAAGACAACATGCTTTTGTTATCCAGAGTGTTTCTTTATTTTTGTGTTTTGAAATACGTTAGTTCACCCCCCCCCCCATTATTTTCCACTTTTGAAAATTGATCCAAACAAATGTGCACAGATGAAAACACGGTGCCAAGTATAAAATGATTTCTCATCAAGAAAATGGTGCAAAACTTAAAAAAGAAACAATGTCCCTGCACTTATAAAAATAAATTAATACTTTGTGTCCAGTCACTGTCAACCTTTTTATCTGGTCCTAAAGATTCACACACAAAATGAGGCTTCATTGGCTTTCCTTCACACCAGCACGCCCAATCACAATCACTTATGTACACCAACGGCCAATGAGAAAGGTTTATGTACACTTAACGAGGTAAAAACTGTGCCATTGAACGCCCCCCTGACACACTTCCTCCCCCCCTACAAACAGCTATATACAGCCCCACCCCCTCCCCAATCAGCCAACTATCAAGTAGCATCTCGATTTCCAACACAACACAAAGTAGAAGTTTTTAGAAGGGTTTACAGCAAGATTCGATCGTATGAGGTGGAAAGAAACAAAATACAAACAAAACTTTACACAGTAGTACAAAATGATGTTAAGTCTCAACACTGGTGGGCTTTTAAAATATATCATCTTATGCCCATTACACAAACACACTCCCAATAAATAAAAAGCACAGTACAAAGTTGGCTTTGATATTAGAGAATGCAGAATATTTTCTGGTGTTATTAAAGAGACATCTTTAATAAAAGTCTTTTTTTGTAATCTGTTGCCTTAGCAACGCAGCTTAATTACCAGTAGCATTGTTAAGAATTGGGTTGAGTGACAGGGGCACAGGTAAAATGAAAAACAATCCCGCCTTCTCCCCCTTGGCCTCAGGCACTTGGGTTTGGACCCTGATTGGCCAGTTCTCACTTTTGTGTTTTTTTTTTTTTAAATCGGCCGCTGTTGTCGGCCATTTAGGTCCTGATAGGCTGGTCCTGTTTGAGAGGTAGGTGCAGCAGGGGGCTCAATCAGGAAGATGAAATGTAATGACTTCCATGCGCTGACAATCAACTGCATAATTTCTCTTTGTGAGTCTGTGCTGTGTGGATTTATGCATCCTTTGAACATTCAACTTGCTGGTTTTCTTCTTTTACATTTCACTTCCCTGAGTTAGCCCCCTGTATGTGGCCCAGAGAAGAGAGTCAAAAGCAAGGCTTCTGCGGTGATCGTACGAGGCGTGGCTCATTGACATTAACGATCTGCACAAATGGAGTAAAAGAGACACCGGGAGAAAGGCAATGGCAAAAACGTGGGATATTCCCCTCTGGATTACTGCGACACAGATGTCAAACATACATCTGCTACTGTTAATTCCTGTGGTGGGGACTTGTAGATAATTTTTTATATTCATGTGTTTCTGCTATTTTTACTTTTCTGCTATCTGTGTGTGTGTGCTAGCTTCTGTGCTGAGTTAGCTGAGGCCCCTGAGAGAGTGAGACAGCAGAGAAACCAGGCCGAGAGGGATGTTAGTGTGGACGATGTAGAAGCAGTGAGAGAAATGTGGAGACAAAAGGAAGAGGAAATGATGAAAAAGTGACACAGCAAGGAGAAAGAAGAAATGTGAAGAAGAAGCAGGATGATAAGATTAGAGAAGAAAATATTGAGAGAAATTTGATGGAAAAGGTTTCCTAGAAGCTGACCTGTTAAGTCAACTCACCTGTTGAAAGAACACACCATGTATTTATTTTGTGGAACTAACCCACTAAGTTGCTACCAGTGATACCAAATGAAAATCATCATCTCAACAGTGACAAAAATAACCACCCAAAGCAGCACTAAAGCTCAAAAGGAAAACATCTAAGACTGGATGGACATAAATAGTACAAATGAAGACAAACATTTTTTTTAAGCTTGTAACCTGAAAAGGTTGCAAAATAAACCTGACAAGGTCAACTACAGTGAGCTGGTGACTGCAAACAAATGCTATCACTCGCCATAGTGTGTGCTAATGTATTAGCACAGACACAAGAATGATGTACCAGGAACACAGATTTCTCTGCTGCCAATGATCTCATCACTGAACCACAAAAATGACAAACAGGCGTATCTCCTGAAGACCCTGCATATTTCTATAAAAAAGAAAACAAAAAAAGAGAGCATCTGCCGTCATGTCTTCTCTTGCCCTGCGACGCCCATGGCCTTCTCAGCTAGCCGCGACTTCTGCACCCCTGAGGCGTGTGTGTCAGCATGTGCGTGCTGCAGCGCCAGGAAGGGGTTGGCCGTGATGGTGCCTTGGCCCTGGGCGCCGGGCAGCAGGTTGTTGATCGGCAGCTGAGCGGAGGAGAGCGGGATGGAGGGAATCTGGGCGGAGGAGAGCGATTGCAGCTGCTGGAGTTCTTGCTGCTGCTGCATCAGTTGGTAGAGCAACACCTGCTGCTGCTCCTGAGAGAGAGAAGGAGGAAATAAGGAGGGAGCAAAGAGGAAAACAGTTGGATAAAGGGAAAGTAAGTTTTGGAAAAGAAAGGAAATGAGAGTTGGAAAAGGACAACAAAAAGGGATGGAGAAGAAGAAGAGAGGAAATTGGGATGAGCAGTGGAGGAAACAAAAAAGAGAATAGTTAATAAGCTTGGTGATTTAGGCCATTGTCCAAATGAAAATTGTAGCTCAATGTCTCTATGTGTGTGTGTATATATCATACCGCTGAAGGCTGCGAGGCCAGCAGCTGCTGGAGCTGATGCTGCTGCAGGAGGAGTCGATGCTGCTCAGACAGCAGGCCGAGCCGCGCAGCGCTGACGAGACAAAAAAAACCTTGCAGTCAGACAAATGCGATAAACACTGTCCTCACGCTATCAGCCCTGAGCTAAATACATTTTAATACACAATTTCCCAACATTAGAGATTCACAGCCACGGGGCCTACAGAGCTGCTGACTGCAGCAAAATGCAACATACTGTACATAGGACAAATGTGACAACTCATGAACTGGCGAACTGAAGAACAAGCATGTTACATGTATTACTATTTAAATATTAAGGAAAAAAAGGAAGTCATCTTAAATGTCAATTTCACTTGCCAAAAAGCAAGAAAATGTGACCACATAGAAAAACCATGCGACACAACAACATTGTCACAGAATCTCTTCTGCCTTCTGGGACAGGATGGAAACAGAGCTACAGGTTGTTTTGATGTTGATCTGTCTCACCTGTTCTTACTAGTTGCTGAGCTGCAACAATCCAACACGCAAGCAAAAGGAAGCAAAAAGGAGAGGACACAATAAAGTTCACATTCATTCAACATCTTGGGACAAGACAAGACACTGACATGAGGTTGCCAGACATGTACATTTGTGTTCAGAATAATAGCAGTGTTTAAAAAAGTAAATATTTCTCAAAATCCTTAGAATAGCTTGTAATTCCATAATATCAATGCATTTGGAACACTGCACATTCAATTCCCCATCAAAACATGACTGAAATTGATCAAGTTTGTGCTCTACCTTTACAGAAAGTGAAGAAAAAGGAATATTAGGCTGTTCAAAAAAATAGCAGTGTTTGCATTTTTCTTTACAAACTCAAACATTTACTGTATGAACTGAAGAATGTCTCAAGGGTATGCTTTACTTTGAATTACTGCACGAACATTTAGTTGCAGGACAATTATTTCTGAGACATGCTTCACATCTGTGTTACACAGAGTCGACCAACTTCTGGCACCTGTGAACAGGTATTCCAGCCCAGGACAAATGAACTATATTTCACAATTCCTCTGCATTACTGGGTTTTGCCACAGAAACAGCATTTTTGATGTCAGCCCACAAGTTTTCTATGGGATTGAGGTCTGGGGATTGGGCTGGCCATTCCATAACATCAATCTAGAACCAAGACTTAGCTCACTTACTGGTGTGTTTTGGGTCATTGTCTTGTTGAAAGACTTGTTTCAAAGGCATTTCCTCTTCAGCATCAGGCAACATGATTGATGACCTGAAACTGATCCATGATCCCTGGTATGCGATAAATAGGCCCAACACCACAGTATGAGAAACATCCCCATTAACGTAATTTTTGCATCGTCATGCTTTACCGTCTTGAATTCAGTGCATAGGGGTCGTCGGATAAACTGGCCCCTAGACCCAAAACGAACAATTTTGCTCTCATCAGTTCACAGAATGTTCCACCATTTCCCCTTTGGCCAGTCAATTGGCGGTTTTCCACTGCGTGGTATTCTACTCGACTCTACTCGCCTTTTTTGGTTTTCCATTACGAAAAAAAGTCCCTGGGACCTGCTACCAGGTACTTTTTTTAGTACTACCTCAGTCGAGATTCCAAGCGAGCTGAGGCGATACTAAAAGGTGACGTGGAAACCTGCAGGCTGCTGGTTGGTCGGAGAGAATCGTCACTTCTCACTGCGTTTTTAGCAACAAGAGTGCGGAGTGTGTGTCCGGAACAAACGCTACATTTAAAAAAAAAAATCTAGCCAGACACCGACAGATTTTCTACTCTCTGCAGTATTCTCACTTTTCAACTGTTCAATATTAAGGGCTGATAGGGGCTTTTGCTCCTGTTTTTTTTCAGCGGTGATTTTTGTTAACTTCAGCTTCTTTTGAAAAAAAAAAAATCTTTTGGCTGTGGCAAGTAGCCGATGTGCTGTTGTGAGTCATGTTGAAAATGACATCATCACGCGTAGCTATGGTGACCAGCCACGCTGAGGCGTTACTCAATCTGCAATGGAAAACGGACGCAGAATGCATTGAGTCGAGGCGAGTCGAGCTGTTACCAGCAGTGGCAAAACGCCAAATGTGTCCTTTGGCAAATTCAACCTATTCAGTACATGTCTTTTTTTCCCACCAATGGGACTTTGTGGGGGCTTCTAGTTGATAGCTTTGCTTCACACAGCCTTCTTCTGATTGTAACAGTACTCACAGGTAACTTTAAGTCTTGTTTGATTTTCCTGGAGTTGATCATTGGTTGAGCCTTTGCCATTTGGCTATTCTTCAATCCATTCGAACGGTAGTTGACTGTTTTTTCCCACGTTGTTCAGGCTTTGGATGCCATTTCAAGGCATTTGAAATCATTTTGGCTGAGCACCCTTTAATATTCTGCACTTCTTTATATGTTTTCCACTCTTCAATCAACTTTTTAATTGGAGCGTTGCTCTGTCTGTCAGAGCAATGTGTGGAACGACCCAATTTGCTGAGTATTTCACGGTGAAATAAATAAATATAAATATTTAAATATGGGCCATAATTGACACCTGTTTCTTCACAGAATCAATCACCTCACTAATTGAACACAACACTGCTATTATTTTGAACACGCTGTTGGTTTTCTATGACTCTACAACACTTACTAGTAAATTATTTGCTAGTAATTGTAGACATATCACTTCTACAAAAAAAAAATTATTTATGAGGTTAGTGATGTTGGACTGCTATTATTTTTAACACAACTGTATGTTCCCTGACATTAGGAATGACTGTGGTGTTTTCAGTACTTCAGGTCTGAAATCTCCAAAGTCTCAATAACGTTAGGGAACTGGAACACATTTGAAGTGGAGGCCTTTACTCCACTGACAGCTACTTTTGGGGTTGGAGATATGTACTTAAAACCCAACTGAGCATTATTGAGTAACTTTGTACTTACTCCTGTAATTCAGTTTTGTTAGCTACCAAAATTGTTTTATTATTAATTAATGTTTTATCAGAAAAGAACATCAGAAAAAGCTTTCAGGGTGATTACAAACAGCCATCAGACGTACCTATTATTAACGGGCAACATGACGCCGGTAACTGCTCCTGTAGTGTGTGTGTGAGGGCTGACGGTGCCCGCCGGAGTCTGGATCACCCCATTCAGCGCCCCGACAATTCCCCCCATGCCCAGGGCACTACCTGCACCCAGAGCCCCCATCAGCCCCACCACCGCGCCCAGCCCGGCTGGGGCCGTTCCCACGGCACCGACCCCGTTCAGCTGTGGCTGGGGCGGGCTCTGGGAGACGGAGGGAGGGGTGGAGAGAGATGAGGTGGAGCCACTACTACTGTGGCC
>CM049392.1:13113552-13348552 GCA_026937815.1 Etheostoma perlongum
ATTGATTAGTCAATTAATTACTCAATCAACTGAAAATAAATCAACCATTTTGATAATCAATTATTTTAGTCAAATTTCAAGCAATCTAATATTAATTAATATGCTACTTTTTCCTTATTAAAAAGGCTCAAATCTTAAATTCTTCTTTTTACATTAATAATAAAGAAAATCTAATAGAAAAACTTTTATAAATTAAAAAAAAAATCTAATAGAAAAACTATTATTTTCTGATAAAGTTAAAAAGTTGCCGCTAAGATGCGACAATTTGTTTCCAATGACCCCAAACTTGTTTTCAGAACTACACAAAGCTTGCCTGTGTGTATAGACACACAGAACTTGCCACACACACACACACACACTCACACACACGCACACACACGCACACACAGCCCTGTGGCCCCCTGTCATTCAGCCTGATTAGTGAATTGACCTGCAGGCCAGGGTGGATCTGGCTATGATGACTGCTGACCGCCAGCAGGAACTACCTACCTTCCTTCCTCCTCCTCCTTGCTCTCTCCTCTCCCTTTTTTTCTCTTCTTCTCTTCTCTCTGTTCAACCAGATGTCTTGTATCAGGAAGTGGCCACTGATTACAAAAGCCACGTCTTACTCGTCCATCAGCTCTTCTGCACCGGACAGACAACAAACCACCTATTTTGTACGGGAGGAGCTCCTGCAGGCAGCTTTCTCTGCTCCTCCACCACACCACTAACTCCTCTTTCTCTCACACTGAGAGACTATGTTTTATATGTAAATTATATGTGCCGATCTGTTTGTGTTTGTGTGACAGAGAGGACGGGTGAGAGAGGGGGAACAATCCCGGCATGTAACTGGAACTGAGTAAGGAGGAGCTTGAAAATATCACGAGTGCTGACCGTTGACCTCTCTGTGGGACCGAGGGCGCGTGACCTTTCCATTATCTCCTTCTTTCTCTTCCTAACACACATGCACACACACACACACAGCCACATTAGGTATGTTGTCATACCTGCCGGTGAGGCCTCGGACTGGGCGATGAGTGCTGCCATGGCCGAGTTGGGATTCAGCCTGTTTCCAAACATGTGCGGGGGAGCGAGGTTGAAGACTGACCCTGGCAAACCGCTCACCTGTAGACAGAGGCACAGACACGGCTAAGAATAAGCCCCAAGAAGCCATTTCACTGTGATTTAAATCATTATGTGTAGTCACATAACAAGCCATTTCTTTTAGACCGTATTTGTGTACAATTGTAGCCTTTATTGGATAGCTGATAGTATAAAGGAAACAAGGGGAGAGTGAGGAGTAAGACATGCACAAAAGTCCCCCCCACAATGCAGTCATAGGATATGTGTCCTAACTAAAATAGTGGAAATATACGTATGTGTTTAAAAGAATTCTTCATTAAATTAAACATTTTAGTGCTACAATTTATGATTAATTGTGATGAATTCTAATTTCAATGATTCACAATTATTATGAATTTATGAAAATTATTTTATTTTCATTTATCAATACTTAAGTGTATAAAATAATAAAAAAGTGAGAAAAAAGCCAATTACAAATTTACAGCGCCCAATAATGCAAAACACAAATTAATTGAGGTGATAACAGTAAAAAAAGAGAGAACATTTACACAGGCTTAAAACCAGCATTGTTGGTGTTTTTGCTTGATAAATGACCCGCACTATTCATTGATTATCAATAGTAACGATTCATTTTCGGTTGATTTCATGTCCATTGTTTTTAGCATTATATATATATATATTTATTGGAAAAATAACCAATGCTGATTCTGGACAGTAACAAAACAATGTCTTCTATGTATGAGTGGGCGATTGTTTTTTTTTTAGTAAACTGATATTTAAATATTCTTTGGTGTGTATTTTGCACTGTCAATAAGCTATGAATGTTTATTTTATTGTCGGGGAATGTCTGATTGGCTTGTTATTACACATTTAATGAGCCTGAATCCAAAGCTGAGAATCAATCTGATCAATCAATGGTTTAAAACTGTTAAAATTCTCTGGCCTCCACTATTGATTTTGCTTTGTCACAAAACATCTACATATATTATTTCATGCCAATGTGAAGCTTATTTGAATGGAGAAGACATATATTGGAATGTGGATCTACTATAATTTCAAACATAAGTAACATGGATAAATTATGGATCCCGGCTCAATATTCTGTTACCAACACACACATGCACAAGGGGCATGTGTGCCTCAACACCCTGACAGTACGCTGACATGCTGACAAAGTGTTTCTGATGCATAGAGTTTAATCCAATTAAGGCATTTCCCAAATAAGGGCCGTGGAGTGAAGGGTGGGGTGGGGTAAGACGAAAGAGAGCAAGGGGGGAGCATCAGGAGGGGAATCAGGTCTATCTACAAAAACAAAATGGCTGACTGTTTTGGTTGAAAAGCTACAATCAAAGGAAGTAAGACAAATTTATTTAAGTTACTGAAAGTTGCTCTTCCACAACATTTGGAAGCTCTAGGAGCTCTGTAATTTTTGGTCAAGCTGAAAAGCATGATGATTTTTTTTTTTTACTGAAAAAATAGGTTATTTTGGGGCAAAACTGGTTTTTAATTAATTGATGGGATGGATACATTTAAGAGCTTAATAAGTCTGGTTTCCTACACTTTCTGCAGTTTGAGTGAAGTGAGATCAGCCCTAAAAAAAGAAGAAACATTTTTTTTTTTGAAAATGAGCAGAAAACAGAAAAAGGATCTGAAACAATGACCTGAAACATGCATTGTGTACATGCATTTGTGAAGCTTTGCTTGGCTTTCTGTCATATACTTTGCTTGTAAGTCATTCATATCAATTTGCTGAGATTTAGGTTGGACGTTTGAACAAAAAAAATCTCCTACAAATTCATGTCTAGAATAATAAATTTTGGAAAACATCCTGTAAATTCCCATCACTGTTGTTAAATTCAAAGAAAGAACCTGTTCCCTTTGTCCATTTTCCCACCCTTATTGAAATGACTTCAGATTTCTTTCTAGACCCCTCCTCCTCTCTTCCTCCTCCCATCTGGGCCATAATCCTGCCCCCTTTCCCATCAACATTCATTTTTCATTTTCATTCATTTTTCATTCAAAGTCTCTTTCACACTCCCTTTCTCTGTCCTGGGCTGATAGCCAATAACAGTAGGCTGAGAGTCTGCTAGCGGACTGAAATAGCAAATGGTCTCTCTCTCTCTCACACACACACACAGAAGGAAGGAAGCCTGTTGTTGCGTAATTTCTGCAGACTGGATTTGGATTGTGTGTGTCCCACATGTCCAGAGGCGTGCATCGCACTTTACAAACCAACAAACACGTTTTTAACAATCTGGAGTAACAGGAAGGAAAAATATATTTTGTTTTCTATTTACGTCTTTCTATTTCCCCTAGGTTAACAAAAAGGACAAAGTCAAAATTACATCTAAACACACACACACACACACACACACACACACACAATATCCTGTGCCTCCCTGGGCCTCCCATCCTCTATAATATGTGCTAAACAGAGAAGAGTGGGGCAAGATGAAGGCCAGGCCAGCCAATTCAAGGCATGAGTGCCCCCCCCCCCAACACACTTGCCCCAATGCCTCTCTCCATTCCTACTGTGGTGCTTGTCAGATGTCATTACATCACAGGACAACGGAGGGAGAAAAAGAGAAATGGATGGTGACAGAGAGAAGGAAGGTCGAGGGTGAGAGAAAGTGTGTGAGAGTGAGAGAAAGAGAGAGAGAAGAAAGAGGTTGTAAGTGGACACGGGAGAAAAATGGAGTTGGGTGGACAGAGACAGAGCATGGTCTTTGGGGAGGTTTTGAAAGGGTGGACACTGGGGTCAGTGATTGAAGTGAGTTTTTTTCTTTTTGGGAGATGGGGCAGTGATTACTGGAGGCAGTTGAGCTGATTGAATTAGAGTCAGTGCCCTCACTTTTGAATAAAAGAGTATTTAAGCCAATGGAACACACCAAAAACAATATCACCTTAAGGCAAAGCATGAAAAAATAATTTTGGTCTGAATAAACCAGCTAAACATCTAAGGATCTAATAGGAATATGTAAAAAAAAAATGTGTATAAAACACAGTTGAGATGATGTAATGTCCATAAAAAATTCCCAAACATTTCAAATAATTCCAAGATAGAAGGGATTTTCCAGAAATATGCAGCCTGGATTCTGGATTCACTTTTGACCTAATGTATAGTGAATGGCCGCTTTCCCAGCTTTGCCCAGAAGCTTTTTTCCCCCTCACCATTTTCCACACTAAGAGACATGGTGGAAATCCTAATAGTGAGTGTGTATTACAATTACACAGCATACACGTTTTTCCCCTGATTTTTATTAAACACTGAATTTCTACTAAAAAAAAAAAATTAGGATTATCCACTATTTCACTAAATGTTCCCATACTAACATTTACAGTAATAAAGATGCATCTCTTAATATTATAACACAGACCATAATTCAGACCATACTCACTAAAAACTAAGACCATCTACAGGTGCACTATATTTAATCAGCTATAGAATAACTTGCTAAGAAAACACAATCCACACAATGTCAGGGCAAACACATTTCACACATAATTAACATGCAGTGGATTAATAATAGTGCTGAGAGATTTGGTGTGGAAGATGTTTAATTAGAGTGCTTTGGTTTATTTGTGTTCCCACAGTTTATCTGCACTTCAGCTCAAAGATGGGAGAGATGTGTGCTGAATAGTGTGTGTGTGTGTGTGTTTGTGTGTGTGTGTGAGAAAGAAATAGATGGAGTGTGTTTACTGAGCATTTATTTTCCATGTATGGTAGTGGGAGAAGGACATAGAGAGTTTAAGTAAAGTTTGTGTTATTGGACTCACATGTGTGGCGGCTGTGCTGGTTAGCGGTGCGGTGGCAGTGAATGGAGAGGGAGGGGCTAGTGAAGGTGTGGGTTGCGATTGCTGCGACAACTCAGAGCTGGCTCCGCCGATGGCGACAGCTCCTGTCCCTGACAATGACCCATCAGCACCAGAGAAAACACCTGTGGAGATATCAGAGATATTAACAGTGTTATCCTCGTCAAATACTATATTTAAATAATCCAAATTTACTGTAACAATATTGTTACAGTGACTATAATTATTACAGCATGAAAAGCACTGGTGTAAGTAATAAAATTAATGATGACTGAATTCCATTTAGCCGTTTCAGTTCCAGGGTCCTGGTATTGTGCATGCTGGTTAGAAAGAGACCATTTGCTGTACATGAATAATTTACAGAGATAAAGCAACATCTAATTTTAAGTTCTAAACAAGGTGCAGATCTGTTGACGCTAGCCAATTTAATACATAAGAAAAAAAAAATCAACAAATGTAATGCATGATTAAGTGTGGGCTTCCCGCATATGCGCTGAGATAATTTGGTTTCTTTATGATCGTAAAAGCCCCATCTATTACAATAAACTCAAGTTCAAACAGAAACATGTGTGTGCATGCACGCACACGCACAAATCTGACAACACAAATCATTCAAGCTTTAACAAATTGGTACAGAAGAGAGAGGAGGAAATTCAATCGGCACATTCTCTCCATCTGTATTCTTTGTACTTATTCAAATAAAACACTTCATTCGGCTTATTAAAAATGATGATCATACAACAAAATAAACACCAGTTATAAATCAACAACGCAAAAATATTGCTCCATTTTCACACCACCATACGCATGTTCTATTCTCTTATCTCCCTCCCCCTCACACACCCCTGTACTCGCCCACTAACCAGGGATAAGCCCTGCCCCTGCCCCCCTTTGACCCCAGCAGAGGAGGGAGGGGGGGACAGGGCCCCTCAGCCCCACAAAAGCCTGAATGGCTCAGGGCAGCACACATTCACTGGGGGAACAAGAGATCTTTGTGCCAGGAGGGGAGGGCTAAGGGGAGAGAGGGAGGGAGAGAGAGAGAGAGAGAGAGAGAGAGAGAGAGAGAGAGAGAGAGAGAGAGAGAGAGAGAGAGAGAGAGAGAGAGAGAGAGAGAGAGAGAGAGAGAGAAACACTGCATGGGCCTACATACTATTTATAACGCTTTGTAATATGCACCAGAAAAATTGATACCCAAGGCAGGGCTGCCATGACTCAGGGGGCATGAGCTCCTGCAAGATTTTTAGCAGCTGGATTAGAGGCCAAACCAACAGTTTATCAGAGTTTAGCTCATGCCACTGATGAAATGAGTTACACACAAAGGGATGAGGCAAAAGCAGTGCCAGGAGAAAAATACAGGTTCATATTGACTTTATGATGTAAGAATATAGAGGTTATTTAAAATGAAACGCCAATTAATGAATCACAGTCTACAGTATATATACTGTAATATTTATCTGAATTAGACAGCCAAACTTAACAGCTTGTAATTTAGTTGATTTTTTAAAGCTAGCAGAAAATATTAACACCATTTATAAACAAATGTGTAAATTTGTTATACTTTTTGAATTTAAGGTTAACTGTATTTTATATATATATGACATGCTCCACCCTGCATTAATACAACTCATGAAATAAACTGAAAAAAACGATTTTCAAAGTCGCTGAGGACTATGTGGACGTGTATTTTCTCATTAATTTCTGCCCACTCTTCTTTTTAAATATCACAAAGATTGTTATTTGAACAAATTGATTATCATTTAATGGGAATTAACACTTCCCCTAGGATAACAATAAAGACAAAGACCAAAAAACATTTCTACACCCACACACTTGTAAAACGTATACCCTTTCTGTGTGATCAATAATGTTAAGCTCCTGAAGCACAACTGCCTCCATCACCAGACCTTCCTGTTCCTTTTCCCTTCCTGCTCAGTATATCTGTAAGCTTCAAAAATATCCACCTTGATTAGTTCAAGCTGGTGTGATCTCCATAGGAAATCTACGTTGTCTATTTAGGGAGAGTTAAATCCAATCTAACAACCAAGTGGATGGTATCATACTCTGTTATTAAACAGCTGAAATGCTGTTGTGACTAACAAATTGCTCCAAATTCTGATTTAGAAGGAAATTTCTATCTAAATAGCCGTGCAATGTTGAAACTGGCGCCCTAGCTTGTTTTTGAAAAACTGCAGAGAGTCATTTAATAATATTTAAAAATGGAATGTGGGGAGCAGAAATATGTATTATTATGAGAATTTTCAACCACCAAAGATAAACAGAAATGTATTCAAACATTGCGGCAATGTGTAGAGGGAACAGAGGCACATTGAGGAGAGTCAATGCAAATGTGTGTGTGTGTGTGTGTGTGTGTGTGTGTGTATGTGTGTCTTTGTATGTGTGTGCTTGTCTGTATGCATGACAAAAGGCATGTGGGTTTGCCACAGACTGATAAAGCTAGTTAAAACAGTTTGGGAGGTCATCTAAATTTAAGAGTCTCAACAATTATGCAGTTAGGTTTAAAATGTATAAGTGAGTGAACATCTGTTAATTAAACCAAAAATATTGTTTACCATATACTTAATCTGCACAGTTTATTGAGGAGGAACACACATATTTACTAATGCACATGAAAGAGTGTTCCCTTTAAAATGTTGTGTTTTTTGAGGTTTTGTTGCTGTGTGTGTGTGTGTATGTGTGTGTGTGTGTGTGTGTTGTTGTTCTTCAGCAAGTGTTTAACACTCTTTGTTTTGGATGAATTCCCTACTCCCCAAAAATGTTCACGCTTAATTAACCATGATGCTCACACTGCATTGCAAATCCATTACATTGTTAACTAAAATTAAATCACACATTAAAATTTTTTTTTCAAAATGTGAAGTAAAATTCCACAGTACCCAATTTTTACATTTTTTTATCCAACCTCCAAAGGATTTCTTCTAATGCAGACAGGTTTCAGATTTCCCTGGTTTCCCTACATAACATCTTAACATGTGTACTGAAGTGAGAAGAAGCTGCCGATATGTGATTTCACTGGGATGAGGGAGAAAAAAAACTTGTAGCTGAAGAAAATGTTTTATTGTTTAAAATAACAATAAAACATCATATAAATGAGGAAATAAATACATTAATTAAACAGAAATAAGTGTCTTGTGCTTTCTTGTCTCTTTTCTCATTCTTCTCTGAACACTCCCGCTGGTCTGAATAAATTCATGTCCACCCAACATCTTTCCTCCCCCACACACCAAACCCGCTGCGCTCTACCAGCTTGATCGTCCCATCAGTGACCCCCCTGCCGTCAAACATTAACCTAACCAAAATCTAACCCCCCGCCTCTCCCCACCCTCCAACACATATCTATCAGGCTAACTATCTATCCATCAGCACGGTGGAGTCAGCAGACAGGAAGGAGGGGGGGGTAAACGCCAAGATCCTCCCCATTACTGCCCTGCATTAACCCGTGGCTAAATATTTACAGTAGGAAGAAGAACACAAGGTTCTCAGACACACACACACACAGTGTATTGAACTTCTTCTTAGCAATCCCAACATTTTTCATACTTTAAGGACTATACTGCTATGAGGAAGAACATCTTATTGTGTTATTCTATGGCTGCTCCATCCAATGAATGTGGAACTGAGTGGTTTTGAAGGTTCTGGACAAATATAATTTAATTTAATGAATCACTTTGAAATGAGTGGTGCTATTGTAAATACATTATACTAATATTTTAGAATTAGGATTCAGCTAAATAAAAAAAACAGTAACAGACAAAGATACATACAAGTCTCTTGTGCAAATACGTAAAAGAACAGGAACAAATTGCTGTATCAGATCCACTGACTTTATTTATCAGGGATGCATGTTGGCCTGATTAGAGCATCTATTTTCTAATTTTAATTTACATTTGGATTTAATAAGCATGTGCTTATACATATATATATTGACTTGGGACAATGCAAACACATGCACACCTTTAACTGCACAAACCAACAGGTGAGGTGCGGATTTAGGGGATGAGCAGAATGCAGGTAGGAGGCAGGAGAGTGAAACAAAAGGGTGGTAATTCTGGAAGAAAGGAAAGATGTGGGATGTGTGGGCTGTACTGAGCCATTTCCATCAGCAGAGGGGAACTCCAAAGCATAAAGACAGTTGCCAGGCAACTGAACACGATGAAAGAAACATACAGACCACTTCCACGTGTGTGAGCAAACAGCACATAGACCTGCACTCTGACTTACACACACATCCACACAAGGAGCCAATAACAAAGGTGTGTCAAAACTTTCACGTTTGTGACTGGTAGTGTTAATACTTTGCTGCCACAGACGAAATCCACAATTATTTTCTGTTTAATGCATTAGCATTTAGTGGTGAATGGCAAGAAGGCTCCACAAGTCAGGAGCTGGACATGAAGAACAAAAACTGCTACAACAATGCCACACGTGAGCCACTTCCCTTTTAATAATTTTTGATGATGCTATGGTGAACACGATGGGACACAACTTCTTTATCCAAAAGGCCCTGACACACCAAGAAGACGGCTAGGAACTAGTTGCGATGAAGTCACCTTTGTCTTGGCCAAAAAACAGCACTGGAACACACCACAGAGACGTCAGTTCGACAGCTAAGTACCACGTACGCTCTGCGCCTGTGTGAAAGGAATTAGATCTCCATACCAGCAGGTGGCGGTAATTCTATTGTCATTCAACAAGGGCAACCGGACACAAACGTTGCTATGATACCAACAACAAACAGTGTTTGCTCGAATCAGCGGCGGCAGATCCGAATGGAGCCCAAGGTCCCTCTGCTTCACTCCCCGCCTGGAAAACAACGGACACTGGGAGATGGCTAACCAGACAGTCCCTCTCCCGGGCTGTCATCTGTTGTCTTGGGAAAAAACTACGATAGGAGCGGAGGGACCAAACTGAACGGCCCACTGCTGGCTAGTTAGCTAACGCTAGTTTGCTAATTCCACCTACCAAACATGCCTTCATTCTACACTGGTTACAGAAAAGTATCCAAACAAAATTGTCACTTATCTGTTAATAGCAATGTGCTTTCCTACGATGTGACAAGAGCATGTGAATGAAATATTAAGTTGTTACATTTTACTAATTTAGAGGCTGGCCGGCTGACTCTAGTTTGCTTGCTAAGGGGCTAATTGTTTAGCAGTGCAGAGAGAGGGAGATCTATTACAGTCTTTATATTCAAATATCACGGTATAGGATATCAGTTTAATATCGTTACGACTAAATGTACAAACATAGTTATTCCAATCATTCGAAACTGTGTTTTTTAGAAGGTCGTAAAAAGTCGTTTTTGACCAGTTGTGACAGCTATGTGTGTATTGGATTGATCAGATGACATGCTGAACAGCCTATCAGATGGAATGCCTGTTTAGCTAAAGGCCAACGTGTAGAGACGGTGCGGGACACAGCGCACAAACTAGGGCAACAGTCACGCAACGCCAGCCCAACTTGAACGGACAGCTAACAGTCGCCTTGGTGTGTCAGGGCCTTTAGAGGACATAAATGGCTAATAAAGGTTGAATAAAATCACCCTGTTTCTTCTTTTTAGCTGGCAATAACAATTTCAGAATTCCAATATTTGTTTTTGTTTTGAAACTGTGAAGGCAACTGCCTTAATGCAGCTGACACTGACAGACAGATGGATCTCAGAGATTATTTCTCATCGTGAAATCTGTGACATATGAGCTTTCAAAAACTCTTATTGTTGTGTTATGTGTGTTAACTGTTTCCTCCTCACCTGACCCAGTGGTTGTGGAGCTGCTGTTGCTCTGCATACTTCCATTCCTGAGGAGTGATGGGGACTTCTGAATCCCACCGCTGACACCCATGACCCCCAGCCCCCCTCTCTCCTCCTCCTCCCACTCCCACCCCCACTCCTAATCCACTGCTGGATACTAAGCCCGGCCGGCCTGTGAGTGTGGAGGATGAAGAGGAGGCTGGGGAAGTGGTGGAGGAGGAGGTGTTGGCCGTGGAAGAGGTGGGGAGAGTCAGGGAGGGAGCTGGCTCGGAGGGCTTTACATCTGAGGTGAAGCAAGGTCCAAATCTGTTTCGCCAGTTGCCCTTCTTTTTCTTCTTCACCCCATCTTCCCCTCCTCCTGCTACTGCTCCTCCAATCCCCGGCACTGAGCTGGAGGGTTGGGGCCCGTTTATAGCCAGCGGAGCCACCAAGGCATGTTGTCTCACTAGCTGTGTGACTGTGGGAATTCTCATACAGCTTACCGCCCACTGAAATGATAAGAAAGCAGAACTGAATATTTAAATATAAAGCCTGTGGTCTGTTGGTGTTTTTTTGTTGTTAGTTGGCCATCAAAGAATCTATTTCAAGAGGCAAGTACAACCTGCGTCCTCACTTCTCTTGTAAATTAGTGCTGCAATTAACGATTGCTACTACTCATTAATGTATCTAGTGATTACTTTCGTAACTGAAAAAACATTCCTTAAAAACCGTAGCACCACTGTATTAATGAAACCATAAATGTGACCATAAAAAAAGTAAAAACAAATAATTGAGCACATACCCAAGTAACAAAATAACCTTGTAATAATACTTTAAGTGACCATTGCCGTGAATAGACGTCTGTTACCTGCAGAAGCAGTAGTAGCGGACATCAGAGAGCCGAAGAGTGTCGTAGTTCCCTCTGAAGCTCCGCCCTCCGAGCTCGGTTTCACAAGGCAGCTGCTGAAAGATGGCGGGGAGGAGAAGGTAGTCCCACCCCCCGAACGCAACGCTGAATCTGAGAAACTTAAGAAGTCTGAGGAGGAAGGGGCAGAGGGCATCTTACTGGCACTGGTCAACAGGAGGCCTGGAAGAAAGAAAAACAAGGACAATGAGTGGAGATAGAAAGGAATGACAAGTAGCAGTAGAGAAACAGACATTACAGCTGGAAATGGTTTTATACGACTCTCCTTTCAATCATCATGGGAGGAGGAGAAACAAGATAAACAAAAAAAGCATTTTATCTGCTTTCCTGCTCTCTATCTGCCTAGTCCTCCCATGTAACAGAGGAACCATTTTCTTACTAGACAGAGAGAGAGAGAGACACACACACACACACACACACACACACACACACACACACACACACACACACACACACACACACACACCAAGGGCTTCAAGGTTCTGAGAGTACAAAACACAGGAGCTCAGTGTGAGCTCTCACTCCTTTCAGATCCTGACCTCCCCACGTGTTCTTTCTTCCTGTGTGTTTTTGCGTCTTTTGCTAATCAGGGCCCCTGATTACAGGAGCCAGAGGCCAGTCGAGAAGAAACACTTATCACGGCCACACACAAAAGTCTGGTGTCCGGCCAAAATCCAAACAATGACACAGCCCATAAACCACATGAATCACACTCTTATTTGGGTTTTAATAACATTGCTCCAATTGCAATTGTGCTGCACTTGCAGGTTTCGGGTGGGCGGGTGGGTAGGACAGTAACACCAGATGATTTGTCATTGCGTTTCCATTTTTCTAACTGCAGGGTTAATTCCCAGTTGTGGTAAAATTAACATACAGGACCATTTGCAGCCATTAATTTACCTTGGTGGAAAGGACCAGTGGAAGCAGAGGCAGATGTGGAGGATGTTGCCATGGTGACCACGGCGGAGGGGAGGGGTTTCCCTGAGGATGTGAGAGACTTGCGGCCCCCCCTCTGTCCCACCGCATGACTTGTGCCGCTATTTTTCTTGTTCTTCACCTCAGACGCTGCCTTCCCTGTGTCTGCGGCCAAGCCATCTTTGGAACTGCCACCCGAGAGAACGGCCGCCACTTCTTGAAAGTTGGCGGTGGTGAAACGGGCAGTGCCGTCATCCAGTCGCTTCTGTGAAGATGCCGGCAGGGAGGGGACTCCTACCCCTGCGCTGCTGCTGTTGTAGGTCTGGAGGAAAAAAGGTAGGGAGAACAATGAAAAATTATGGTTCAACAGAAAGGAAGTATGAAAGAAAAGAAAAGAAAGAAAACTATCAAAACAATGCCAGTTAAGAGAGGGAGAAGGTCAGAAAGGTCAGCGGGAGGACAGTATATGCGAGGGATACAAAAGAAGAGCTACAAAGATAAAACAAAGTAAAAGGACAAACAGCCACCTACCCTTTCTGAAATATTTAACTAACCCAGACACAATTCACAAAAAGAAATTAGGAGAGGAGGAGTGTTATCACCTTATCTGGGACCATGATGTTAGGAAGAACAAGGGAGGGCGACATATCCATGGAGATCTTCTTGTGTTTCGGTTTGTGCCTGTCCCGCTCCTTGTGTTTCTGAGCATGGAAAATAGGGTGTGGGGGGGTGTCGGGGGGAAGATAGAAAAACAGATGGGTGACAAAGTAGCTTGAGACATAATACAAGGAGAGAAATAAAGACAGATGCAGAGATAAAAACAGACCTCTTACAACCCTTATTTTGCATCAATCGCTCACATTTTTTGCAACATTAGTGAAATACTAAATGCAGAGCTGTACATACTGGACAATATCTGCAAACTGTTCTGTTAAAAATAATATTCAAAGAGATGGCAAAAATAAATGAAACAAAAAAGTTATAAGTTATTAGGATACAAGCACCTAAGAGGAAGAATATTTGTGCGTGCGTGTGGCTTATAGAAAAAGGCTCGGTCTCAGATGAAAGCTAAGAGATCCACAAACACAAAGAGAGGGATGGTAGAGTGATAAAGAATGGGCAGGAGGAAACAGGAATTCTGCACACTGCAGTTTAAAGCAGTGTGTCTAACTGCCTCTTGCCTTTTTATCCAATCATATCCCCTTCTTGGACCATCACAGCTCAATTTACACCCTTGCTATCACACACACCCTCCTGTCGCACCTGAGGTGGCAACTGGGTGCCACCGCATTTACACCTCACATGCGTGCCCCCGCGCCCTGACACCTCTCTGCACAGGCATACAAGCAGACAGGTGCATCTACGCTCTCGCACACTTTACATGGACATGCGCTTTACATACGCACACGCACACACACACACACAGGCAGCGATCCTGAGAGACAACATGGAACTCAACATGCTTGTGATGCTCAGTGTCATGACAATTCGGAACACCCCCCGACCCCCCCAACCACCACCGGCTGCATGGAGGCTGGTGACAGTTTAGCCAGACTTCCTCTATGAATGGCAGTTAACAGATATCACCAGCCAAATCAGGAGATAGCAGCTCCAATGTAACCTCTCAGCATGCTGGCTTCCGCTAATGCTAACGCTCCGGGGGGATAGGAAACAAATGTTGCAGAGTTCCTTTTGTATGTGTATTTTTGGGGTATAACTTTTCCCTTTTTGTTTTCCATTAAATAGCTATAAAGAATCAACCTTATTCCATGCTGCCTGGCAGTATCCTATATATTATGTAACAGTTTGTTGCAGCTGTACCATTCAAACAAGTTATTTTGTGCCTCATTTTATACAGAATTTCAAAAAGAAAGCTAACATATTTTTGTATTTATAGAAATGTTCAGATCCCCAGTTTAAAATGGAGTTTTGTGAGTCTAAAATGCACAGCATGAGTTTGTAATAACTGACCTACTGGTGAGTCGCTGTTTTTTTTTAACCCCTGGCTATTATTTTCAATTACTTAAGTAACTGTTTAGTCTATAAAACGGGTGTAGCGTCTTTCAATTGCTTGTTTTGTCAGACCAACCATTGACAACCCAAAGAAAATCAATTACCAGTGATATAAAACGGAAAAAACAGTAAATTCTCACATTTAAGAGGCTGAAACCAACAAATGTTTTCTCTTTTTACTCAATAAGTTAGTTATACGATTATGAAAATTGTTGTAGGTTTATTTCTGTAGGGCTGCCCCTGAACTGTTTGGAAATACTACAAATTGGCTGCAGAAAGCAGATAACCAAAGAGAAATGTAGGATAAAGTGAGTGATAAAGTGAGTGACTCCACAAAGTGATACCGTTAACTTAAAAATAGCATCTACTACAACAAAAAGGAGAGATGATACTTTAGAGTGAAAGAGAGAAGTAAATTCTTTAGGATCCCCTTGTTGTTTTTCATGAACATTCCAGAGGTAGGTGTTGATGGACAGAGGTTGAGCTGAGAGGGTCGGATAACACACACACACACACACACATACACACACACACACACACAGAACTGGGCGTGGGAAACACAACACACACACAATGTGACCCTGACACACCCTTATCAATCAGGTCAATTGATTATACAGGCAGAGACAAAGCCTTTCAGCGTGTCCTTTCCCCTCTTTCTCTTTTGCTGACCATTAGCAGGCTGATCATTTGACACGTCCGAGTGGTCTGTGTGGGGTAAATATGAGATGTGGCAGAGAATGAGGGCCACGTCCAATTTTCAACAAACCCCCGAGCAATACAACGGTGGGCTGAAATCCTCTCTGTCTATGTCAAATGCTGGTCATGGGGTTCTGAACTGGGAAACTCACACACAAACAAACACACACACACACATACACACACACACACACACACACACACACACACACACACAAACACTA
Source organism: Etheostoma perlongum (assembly GCA_026937815.1). NCBI lineage: Eukaryota > Metazoa > Chordata > Actinopteri > Perciformes > Percidae > Etheostoma > Etheostoma perlongum. The sequence continues at coordinate 13,128,950 of CM049392.1, forward strand.
TTCCTTAGAAGTACCTCAATACAGTTCTGAAAATACATCTGGAAACTTCTTTATTTTCTCAGTACACATGCACATCTTGTTTATTGAATGTCGGTTACTGAAACTATTTAAATTAAGGGACGAAACTATTAATTGATTGATAATGTTGTCAATAAAATTATAGAACATGGTGAACAATGCTTATAATTAACTCTCAGAAACTCAAGTCAATTGTTTTGCCAAATCAACGTCCAAAATCCAGAAATAGTCATCTTATATTTAAATAAAACAAGGAAAAGCAGCAAATCCTCACATTTTAGAGGCTGAAATCATATGTTTTTTTTTGCATTTTTGCTTGATGAATTATCAGACCTATAAATGAATAATTTGTTAATTAACTACTCAATTGTTCTCAAAGTGCATTTTGAGCTGCACAGTTTGTGTAAGCGTGTAGTACTTTTCCTTGCTGTGATGCAAGAAATTATAATTAATTAAACTTATGTTATGTAATGTATGTAAGTTATGTAAGAACATAACGCAAACGAGGCAAGAAAAAAGTATTGCCTTTTAATTTGATGTAACATGCATTTTAAATGGTTTTCAAGTTAATGCAATGGCCTTAGGAGGAAGACGAGGGGGGTGCAGATACAGAGGTGAGGAGGGCTGAGGAGAAGGGAGGGAAAACGGGGGACGGAGGAACAGGAAGTGAGGGGAAAAATAATCCACCACGGCCTAGCAGGAATTCCCCTGTGCAGTTTCCTGCTGGACTTCTGAACAGCCATTGTGTATGTGTAGATGTGTGTGTGTGTGTGTGTGTGTGTGTATGTGTAGATGTTTGTGTGTGTTTCCTGCAGGCCTTTTGTAAGTGGGGATCTTTTAGCCCCTGCTGTAGTTTGACTGCGGGGTCTAACATGAGGTGGGTAGCCATCTGAGCCTCCAAACCACATAACAAATGCAAGTTTGGATTTTCGGGCACACACATCTGAGGCTACTGACCTCTGACCCTGGGATGTGGATAGAGTGTGTGTGCACATGCAAGTGATACTCCAATGCATATAAGGCAGTATTAACAACAACCAGGGCAGATGGGTTGGCTAACACCGTGTGTGCACGCACACACACTTGTCTTGTTGTCGTGCTTTTCTATTAAGACCAACTTTAACTGTAAAAAAAAAGTTGGAAAAGGGAACTCATCACATCACTGTCATCTGGGACAGCATCGTAAACAAATTATCTACTGAGCTGTCTGCATAAACACAGGTTTAAAAATAAATCCACCATCTTGTTAGCACATGAGCATTTCATTCAGTGGAAATGGAACAATTATTTGTTAAGCCGTTCAGGTGACAAAGACTAGCTCGGTTGAGACCCAGACTTTATCAGATTTAGAGTGCTGCAGGGCCAAGAGACTTTCAAAATCTATCCATTCTTTCTTCCTTCCTCAATCTGAAAACAAAGCTAACAAAATCCCCACTACATTTATTATTTATTATAATTGTTTTATTGTTGTACTTTTAATAATTAAGACTTACTATCACTATCATTTAATTTTGCTCAGAGCTTGTATTTGTGATGTTTTTCAGAGTTGGTTTATATTTCTTTCTAATGCAGATTTAAAGCCTCCCCAACTTGATTGAGACATCATCTAATACAACATTTTATTCTCGACAACAACAGTTAAAGTATACGTTTCTTATTCTTGGAGGTGGTCTGGACCAAGTTTCCCTTGGCTAAAATATTCCTACACTTAGTTACACACAAATACACCCACACACACAAAAGTTCTGGCTCACATGTCTGAGTGTGTTAAGTAGGCCTACTTGTTCTTGCTTGTATTTAATAAGCATCCTTTGTTTGCTGCAATGTACTTTGCGTCGATCCTGTTTGCAATATGTGTTTGATAAAATTCACACCCCAACATCAACATTTGGACCCTCTAAACTCTTCCCAGTGATTGCTACTCAAGGATGACCCAAGGATGGATGCAATTATAAAGTGCTGTCCAAACAGGGCTCATTGTTGGACAGCTGGGTAGGGGAATCAATGACACTGAATAGGAACCTCTCTGAACAGCTCAACTGTAAATGATCAGTCATGTTATTGTGGTACATTTTATCGGGCTGTACTGGGTAGAGATAGAGTATGAACCAGTGGAAATATTCCTGACTACTTTAACATGCTGCTTTATGAGAATGACAACTGCAGGCAAACAAGGAAAAATCAGCTTGAGCCCTGTCCACTGTTCTGACAAGGGATTGGTACACATGTCAAAAAAACTAACAGATGACTTGACACCTCCTGTAAATTCAGATTTTTTGCAGCCTGTGACTACATGTTCGGCTAACAGCTGTGACTGATTAAGTCACACTAATGTAGCATTCATTAGAGGCTGTGATTACTGGTGGGTGTAGGTGGGCTGCATGCATACTAGCAGCTAAAAACAACCCAAATGCAACTGCTGCTGGGTCTATTAAATACAATTTCAGCACTCACTTGGACATCAAATTATTAAAAAGACTTCTGGGATTATAGGACTTATTTGGGAAAACTAAAGACATTGATGCGTTTTGAGGTGTGACAAATGTTTACACTGTCAAATCAATAAAGTCTACTGCATGTGTTTTTCCTCGGGGGAAATATTCATTACAATTTTACATAAAATACCAAAATAATTACTTTCAAGGCCTTTCATCCATTTCAGTTGATTTTTGTCAACTGGCTTGAAAGTAATGTTCAAGACTCAGGGTAGGAATTTGTTGTTGTCAACATGTAATATATTAAGATATGATAGCATAAGGGTGGTTCATAGGGTGGTGATGGTGCAGTGAATATGACATGCCTGTGGTGTGAGAGACCTGTGTTCGATTCCCACTTCAAACATTAACCAATGTGTCCCTGAGCACTTAACCCCTAGTTGTTCAAGAGGCGTGCAAGCTCTGAAATATAGCAATTGTAAGATTAGATTTTGGATATTGTGATATGACATATGTGTTGTCTTTTAGTGGTTTTAAAGGCTTCTGTCCAGTAAAGTGATGTACTTTTCTGAACATACCAGACTGTTCTAGCTGTTCTATTATTTGCCCTTTTCCCACTTAGACATTATGTCCACATTACTGATGATTATTTATCTAAATTCTAATGTGAAGATATTTTGTTAAAGCACCAATTGTCAACCCTAGAATATCGCCGCAATATCAATATCAAGGTATTTGGTCAAGAATATTGTGATTTCTTATTTTCTCCCTATTGCCCAGCCCCACTCCATAAATGCTCATTATGGAGCCATTATAAGAACCACCGAAAAGTATTATTAGTTGATGCTTTTACTGCATATCCGATTGTCTCTACACAGTGTGAGCATGTAACAGTGAGGGCATCTGTTTCTGTTGGAGTCACAGTGGTGGTTTGGTGGCACACAGGGTAAAGGCTGTTTCATGCTTCTACTGAGGCTCCACACAGAGCTTTTGCCATAGCCTATGCACGTGGCCTGGTGTATATTTTTTAAATCACTCATGGAAATGTGCATTAAAGAAATTGGTGCATCGAGATGCATCAATTTGAATCTGAATCAAATGGTGATGTGCCAAGAGATTAATTTGAATTAGAATCGAATCAAATCGTGAGGTGCCAAGAGATTTTCACCCTTAGAAATGAGTGACGTGACGTGTAGTTTCATTTTTCGAGAGGTGCATGTCAGGCTACGGCATAGACACAGAGGGGTCTGCGGGGGCACGCCGTCGAGCCAACACAGAAGCATAAACCGCCTTAATATCTGAGGGCTGTCTTATCTTCATGTCCTTGCCTGGGGGTCTATACAAACACTGAGAGAAAGAGTTACTTAAAGGTCCCATGGCATGAAAATTTCACTTTATATGTTTTTTTAACATTAATATGCGTTCCCCAGCCTGCCTATGGGCCCCCAGTGGCTTGAGATGGCAATAGGTGTAAACCAAGCCCTGGGTATCCTGCTCTGCCTTTGAGAAAATTAAAGCTCAGATGGGCCGATCTAGAACCTTGCTCCTCATAAGGAGCTCCTTATGAGGAGCAAGGTTACCTTCTCTTTCTCTGCTTTGCCAGCCCAGAGAATTTGGCCCACCCATGAGAGAGAGATCTCATGGCTTTCAAACGAGCAAAGTGGCAGTTGGTCAAGGCCAAAAGCATGGTGGTAGTATTTAAACAAAAATAAATGATACCTCCAATGTAGAAAAAGCCATTTCTTTTATATTTTCCTTTAATTGACCAAATGTATCCATTAGTGTAGAATAACTATGAATACTACACATAAAAAAAAAAAAATTCTGGATTTAGGGCACCAGTAAAAACCCACAACCACTATTGTTAACTCCTTTTCCAAAACTAGGATCTAAAGAGGCATCATGGGACGCTTTTAAGGGGTCTTGGTTATCGATTTCAGTCTAAGTCAGCTTGCTCTTGCTCATAGAATCTGTTACCATGGTGATAAACAACTTCATCCTGAAATTACAGACAAATTACCTCCAGGCATAGATCAAGGCATGTTTTACCCAGTCTCTATTCAAAAGTACAGATCTATGACCAAAGACTGTGTCTTTTGGCATTTCATGTAAAACTGACTCTCCAAGGCAACGTGGTGCACCATGGGATAAATCCTCCTTTTCTGGCCTCACATACAGCTCAAAGTCTGAGTCACATAGCAATCTCTTCCCTTTAAAAGTCTAAATTTCCATTTCCATACTGATTACACACATACAAAAGAATTAATCAATTATGTTCCTACTGCCATGCACTATGTTATTATTCAAACTTACAGGAAAAAATAAAAACACTTGGTATTAACTTATAGAAAAAGCTGACAGCAGAATTAACTTGAACCACTCTGTTTTACTCAATCTTGCCTCATTTTTTAGAGTTTATTTTCCTTGCTTCGCTTGTGAAAGAAAGTTATGCAACAATATTTGCCATTCCCAACCACTGTCACAGAAGATGTTTGAAACCAAATGCAACTGTGTGCCAGCAACACCCAGTATGTAAAAAAAGTAAAACTGACACATTAGTGCATATATACAGTACTCCTTAGATATAAGGGGTAATTATATACAGTCTTGATGAAATCAACAACAAACAAGGCTAATCTAAGTTTAAAATTAGATTTAACCACTGACAAATTCCAGTCATATACCATATGATACTAACATGCCGTAAACATTCATCAAGTGGTATTTTATAAACCCACTCTGCTAACATTGCTTTTCTCATTGATTCTCTCTCTCGTACATTCCTATCATCCATACAAAGCCAGCTTAATGACATTATGCCCCAGCATCCAAAGCCATTCATACACAATCAATATAACAGCATGAGTCTTTCTATCAGCGTTTTTTAACATTGCAAGTGTGTGTGTGTGTGTATTATACAGCCTGTCCTGTGTTTCCATTCTACAGCTGTTCCACAAATTATAACGGTTAAGTCACGCTCCTGATTTTCATATTTGCGTCCCTCCCCCAACTGAAATAGTGTGTGTACATGAATACATCTGTATACCTTGTGATAGGTTGTTAACTATTGGAGAGGTGGAACAAAATCTGGAACACAACAGGTCGTCTCTACAGTGAATGGTGTACTGAAAACACATTTCCTCTGCATATCCAGTTGTTGGCTAGTGTGTTGATATGTCTATTTCATTCTTCTCTTGTCTGATTGAATTCTGCTTGACAACGGACTAGCTATCCACCATCAGGTTTGCATTCTGCTGGTTGCATAGTCAGAGTAAGGCTAAAAGACTACAAAAGATAAGTTAACAATCATGGACAACAAACCAGCAATCTGCATTTAGCAGAGAATGCCAATTGTTTGTAAACAATAAATACTGTATCAAAAAAACTGAAGAGCAGACAAAAGAGATTCTTACGGTGTTCTGCAGGTTAACCTTTTACATCATATATATCACTCCATTGTGTACACCTATTCCGTCTTGAAAAGGACAGGAAAAAGCTTGTCTAACAGCACTAAACTTACACTGTAACCATGTGTCCAATTTAAGTAAATCAGCACAAAAGCCACTACTACGGTTGACCAAATTGTAAAAGCTAACTGAAATGACAGGTCAGTTGGAATAAATAACAATTAAGCCTGATTAGACTTGTTTGACCTTACAGTAAAAGCCAGGCTCAAATGACCCTATCCAGCACCTACAAACCCAACCCCTTGTGTGCACTCTGGGCTTAGTACCAACACCCAAGGGAGTGGAGGGGACCACGGGCCACTGTTAGAGAGATAAGAGGAATCAGGAAGGAAGGAGGAATAAGAGTAGAAGGAAAGGAGAAGATGGAGGGTAAAGCAGTGGGAGGATGGATTCCTTAGCCCAGTGAAGGAGGAAGCAGATGGGGTAGAAAAATAGATGGAGGCAAAAGGGGGCAGAGGCCAACAGAGACCAAAAGCTGGCTGAAGGAGGGATATGGCCAAGCAGGAAAGAGAAACCAACAACGGAGGAAAGGTTGGACAAAAGATAGAGAGGTGGAGGAAAGAGGAGAAGGACCAGGATGAGAAGAGCTAAGGGAGGTAGAGACAAGAAAAATAAGAAGGAAGAGGTGATGATGGGTCATCTCTCAGTGGCAGCAGAAAAGTGTAAGGTCATTCACAAGACGAAGGGTATTTATCTCTATGTTACAGGTAAACCAATATGTGTGCATTACTACTACATAGTCATCTGTGCTTGTAGTTAATGGAACAAAAATCACATAGGTCTTCATTCTAATTGTTAATTACACACAACTTTTAAGACACTCTCATGCATTTACACGTAGTCACGTGCAACAAATACTGTGGCGCTCAATGCAAACACCAGTCAGAGTGGTTTCATACTTAAACTAAATAAACGTATGATCAGTGTTCATTTCTCAAGAAAAGACGGTGTATACATGAGTGAGCGAGACTTGTGTGTGGATTGATGTCAACTTGTATGTTCATGCATCCATATTTACAAAAACACAAGCTTGCTCCTTGTTTAATTAGTACCGTCAATAATCATATTAAACTTAATATTAAATCACAACACAAAAATCGTGTATGTCCTCACATGTGCAGCAACAGGTTTTGTCTACAAAAACAAGTTGTAGTTTAGAATATCAAAAGGCATGCCATCTGTAGAATATGACAAAAATATGAGAGCACACTTACCAATTTGCTGTGGTGGTATTTGCAATATCCACAGTACTTGACATTGTCTGCGTCCGATCCTTGTTCCTCACATAATAACCCTGCAAACTGGGCACTGTGGCAGAGAGGGGTGTACAGAGAATTTAACAGATGTAAAAAGCAGAACAGAGAAACATCTTCACCACAATATAAATCAAACCAACAAGTGATGACCTCAAAACAATAATATTTGCAAGCAGAAACAGAATTGGCATAAAAATATTTTTGATCACTCTAAATCTGGCTGTGTTGTCATTTAGTTTGGAATAAATGAAAATCTTAATATCCACAGTAACTCAATGATTTTTGCTACTACAATACTTAAAAGTTTATCAAATTTACAAGCCATTCCTTGAGTTTGAGTGAGGAACTGAAGAAACAATCTCCTTCTTTGTCTAGTGAGGTTAATGTGATGTGAATGGGTCTCACCATGTGACATGGAAGGCCTGCCTGCAGCCATGTTTGTTGCAGGTCATACATGCTCCAGTTGCTGCTTTACTCTCTCTGCCCTGGTCCTCACAGATATAACATGTCTACACACACACACACACACACACACACACACACACACACACACAGACACACAACTTTAAAAAACCTGACTTAGTCCATCATGATTACATCGTACATGCAATTTTGTGACATGTCTAAATGCAAAGAAACATTTTGTTACCTTGTTGTAGCGCTCATGTGGCACAGACTGGAGTACTATAGGCTCCATAGTTGACACATTGGCAAATTCCACTTCAGGTATGTAAAGGGCACAAACTACATGAGCCCAGCCTGCAAATACACACAGAAAACAACCATCAACCTCTGCACTTATGTACCAGCATAAGGGAGTTTGTGACAAAATTGAATATTAATAAGAGTGCGCAGAATTGACATTTGTTATCCACTAGTTTAATTTGTTGGTTGTAAGTTGCAAAGAACTGATACTAATAATAATAATAATAATAATACATTTATTTATAGAGCGCTTTCCATCAAAGTGCTTTACAGCAAGAATACAATTTAAATACAAACAGTACAAACATTTTTTTTTTTAATCGAGACAGTACAAAGTAAATAACACTATACAAATACATCAAGGATAAATGAGCATTTAGGGCTCATACGCAGCAGTGAATAAGTAAGTCTTAAGCTGTAGAAGCTGAAGAATACAATACTGGACATTTCCAACAGCATTTTATCAGCTGGGTAAAACAAAGATTTTTTTTCTTGCACATTCTTTTGAGTTGTAACTCATGGCACAGTCTCCAACAAATGTGAAATCTCTACACTAAATGCATAACTGACGTTGACACACTTCTGTGTTTGGTCTGGTGTATTTGTGTTGGTGGGAACACTGCTATTTGAACTGGTGTGGGTCAAACAAACAAACCAAGACAGACCACAGATGTTAAAGCAAAATAAATGTCTGAGCCTGAAATGGTGTCCTGGAGGAAATGTGTACAATGTATTGAATGAAGTATTATATAAATATAAAACTGCACTTTGAGACCATGATGGCCCCTTCTCACCCATCATATACATCATCTCCTCTGACTCTATCTGCAAAGTTTTACTGAATAAAGTCCAGTACAGTTCTGATAAATGCTCATGTCCAGGTATTACCTTCTGAGCTCTTTGTGGCCATTAGTGAAGATAAAATAAAGCCTTCAGACTAGACCTGCAAGATTAATCATAAAATCACAATCTCGATTCACCCGTTCATTATTTTTTTTATTTTTTGAGGGGCATTTTCAGCCTTTATTTTGATAGGGCAGCTGAAGACATGAAAGGCAAGCAGTTAAAGAGTGTGTTAAGAAATCATTCTGTTTTTGATACTATACTTAAATTGGCAATTGACAAACTCCATTTCTTTAGAGACTGAAGCTGTAGCTGCAGCATGTTGATTGAAATGTTTAAAAGAGATGTTAAAGAAGTTCAGATAGAGCCTGTATCAGGGCCATATTTAGTTACATGTGTTATATGTCACTATTTTTGGTTGCCTACTGTACTGTTCTTTATTCACTGAAGCTTCTATGTTTACAGGCCATGTTTGATACTGACAATTTGTTTTGTTTTGTCATGGTTTGTGTGTGCAATACACATTATACTTTGTGAAGAAAAAAAATCGTGGCAGAGAATTGTGATATCAATTCTAGGCTAAAACATTGTGATTCATATTTTTCCCCGAATCGTGCAGGCCTACTTCAGACTCAGTGAAGCAAAGCACTACTCAAAAACAGCAGTTTGAATGTGTTGCATCAGTCCATGAAACTTTCAAACGTTTGGTGTGTTGTCAATGTGAACCCAAAATGGACCACACCAAAAAGGCAATGATGGATATTACTTCTCTGGTCCAAATTCCAGAGAACCAAACACAAACTAAATGTGGTCTGGACCTGCCAAATAGCAGTTTTGGTTACTTTCACATATTGGACATACATTCACTTTTCAACTTTGAAATTCTGAGTGGTAACTGTTTTAATTTGCAACTTGGTCGTTAATCTATCTAAGTAGCTGTTTATTGAGCCCTAACACATACAGCTGCTTGTCAGTGAAGACAAACTGGGGGCGGTAGAATGACAGAGGGGCATGGTGGAATTGACGACAAGCTGAGGAGGAGCAGAAGGCGGTCAATGGGAGGTCAAATGGAGGTGGGAGTCTCCTGCTACGCTGGAGGTGTCTGTTTTTCCCCATAGCAGAAACAAAAACAGGCTTAAACTTACAGTTGAACCCCTGACCTGCCTTTGACCTGGTGAGCGGAACAGGGGAGGAGGGCAGAGGGCGGGACGGAGAGGAGGCAGCGGGTGTGAAATGGGAGCATGTTGTTGTTTTGAAGTCCCTCCAAGAATCTGGAAGAGGCCTATAAAACAGGACTATAAAAGTGGCACAGCCTTCCTCCTCAAACTGAGCATTCACGCTTTTACCCCCGAAAACCCAACAAAGCATCTCTTTACAAACAAGCCTTACTCCAAGAAGTTATCAGAGTCCAATGTGTTGCAACAATGACCTTACATTTTGTTGTTAATAGCGCATTTATGATTTGAAATTAGAGAAGCGCTAAGACTCAAGTTCTTGAATGCTTTTACGAGTTTCTGTGGAGACTAACTTTATTTCATGTTTTTCTTATTGTAGCAGGCAATGAACAGCATGTACAGTGAAACCACATCAGTATGAAAAATAAAACAGTTTCAATTTGCTATACTGTCACATATCTCATATTTCTTAGAGCTGACTTGTAGGAAGCAAACTTGTTGCTGATTTTTAAGTGCACTTGTTTCCATTAAAATCCCTTAAAAATAAAGATGTGACAGATTATGTTTCAAACTTTTTAGTGTGCAAATTCCTTCAACTTCTTCAACAGCTGTAAACGTAACTTATGTCTCCATCTATGCATTTTCTTTCTTCTCTGTCAGCTATATGTTAAGATGCTAGATCCAAAACTCTTATCCCTTTGTTTTGTTTTATTACTGCCCCACCTGAAATAACAGCAACTACAGCACAGATTCAACAAGGGAAGAGGAACTGACAAGATCAGAGAAACGGACAGTAGGGGAAAGAGATAGTGAGAGAAAAAATGGGAGGAAAAAAGAGAGGGAGAGAGGGGTCATGGGAAGGGTAAAATAAAAAGAAAGTAGTAAAACGGTGTGTGTTAGTGTTGTCCTGATGCCTCCCTGCAGGCCTGGACACAATCCCACAGCTGTGCCTCTCTCTCTGACTGACTCAAACACACACACACACACACACACACAGAATATTTACAGTCTCCACCAAGCTGACCTCCCAGTGAACCCAGTGGGGAGACTCCTCACAGTCCATACACTATACCATCCTGGCCCGCCCCCTCATAAACACACACACACACACACACACACACACACACACACACACACACACACTTAAACTTGCCGGTGACAAGCAATTAATGACAAAATACAAAAGAGGCTCACACCATATGTGGGTGGGTGGGTGTGTGTGTGTGTGTGTGTGTGAGTGAGTGTGTGTAAGTAGCTGAGAGGGATTCTACCTCCGTTGTCTGTCCTTTTGAGGGCTCCATCTTTATGGGGACACAGCTCACATCTCTATGGATAAATAAGAAACAACAGGTCAGAAACAACCGGTCAACCTCATCTATTTAGGGGGAGGTAAACACAGAAGTATGACAAATATGCGTGTATGTGAGATAAACTAGCAAGGGACCCCGACTTGGGCACAAGGCCAGAAACTCTATGGGAAAACACCCTCACTATCTAACCTAAGGTTGTTTCTTTCTCCAAGAGCAAATAAAGTCCTCAGGCAATTTCTGCTGCTCTGAGTCGGACAACTCTTGCTCAATTCACACAAACTAGTGGTGCTCATCTTAAAGCTGTGTGTTGTGTTACAAAGAGCATAGTGTGTGTGAAGCAAGACTTTCATGTCCTTTCTTTCCTTTCCTTTCTCTCCTGCCAATAATTTTCTGCTGCATGTCTGAGTCCACACCTTACACACACATCTTAAAATTCATCTTTCTGAATGCAATTTTAAATTATTATTGTTATTGTTTTATTTACTATGAGGTTAAACAGTGCTGTACTGTTAAATACTTTATTCACAATTCAATCCAGAGTAAATCCTGCGGAAGGCCTGCACGATTCAGGGGAAAATAAGAATCACTATTTTTAGCTTAGAATTGATATCACGATTCACAATGTGTAATGTTTATTGCACACATGAACCATGACAAAACAAAACAAGTACCAAACATAGATTTCTTTTGGCACCTATAGCACATTGCTATAGCTTCACCAAAAGCCTGTAAACATAGACGCCTCAATAAAGAGGAGGGAGAGCATTGCAGCGCTTTAAAACCTATTTTATACAGTCTGTGTTTAAAACTCACGGAATAAAGTAGTAGCGTTTGTGATGCAGTCGGCTCGTAAAAATAAATGAGAATCAAAGTCATAAAAAAATAAAGTTATTTTAAAAATTAAAATCGTGAACCGGGTGAATCGAGATTTTAAAACGATGAATTGAGCAGGCCTATCCAGCGAATTATAGAAAAGATGAACTTTCATTTATTTCTTAATCTCATAAAACCATTAAAACTACAGCATGCATTTTTTCATGATGCACTCTTTCAATCAGACAATCCGACAACTTTGCACACAATGTAAATCTTTGTGAATATAATTACCATTTATTTAAGTATATTGTTATTATCTTTAAAGGAACACCTCAAACATTTCTCAGTTGAGAGTTGCACAGCCTGGACAAACACGAGAATAAGACATTAGCTGCGATGTAAAGATTTTGTACACTAAGACTCTGCTTTGCAATGTTCAATTGTTCATTTACATGTACTTAAGTGACCTGGTCATAGTTGCATTTCTCCCATATTTTCTCTGCCATGTAAATAAAAAAAACTGGTTTTCCGCATCAGGTGACAGGTCAGACGAAAACCTAGTGAGCCTGCTAAATTTCTGGAGGAGAAACTTTGCCCTGTGCGCACGTGAATACCGCAAACTCGGCAGATCATTTCAAGCACCTGTATCAACAACTATGCAAGTTAATCTTGACCTGAGAAAATCTCGACCGGTCCTAGTAGTTTGCCGAGGTCATAATAAGTTGAAACTCAGCCAGCCATACCAGTTTGTGGTTTCACAAAGAACAACATGTACAATATTTAAGCTCTTTTGGTCCTACGTGACGTGTATCTGCGGAGAGAGAGCGGGTCAGTCCAGCAATTGTTGGAAATGCAGTGCTTTCCAGGGCCACGTTCCTGCTTGGGCAGTACCATTTGCATGAGCTGTCATAATGCTCACTAGATAGCTAAATGCTTGCACACCATAGCATGCCACAAAACAATGCATTGCATTTGGTAGAGTTGGTAAACTGGACACTCTCATTTGGTGACATATGATGGTAACTGGTGCAGAACAGATTGTGGGCTGACAGGCAGGCTAAGAAGGACGAGGCACACGCCACAGAACATACTGCTGGAACATGGTCTGCGGAGACCTCAAATAGAATTTCCCTCAATATAATGCCTATGAGCTTCTGCTGTATAAAGATTTAAGATGAAACGACAGACATTTTGGAAGAAACAACACAAACAAGCTTTCAAGTCTCTCTAATGAGTTAAACAATAATCCGTGTACTTGTGTGTTCTTAGGTTCCTCCTTTTAAAAAAGCCAAAAGGAGGCTTTATGAAGTCAATTCTTTACAATGTAACTGTCCCCTGAAAAAGAAATCTTTGAAACGTCAGTCAGCGAGATCCTTCAAGTCAAGCAGTTGTTCGGCAACGATTACAGGCAGTGAAATTAAAAAATGGAAGAAGTGAAGCGGTGGCATTATGATCTGCCATTGTTAATAGGGGAGTTAATAAAAGTGTGTTGGCCTTCCTGGTTCACGCTGGTTCAGATTACAGCGCCTCCATGTTTTAATTTTATCTTGCTTGGCTACAGTAGTTAGCCAGCGTTAGCTCGGAGGCTTGGCTTGTTAACTTTATAACGTGAACGTCTTTTCTCACACTGAACATCCTGCCGAACCCAGTTTAAAGAGTAGCCATTTCAATAAAGTGTTGTTTGATACCGAATACCTGAAACAATAGTCAGAATAGTCAAATATTCATATTGAGCAGCCAAATCTGATTTAAATGATAACAATTGAATCTGTTACACTGTGGTAAACCACACATATCCAGGAAGCCGTAGAGTAAGGATGGGCAGTTTGCCAATAGGCTATTTGTTGTTTGTCATCTATCACTGTATTTGCATAGAAAGATTTTTTTTTATCTTAAAGTCCTGTCAAATCAACAAAAAAACTGCCCGCAAAACACTATGCATGTTATTTTCAAATACATTGTTAGAGAATAAGATTTCCCTGAGCAGGCCACTGTAATGATCTTCAATTGGACAACATGACATTTGCCATAACTGACATAGCAAGTGTTACTGCAACAACGGTAATACAGGGGGTTTTGACTATCAACTTGTTATCACCCAGTCCTGCTGTGTAGGCTGCCAACAAATATTAGGCATTACAGGCCATCTTAAATAATGACTCCTCCCTTGCTTGGTGTTTCCCCACATAAATATTCAGAAACATTGGACACCTCATATTCTGGATCTACTCAGAGAAATGTTCTCTTTAGCACAGGATATGGTATTACATACCCATATGATAATGACAACAGTACAATGTTTACAACAGGCATTGTGTTATTTTAACTGTTTTGTTTCAAGCCTTCTGAACAGACGCTGATGATACATGACCCAACATTTTTCCCTATTTTCTTGACACATTTACAAATGATACCACTGCTAAAGAGCATGAGGTATACCATCTTTGCCAGAGAGTCATGTTATTCCAGGAGTTTACTCATAAATGATGAATGGATAGATGGATTATGTGCCTTACCACACGAGCTGCTCTCTCTTGAGATTCACACTTTCTGCAGAACCAAGGACCAGTGGGCACCTGCACAATGCCATAACAGGCTGAAGAGAGACAGGGGGGGGTTAAAGTAAGTCATCACAGCCACAACAAAAGACCACAATTTACATAACAGAAAACATTAACACAGTGATAATGAAACCACACTAAACCTGACGACATCTGATAACATCACACAATCGCCACTTCCTACAATTTGTGTGCCAGAAGGAAAACTTGTGACTAGTTTAAATGCAGAACTGAACAGTGCTTTAATCTGACAGACTGTTGAACACACACCTGTTGTGTTTTATATCACTCTACTGTGACAGCTGACACAGTTTTCCTGCACTACAAAATATGTTAAGCCCCTGGGACAATGGCAGAATCACTGGTAATGCATTGTTAATGTCAAGACATGTAGGCATCAATGACAATGCTTTGCCCTACGTTGCCAAGCTTGTTACTCTATTCACCATCAAATAGCCCACAACCTTGACCTCCTCCACACATTTCTATTTTAGTCACTGCTGTGTGGATGCTACATGAAGAGGGCCACAAGTCTCTTTACTTTCACACACGCTACAAAGTTTGTTCAACCCTTAATATTTGGATACTGCATTAGCAAACCATTTGATTCACACAATGGACTAGGGCTGCACAATTAATTGAATTTTAATCACAATCCCAATTTTGGCTTCCCATGAACAAATTTGCCTAATCAAGCAATATTTTAAATGCGTCATTCTGTTCATAGAATGCTCCATTTTTTTGCAAAGTCCATCTACCGCTCCGTAAACCACCCATGTGCCAGTCAAAGTTGTTCCCTGCACCGCGCAGCTTAGTTTATAGATGGAGACAGTCACAGAGGACAGAGTAACGGGAGGAAAATTCCATAACAAATAGTCGGTTATACGTTGGTCACAAGGTTCACCAGTAAACGCAACGTTTTGTCCCGTCTGTGTTGTTTTTCAGACCACAGCAGCGACCAGTGCTAGTCGGTGCTAGTTAGTGTCTGTTAGCTCACAGGGCTCTAGGGTGCGACTGACATTTTTCCTCTAGGTCGCACCGGTGTACCTAATGTCCTCGCATCCGCTGCCTCTCCACAAACTAAGCAATGTTGTTTATATGGATATGGTTTCATTTTGTGTTACATGACCCATTTCTTCTGTAAAGCCGTGCCTGTGTTATTATCTCTCCTCTTACTCTCCGCGCAGCCCCGCCCCCATTCACTCACACACAGCCCCCAAGCAACACGGAGAGACACAGTGGCCGCCGGTCCACACTTCTGACATTTGTCCACAGTTTTAATTATTATTAACCAGGGCTTTGAACCGGTTCAAGGAACGAAAACGAAAACCGGGAACTTTTTGTATTTTACAGGGAACAGAAACGAAACCGGGAAACGTTATTATTTTTTATGTTCTGGAACAGGAACACTTATTTAAAAATAATGGTAACCGGTTAATACCGGTTTTATTTCGTTCCTCAAAGTTTCCGTTGCCTAATTAACGAAAAAAAAAAAGTAATTATTTTCCTGCGCACGTTACCATGACGGCTGAGGTTCACTTCCTGTGTGACATCACATCAGACATTCGCTGAGTCTGACTGAATGGAGAGAGAGCCCAGCGATATTCGTCCGGTGTGTACGGGCCTTAACACCCAGGCTAGAGAGAGCAGTGTCTCTACTCCACATCTTAAATAAGAGGTAAATTACGACCCATCGTTAATTAAAACGTTCATTCCAAACACAATATCAATAGCTATATTTGTCAAATCCACGTTAATGATGGACTAGCGAACATTTGGCTAAATAGCGCCAACACCTCTGTTTGCCTAATGCACAGATAGCTAGCTATTCTTGGTAACACACTAAACAGATTATCTTTCTCATTTGTGGCACCTTTTCTGTTTGTGTAGATGGGAAGACATACAGAGAATCCAAATCGCCAACATTTTTCCTTTGACCCAGCAACAAACGAAATAGCGGGCAACCATGGGGGGAACTTGCAGAGGCATATCCCATTTGCACTTGGTTAACGTCAGATATGGGGAGTAATCTGCTTTTGTGACTGCATGATTTCTTTTATTTTTATTTATTATAGGCTGTTAGGCATATTTTTTGCATTGTGGCAATTTAGCCTACTCTCGTTAGGCCTAATGTCAGTCACAAATCTTTGTTTTTTTGTTGTTTGTTTAAAAATGCCAGGTTGGAATTTGTTGTTTTAACAATAAACTACACATTTGAAATAATTGTAGGCCTTTAATTATTATTATTAATAATATAATTATTATTTAATAATGGTTGTAATATTATTACATTTGGTTTAAGCTAAATGAGAAAGATGTGACATAATTCTATAGCATTAAACAGCTGGCAGGAACTAAATTAACCGTTCCGGGAACAGTATTTTTTTGTTCTAACCGGTTCGGGAACGTCAATTTATTGGTGGAACTCATAACCGGAAACGTTATAATTCTGTTTCTGTTCGGAACGAACCGATTGGGAAAAAAAATCGGTTCAAAGCCCTGTTATTAACACAACTGTATATTGTTAAGCAGGAGAGGAAAACCTGTATTTGTACCAGTGTTTTCGCTGGTAACTGCTATTATCATTTTGGCCATAATCGTGCATCCCTACGATGGACTGCAACTTAAAAAGACACACAGTGAGTTCACTAATGCAAAGACCCAGACTTAAAGATGCAGTACAGGTGGTGCTATCCAATACAGCAGTACGACCCTAAATAGCCTGCCTTTACACAGCTATAATACAGATTCCTGAGAACAAACCTTTCAGTTCAAATGGAGAAACTGGTGACCAGACTTGCAGACAAAACATCAAGTACCAATTGGTTAGGATATGTTGCACAGATTGTAACTGACTCATTTTAATAAATATGGCTGGCTTATCCAATTAAGATTTGTATTCAGTGCCATACTAACAGATGAAACATAGAGAATGTGAACTTTGTTATTTTAAGCTTATCTGTAGGATTCAGACGAGTGCTCAAATAGCCAGGAGACATGTTTTTATTCATCATAAATGTGTTCACAAAAATTAAGAAAAGACTAGGAAGGGATAGAGAAAAAATAAAAACATAAATTATACTTTAGTTTT
Organism: Etheostoma perlongum; assembly: GCA_026937815.1. NCBI lineage: Eukaryota > Metazoa > Chordata > Actinopteri > Perciformes > Percidae > Etheostoma > Etheostoma perlongum. The sequence continues at coordinate 13,146,627 of CM049392.1, forward strand.
AATGCAATCATTTAGACTAATAACACTTTGACTATGTTGCTGATTGAGGCTTTTGTCCAGCAATGGGAAATGATGACACATCAGAAAATATTCTACACACTAATTATAATAATTTCACATTTGAGGTTGAGGATGCTCAACAGTCTTGACTGATGTATCGAAGTGAATGTCTTGCATTGTTTACCATGTACGTTGCAATGCAAGATTACAAATTATTGCATAATACAATCTAAATAGCATGTATCTTCCAAAATGTTCTTTTAACATTAGTAAATAGTGTATAATCTATAGAATTAGCATATAGTGTCAAATTCGGAAACTCGCCCAATCTCATTGAAGCACTCCTGGCTCTTTTTTTTTTCCTTTTTCAAATAAATCTCTTCTATGTATACATGCCACTATTCTGACCCCAAAACTATTCTAATAAAAAAAATGCAGATTAATGTCTGTTGATTCCTTAAATGCAGAAATAAACTCATTTGACATTGTTGAATGTTGCTTGTTAATAAAAGTGATAAAAGGGGCAGATCTGGTCAAGGTAATGCATGAAATGACAGAGCCCTGTAGCTTATCTGACTCAAAAGCCTGTCTATTTCTGAACTAATAGATTGTCTGCTACCAGTAATTCACAAGGGGAAGATGACGTAGCATCCAACCAGCAATGCGTCTCTGAAAAGTAGTATGTACATTAAATAAATTATACAATGTGCTGCATTATTAAACAAAATAAATTTAACCAGACCACATTTGGGAAGTAGTTGGATGTTTAACAAAGGGATCATGTTTTGATATAAGTGTTTAATCTGTGGCCCAATTGCTGCTTTCAATATTAGGTAATACTTTGTATTGAAGCTTCAAAACTCAAATTTCATTTTGGAAAGAGCTTTTGATAAAAGAATATGTTATACAATGCTTGGTGGGGTAAATTTGATATTAGGAGTATCACAGTTTACTAAAAAACAATAACGTCCCAGTCTAGTTTCAAAATACACTTAATCTTAGGCAAACTGATAAAGTATGTTTTTACAGAGTCATCATAATGTCTGGCAGGCTGAGATAATATTATGCAACCGTACTGTGAATTAAATACTATGAGATATGGCACGATTGTGTATCTAATAATAACATAATAAGTCATATTACTAATACTGCTTAGGGTTAGTTTCTGCAACTATATCTGAGTCCTGCCATCTATGTAAGTGCTGGCTTACAAACAGGCTTCTGTCAGACCTCGTTCACAGTCCAAACACTAACAAATTGTTATAGAAAAACTAGTACTGCATCCGCATGGGTTAGGAGTTGTTGACAACAAGTTTTTAGTCTCCCCCTGCGTTTGACAAATGGACACATGGTCAGCTGTTAAATTTGTAAACACTGGACGTCATCATCTGAGTCATCTTGAGTCTTGGCAGCACTGTCACTATACTACAAGCTAACATGTAGCCAAATGTTGGACTCCCAACTTAAAAAGTAACGTCTGAATAAGTTCACCTCTATATATAAAATGCAGTTTGGACTATTATTTAGTAATCAGTGGACCGTATCATATATTTACACGTCCTCCTCTCTATCTCTTTATATTACGCATGGCAGCTTCCGACAGGAATATAGAACAAATATCATGACTCGCAGCCAGGACGGCTTTTTATAAACTATCGTCTATTTCTGATTAAACAGGCAAAGTTAGCCACCAAGCCAAAACAGTGAACAGCCCTGCTGTGAGAGTAGAGGCTGACCTCAGTCTGGCCTTGGTTAGGGCAGTCGCAGGAGGCTCCATATGGAGCGCTAAATAACCTTGCAACAAGACTACGCTAGTAGCCTGTAAGCTAACAGCTAACTCCTAACCGAGATAACAGCACAGCTTACCTTGATGCACAGCGACGTTGCAGCCGTGTCCGTCGCAGTACACCAGCGGATTTTCCGCCCAGCCTCTCTCTCGTCAGAGCAAACACAGCAACCGCCGATCATCTCCTTCATATTATTCGTCGACAACTCGTCGTCCACCGCCAGACAACGCTCGCCGGAGACCATCTACGAAGAAAGCGGACATGCGGAGGAATACGATGTAAAGATAAACCGAAACTTTCGCTGAATACGCCCCTCTTTCCCCTGCTACGCTGTTTTATGTCCCACGCGTTCGATATGTCATGTTTTAAATGTATTTACGTCCCTTTTCGTCACTGTATTTTTTCACCAAAACATCCACTTCACGGCGCGACGGTGAGGAGAAGAGGGGGGGGGGGGGGACTTCGTGGAGAACCGGAAATGCGTAATGACGCAAGGCGCGTGTATGTGCGTCCCCTCTGACAGGAAGTAAAAGACGAATGGGATTGGGTCGCCGAGAACAAACATTCAATTTTGATTCCACATGGCTGACATTGTTTGAAACTTTGTAGCAAAGAGACTTCACTTTACTCGGTTCACTGTCAACACTGTAGCAACATGGAGGTAGGCAAAGATGTGGTGTATTACTGTCAGAGAACTAGGCCTATTAAAAATCGTAAATTTGAACAGCAATGACTGTAATTCTTGATCTGCCGATTGGACTGAGATACGTTTGTAATGCATAGCACATATGCATTGAAATTAATAAGAAATAAAGTTACTGCTTTTCGCTGTTTTGTAACATTTTATTAGGCCTATTTATCATGTTTGGGTTGTGGGTGCATAGTTGGACAAAACAACACGTCAATAAGTTAACTTGGGTTTAATGAGCATTAAATTTATTTTTTGTTTCATAAAAAATAAAACAAGGTAGAGTAAGGCCATCCCTCTCTGCAATCAACGGATTATATACAGACCGATTAATCAAAAAAACTGGCAGAAAAATAAATAACGAAGATAATCGTAAGTCACAAGCCTGTATATTTACACACAGAAAACGTTTTTTGGTTTAGATGGTTCAAGCAGAGTAAACACACTTAGCCTACACTATATATTAGTTGTTGCAGTAAATTTTGTGGGATTTTTCTACATCTATGATTTATTTTATCCTGTCTTAGGCCGTTTGGTTCACTGTCACATCACTATACCAGTATTCTATAGGACGGACAGTGCATTTGGAATTTTGCTAGAGGCTCACTCATTCATTTTCAAGCTGTAATGCAGAATGTTTTTCAGATGTTATTTATGTTTGTACATTTGTATCCTTAAAAGCCACGTTTCTAGGTGTTTTATTGCATCTTACTAAACTACTGTAAACAACATGACAGATTGTTTATAAAAAAAAAGTTAATATATTGTCCATTACACAATTTTTAACTACAGTTTTAAAGTCGACGACAACTACAGAGATTTTCTTTAAAAACACGATAGCCCCTACATACAAAAAAATAACACCTGGACAATCAACAGCTCTGGTTAGAACTTTGTTTGTTTTTTATTTCCATGCCATTTAAATATGATTAAGTATGGTAGAAAGATGTGTAGGTCTGTTTGAGTGTAGGGCCAGTAGTCTGCGGACAGCAATTTAAAAAGCTATTTAATGTAACAATGATCTTTTTATCTTAGAAATTACAAAATGGACTTTTTAGAATCTGTATCAGGCTGCATATCAGACCTGTCAATACAGCTTTGTTTTGACAGCATCCCCATGCTGTTGCCAAGGATGCTCCTGAACACGCACACACACAATTCCAAGCACTCAGCTGCTGCTTGCATCACCAATTTCTCTGAGCGGGCTCCCGCTCTTGGTTTCCAGAGAAACGTAATGACTTGCCAATAATGTGCAAGAGCACACGAGCGTCCTCCTTGTAATATGGTGAGCGAGAGGTCCCTGGGAGTGCCTGCCCATTGTTTGCTTTAATTTCAAATTGCTCAAATGCTCCAGTCGACACTGGGCACTGCACTAAAAGGGGTGTGGGAGGGATGAGGAGCTGGGGAACAGAAAAAAGTGAGTTGTGTGTGGCAAGGGAAAACCTATTAGAGCTGGAGAGAACAAAGGGAGGCGAAGGAGGGAGCAGCGGTTGTGGAGGGGCCGATACAGCTACTGAAACACTGAAAATGGCAAATGATTTTTACAACTTGCACTTGATTAAGTCAAAGTCTGCACGGATCGTAATGTTCCTTGGGTTGTCAGAGTAGAGCTTTCTCTGAGACAGAAAATTGCAGTGACACTATCTGCTTCCAACCACTATTGGTAACCTAACAGTTCATATAGCACTCTGAGGTTTTATATAATTGTATTCTATGAATATAATAATCAGGCAGTTCTCTTAGATGCTTTATATTAGAGCTTTGTTGTTTGTTGTTTACTGTACATCAAGTTGCTTTTTGGATGAGGATCTCTAAATCCACTGTAATTGGCTGTCTCACAACCGTATTCTCTTACCATATAACAGATATAGTTAAGATTTATAACACTGAAAAATCTGCATTATTTTTCCAGAATACTAATGTAGCCTATAGAGCAGGACATAGGCAGACTCTGTCAGGGTTTTCAAACATTCTGCCTGAATCTTGTGCAAGGTAGCCTATTTCACTTGCACAGACCTGGGTGAGAGAGCAGCAATAAACCAAAGACTGAGACCACAGCCTCAAATAACATATTTTATTGTGGTATTTCTCATGTCATTGATTTTGCAGTTTGCAAGTTATTAAGAGAACTAGAGGCTTAAATGCTTATTCATATTCCTTCATATATTTTTTATTTTTTTTTGGGGTCAACATTTAATTGTCAGAAATGTGACTTCCCACCTCTTGAGATTCAAAAAGTCAGAGGCTGTCATGATTGGTTCCTGGGCATGTTTGCATAGGCTGAGTGAAGTGTTGTGGTCTTTCTGTTCTGATAAGGAACGTGTAAAATACGCTGGGAGGAAAGACACTGGGAAAAGCAGCCCCCACACCCACAGACCTCTATGTAAACTGCATCTGAAATTTCATTGTGTTATGGCATTGGATGTTGAACACACTTAACTGTGTAACTGTTCTTTATTGCCTTTCTAACGCCATCTCTTTAAAGGCTTATGTGTTTTTTGACATTTATAAAGACCCATGAGCAAGGAATGTTTGTTTGAAACATTACCCTAGTAATAAAATCAAAATGTTGTTCTTAAACGGTGTGTGTGTGGGTGGGTGGGTGTGTGTGTGTGTTGCTTTAGACCGCTTTAGTTTTCTGCAGAGCACACACAAACACTGGGTGGAATGTTTTCACAGACTTAGCTCATAAGCTTCAACAAATGACTACTGACAGCTAATAGGACTTCTATGTTAAAGCAATTGTGCTTTCAAACAGATGCCATATGTTTGTTTCCCAATCAATTAATAAATGAGGAATGGGTATTGTTCATGGGTGTAGAATGCAAACTAAACTAATCTATGGCCTTGCTAAACAAATAAACAACCTAACACTGTTTATGTTAAGTTTAAGGAAATATATGTTGAGTGATATATTTGATCAGTTTTTACACAACCCACATATTATTAAGTCTAATTAAATTGAAACAATGGAAGTGTTTCCAGGACAAAGCAGTAAGTTAGCATGCACACACATGCTTCTTCTTCTCTTTAGTTAGATCATATAGGTGCGCCAACCCCTAAGAAATGCATCATTAAATTTAACAGAGCCTGATATTCGCGTCAGTAATTATAGGCCAACTACCAGGCTTTAGATGTCTGAAGTGGTATTTTTTGGGCTAATTATGCACGTTTTTCTTGTTTATGGAAAATGTTATATCTGTTGTAAGGGTTATAATGGTTGTGACAGACCTTGTGCATTCCCATCTATCGCATGGTTAATTAATGCTATAGGCCTATGTTGTGTGCGGAGAAATTGGACCCAATTATTTGTTTAATAGTCAACAGCTACTCCAATAGAAATGTTTGGTCATCTGATGCTATAGATTCCGAGTGGGAAAGCGCGAATTATGCAAGTTGCAAATAGCAAAATGAACCCAACGCTGCCGAGCCATCGTGCTTCTTCCTTGGTCACAGCACATTCAGACCCGTCAGCAGCACAGGGACCCAGGAAAAAATACAAACAGACCCGACACGGCGGGGTGAAAGGTGAAGAGAGCCCTCCCCCCCACCACTGTCCGCACACACTTCAGGCTCGGATTGCATGTAAAATCACATTCTCTCGGGGTGGTGGGGGGTGGAGAGGAATTCATTGTTTTGGCATGGGGCAGTGGGTTTGTGTCATAAAAAGTCTATGCTCTTACAAGTGCCCGCGCCTCCTTGACCAAGTGTCTCCATAAAACTCGATGCAAAACAAATGACAGAGATGAGCTGCAGGATCAACACGTTTGGTTAGACGAGTGTGGAAGCGTTTGGAGGCTTTCCTATAGCCTACCAGAAAGATTGTATGGCCAGTGAGTAAAAAAAAAAAAAGTATGAAATTCTGTAAATGAGCAGTTAGGCTACAAAAACTTCGTCCAAGGGCTTTCTATACATTTTGCAAGCCTAAACTGAAATCAAGTAGGCCTAGGTCCATTTGTATTTACATTCTAGAAACGGCCATGTGCATGTCTTTGTAGGCTGTAGCCTATCCTTACCGTAGTCCGTCTATCTCCCCCATTAAGCCGGTCTTTCCCCGTGAAGTAGTGGAAAAGATAAAGTAGGCAAAGCAGCAGCCAAGAGGCGAACATTCGACATGCGTCGATTATACTTTTAAATTGTAAATAGACGTTTTAGTCATACATGTTTCATAACGTGTATTTGTTCTTATCGTGAATATGTTAGCCTACAATGGCACTAACTCAATAACTGCATGCTCTAAACATATCCTACAAATTAAAGTGAGTTTTATTGGGTCCCTGCAGTGGAACTCCGGCCATGACACAAAACGTATCAAGCCTGTAATGTCCTATGCCTGAAGTGCAACATTTGGTTGTCTCAGGCATTTCCCCCGTAGCACAGTGCAGGTTGTTGTAGGAAACCTCCCCCATGTTTGAGGTCTCTCTCTCGGCCACTCGCTCTCGTCTCCTCCACTCCGGTTCCGTGCAACATCCAGGCGGTGTGGCATCTGGTGCCTCACAAATCTGCATAACAAAGAGTCCCTGGTCTTAATTGGAAATAGTCATATATCTATATGTAGGCCTATATATACGAGGTTGTTTTTATTCAGTAGGTTACTTATTAAAATATATTATTGTTTTCAGACCTTGGGATACCCTGAAAGCCCTAATTTAAAATAAACAACAACGTATCAATGTCTAGGCACTGATGAGAGGGAATTCACGGCAGATGTTTTTACAAATTAAACCTGATACAGACAGTAGAATCACTTTTTTAGTCTTTTAATTTATTTTTAAACCAGGTTAAACTTTGAATTTTGTTTATCATGTTTTATAAAGTTTGGCATGTTATGAGAATTATTGTACGCGTGTTATGAGTATGTGGATATGTTACATGGACAGTTCACTTGAACAGACAGTAAACCATTTATTAGTTCTAAAAAATATTTTTTTAAGTTTGAAAGCCTTTACTGTTTCACATCAACAGCACGGATCAATAAAAAAGGCTCTTTTACAACACTGTGAAGAAAAGCAATGAGAAATTGTTGCTGATTGATTCCCATTGCAGTAGCCTAACTAACGTCTAACAGTTGTCTACAGCTACATTCAAGTGAGAACCCTTGGCTATATGATTAAATAAAACAATATGCATTTTGTAAAAAAAAAACAGGTTCAGGTTCTAAAAAAAAGAAACCCATGCAGTGGTCATGACGTGGGATGAAACAATCCTTGACTGTCTGTTCCTCCCTGCATCTCCCAGGCCAGGCCCGCTGCACCGGGGTTTTGGGATCTGAGTTATTCCCCCGGGGATCCGGACTTCAACAAGCTGCCCCTCATTTCACTTCACTCTGCTGCATCCGTGAAACTCCGCGTGTCCCGTGCATTACTGCTGTCATATAGAATCATCACGTGAAAAGCGAGTTTTGCTGCGAGAATAACTCAGCGTGCTGGTTATTGGTTAAAGCAACGATAATACAGGTCAGATGACCCACGAGTGTATGGGAGTTGAACTGAACTGTACTTTTTGTGAAGTGATCGCCTAGTCATATTCACGAATAGCTGTACAGATGCTCGCGCGCGCACACGGACAACCGTGATCTCTCATTGTGTTTAAACTGCAACTTGGGAGGTGCGTAACAGCTTTCTGCGGTTTATCGAGTAAACTTACTTCATAAATGTAAGGAGAGTTTTTTCACACTAGAGGGTACTGTAATTATAACTTTTAATTATCTCCACGATTGTATTGCACAATATGCCACTTTAATGTAAACTCTTAAATTATAAAAAGGAGACACATATTTTGGGTCCACGACAAAAAATTGATAGGGTGACATTTTCAGGTGCAACACTATGACCCTAAACATCCAAATATACGTGCGCACACTTGTGTGTGGTTGCTACAGGCACTGAAATAGCCTACATGTTTCCATTAAGTCCCATTCACTTACGGTTTTCCTTTCTTATTTGGAATCCACAAACCTTTCTGTAAGTACATGACCACCGCGTTGATTATGCTTTAAAGTCTAATATTGCGTGGATTTTGTGGACACGGCCCCAATGTTGTTGTTTTTTAGCTTCTCTGAATATATATATATATATATATATATATATATATATATATATATATATATATATATACACGCTGTTTGATATAACACCGCAGTAACATCGATGCTATTCAACATACAGTGAATGCTATGTAAATAGGCAAATAGGCTTAACATTGTGGAAATGAGCATGCCCAGTCTTGAATGTGGCCCCATCGCGCACAGCGATGTCCGTGAGGAACGGGCCACAAGGGATTCACGTAGACCTATAACAAAGACGGAACATAACGTAGGGAGTATTGAAAAAATATGGCTCAGGGGCGAAACACAATAGCCATTCCAAATAGCCTTATGAAGGCCTACCGGTAATTCAAACAATTAGTCTGTAATATACTACACAGTCACATTATTTGGACAGCGGTGTGGGGGGTGGCTTCAGCCTACGTTTCCTCTTTCTATATACTGTGTGTGTGTGTGTGTGTGTCGGTAAGGAGTGCGCGTGCGTCTTTCAGATTGTGCGTCTTTCGTTGTGTGAATGAAGGTGCGTATGTTTGTATGTTCCGTGCGGTGTGTTTCTGTGTGTGTGTGTGTGTGTCTGTGTGTTTAGGCATAGGTGTTCTCGGTGTGCACATACAATATGCACGTGTCTATAGACAAATTGTGTACAAAGTATTATGTATGACACCAGACAAGTAGGTGACTATGTTCAATAATCCGGAAGCCTCCCAGCAAACACGGACGTGTGTGTTCCTGTTCCCCTATTATAAAAAGCTACTTGTTGATTATAAATATTTTTAACATAATAGTTTATTAACATGTTTATTAGGATGGTGTTGCAATATTTGAAATTCTTAATGGCAGATATTAAAAGGATTGTTTCATGGCAACATCAACCTTCATTGTCTAAAAAATCGTGTGGGAAAAGCAACCCTGACTCTGCACTTTTAGCCTGTCCAATCACTGTTCACATTGCTTTACCGGGAGGAAAAGTAGGCTACCCTTTAACTAGGATTTGTCGGGGTAGCATGACTCCGCTAAATTCGAGTTTTACGGTTATGTAGCCAACATTAAAAAAAATTATAATCTCTAACCATAAATTGCCTGCACAAATACATAATATATAAACAGGGCTACAACCTGCTTTTCAGCTCATTCACCAAAAATTATTTCACACACACACACACACACACACACACACACACACTCGCACACTGTAAAGGGAAAGAAAACATTGGAAATGCCGAGGAAGTAATTAAAGTATAGACAGACAAATGAATATATGCCTACGCATTATGAACAACTATTGTAGGATAAGTAGGTCTAGGTCAGTCTATAGTCAGCCAGCGAGGAAAAAATCATATGGCCAAAAAGCTAGAGCCAACAAAAGCAGATAAGTTGAGCATCGGTCAGAGCAGCTGCCTAAACGTGAAAAGCAGCTCTCCAAGTGTAAAAAGCAAATGTATTTGTTTAACGCACATCAAACCGTCTAAAATACCCGGAGTGCGGAGTCATTTTCCCAACACAATCAATTGCATAGGACTACTATTGCATACATTCGGATGTGGACCGAAAGGGAATAGCACAATACATCCCAGTCTTATCATGGCACTTTGCAGGCACAGGCTACCTATTCTGGTTGTACCCGCACTACATGAACTGGGTATTTTTATCAGCTCTTTTTGCAGCTTTTGAAATAAAAACTTTTTATAACTGCATTATTTACTAACAGCGCCGTCTGTGTGCACAATTTTAAACTACTGTGATAGTGGGTGTATGAGGGGGTGGGGATGGAATATCCATTTTTATTGCATCACCTGTCAACGGCGTCCAATGGGCGTCGACTCCGAGGGGCATTAATTGATGAAGGTGTCTCCAGACTGGCGCACCTCCCCTCTCTGTCATTTTATTTGTGGCTCAACCAGCAGCCAGAATAGCAGCTGCATTTTAGCTCTTTTCTGTTTCTCTCTGACTCTCTCTCTTTCTCCCTCCCCTCCAACCTCACTATTCCCTCCCTCCCTCCCTCTCTCTCTCTCTCTCTCTCTCTCTCTTACTCTCTCTCTTCTCACTATTTTATCCGTCTGGCTGAGGCAGTGGTGTACACCTACCCCTCGTCCTGCTGCCGACCAGAGGGGAGTGGAGCCGGCAGAGGCAGGTAGCAGCAGCCCCGGCTTGGTGGACGCATCCGTCGCATTCCTCCACCATGTCGGACCGGGGCAAGAGGCGACAAGTGGATGCTGTCAGATCATTCAATCTATTAGCCACCGGCAGCTCCATTTAAGTCCGCATGTCAAAGTTTGCATGTTCATGACGCAGCAGCAGTGTGGATGGATTAAAGGTATGAGCAGAATGCCTTGAGCTCCCCCCCCTCCCCTCCGTCCCCCCATGCCATTTACTGGTAAATCCATAATATACTGAGATTGACTACATGGATTAATACATCGGAGCGGAAACATAAAAATGGGAGACCTGGAGTGTGGTTTTGAAGAAATGCAAGGGGTGAGATTGGGATACCTGCTCATCAAAGGCAAGCAAATGTTTGCTTTGTCTCAGGTCTTCACCGACCTGCTGAAGAACATCCCCCCGGACCACGGTGCACAAGCGCATGGACCACCTGAACGTGAAAAAGCATCACTGCGACCTGGAGGAGCTGCGGAAGCTTAAAGCAATTAACTCTATAGCTTTCCATGCCGCTAAATGCACCCTCATATCGCGGGAGGACGTGGAGGCTCTGTATTTCTCCTGCAAGACGGAGCGGGTGTTAAAGTCCAACAAAAGGAAAGCGAAAGCAGTGTGTTCCCCCGGGGATGAGGATGCATCCCCGGGGCTCCTCCATGCGGACGCCGAACTGTGGAAGGAAAAAGTTTGGTTTAGTTTGCACGGTGTCCCGGAGACTCTCACACTTCACAACAAAACAGGCAGGAAGAGAGAGCTGACTCCTTGCCTTACCGACTCCAAACTACCTCAATTTTACCACAAAACCAACGGACGGGAGCACCGTTCGGTGACTAAGCCCAGTCACAAACACTTTAAAAACTATGAAACCGCTAAAATAGCAGGGAATCGTGTTACTTTGAGCCAAAGGCACTCGTTTTTCAGGAGCGCGGTGAGCCGGCAGCCGGTGGGGCTTCAGTCCGCCATAGCTGCTCAGTCCAGGCTCTCGCGCTCAGCCGGCGACCTACTTCACAAAAGGAAGAGGAGGCGCGAGGGGGGCGGCGGCAGGGACAGCGCGAGGCACTCGTGGAGCAGGAGCAGACACGCGCACCACCACATCCCGCCGGTGCTGCTCATACAACCCAAATCACCCGGCGGTCACGGGACTTCTTTTGGTGCTTTTAACCTCGGTCCGGATTTCTATCTTGACCCCAGACATCACCATCACCATCACCACCAGCATCACCATCATCACCACCACCACCACCACGAGCCGAGTTTCCCGGAGAGTTACAGCAGCGACACCGAGTCCAGCACCTACTCCGACCGGGCGTACCCCGATTCGGACTTTGGGTCTGGCCTCTCCACCTCCAGCAACTCCGGGAGCTCCGAGGAGGAAGAGGAGGGCGAGGACGAAGATGACACGCAGTCAGAGAGTTCAGATATCAGCTCAGACGAGGAGGAAAGCTCCTCTCAGTCCGACTCGAGCTCTGTTTCAAGCCGTGTTTCGGTCCAGAGCATCAGGTTCAGACGGGCCCGGGTCGGTTCTCTCGCCAAAACTCTCAACACTGGTAACGCACCTTTGGTCCTGCAGCCCACGTTTCACTACAACAACCAGTATCAACTCGAGAAACAGCACAGGACACTGGGCCATGTTGCCGCTTCACAGCCAGGGGACAGACAGGAGAAACGTCAGAAATGTGAATTTATATGCAGTGAAACTAAAAAGGACTTTGGACCCTTACAGCCACCAAAATGTAACTCATCTGTCATGGGGGAGAGCTTTTTCGCTGAGTCGAAAAGGGGGAAAGCGTTTGAGGCTGATCCAAACCGGGCTGGCCGTGTGGTCGAGCAGGCCCCTTATTCACCGGGACCCGACCGGAAAAAGGCCTTTCACCCCTCACGCAGGACACCGGGGCATCCCACCAAGTGCCCCCCGGCGCTGAGCGCTCAGTGTGACCAGGACAAAGAGGCCAAGCTCCCCAAATGTACCGACAAAAGGGAGACTAAAGCCAGCAGCCTAAAACCGCCCACTCCACTGAAAAAAATAAAGATCGAGCCAGAGGAGCTCTGTGTGACCGCAGCCCCCCACTCGGACAGCGGCAGGACAACCAGGACGCCACCCTTCAACCTCCACAATGTGAAAGTTAAAGTGGAAGAAAGCTGGGATGAATATGAATACCAGAGCCAGGCCGCTGTAGTCAAATGTAAAGAAGATAAGACAGAGAGCAGCAATGGCCAATATCCCATCAAACACGGGGATCTTTTCAACAGCGGGATTATTGCCACAGAGAAGAGCCCTGATGTGCCCCCCAGGTCCCCGTCTGGTCCTCGGGAATACAGGAGCACCCAGAACAGCCCATGTATGGAGGAGTGGGAGCACAGTAACAAAACCTGCAGGGTTCCGGTACTGGGCAGAAAAAAAACCCGAGTTTCCAGGACGCAAACAAAACAAACCGTGCCCAGGGTCAACAAGACTGCCTCTTCTTCTTCGTCTTCTTCGTCTTCTTCTCGCCCCTCGGGCTGCGAGGAAGTATCCACGGTGGATTTACCGAGCAGACGCAAACGCAGCACCGTGGCATCGCCTACAAAAATGCCTTTCAGCCTGATGGCAAATTTCCCATCCCTGCCTTCTCTGGTTGTTGGCAGCGACGGGGATTTGTGCCCTGCTTACTCCCTGAACTCGCTGAGGGGCCCCGGGCCTCCCCCTCCGTCCCACCCCGTGTGGAGGTGGCAGCCAGGCGGCCAGATTCTCCCTCCCCCACACGCTCAGAGAACTAGGAAATGCTGAGCTGTTTTTTAAGCAAGAAAAAACAAAAGCCCCCACCTTGTCCATTTCCGATCGTAGTCTTAAAGCGAGTTGGCCAAATTGCACGCAACTTTATCGGTGTTTATTATTATTTTCTGTGAATGGGTTTGCATTCCGCTTTGTTTTGAAGTTTGAAAGAGGAAACCCCATAAGATCCCCCTTTTGTAGCCTCAGAAAACGCCCACAGAATTGTGAGACACCGCTCGTGGATTTATATGCTTAAAAACTTTGAAATAAGCTATCAATCCTAAGCAATAGGCCTATGTAAGGTTCTCGTTATTGTGTTTACTTGACTTTTTTTTCTGATTATTTTGTCTTCGCTTTTCTATGCTGACCTGTTGGATTGTATGGTGCAGTGTTTCAGTGGGCTGTGCTTTGTCTGAAAGAGGAAGGGGGTTAAAAAAGAATTGTCAGAATTCCTTGAGAAGAGCCTACTCTTAAGCTGGGACTGAAAGAAAATCAGGGTTTCCCATTCTGTGCCACCTGGTATATTTTATATATCAAATCTGTGTTTTCTTTCATTGGTCAAAGTGTTCAACTTTAGAAAATTATTAAAAATTGTTTTATTAATGTAGCATATATCTGTACATGCTCACAGTTCAGCCTTTATTAGAATTGACAGGAATGATTTACTGGGGGTCGTGGTTTTTTTCTAGAGTGTTTTTGATACAGTTTTAAGTCTTGTTTTTATTTCTGCGGAGTATTTCCTGGTTTGCAAATGTGTGATTGTGCACAGACGCAGGCCCAGACACAACACTGGCCTTATGTACAGACAATCAAAAAAATAAGGCTCAGAGCTTCATAACACGTTATGTCCCACGATACACTCGAGTTATGTCCCTCCTGGTTCACTTGGCCACCGATTTCTCCTGCAGACCATGTCTGTGCCAAGGGCAGTCTGTATCTGAAAAAAGAGTAAAAGATAGACATAAAAACAATGTCCAAGATTGTCTGTGGGTGGTATGAGGTTCAGGAGTCACAGTGGGGAAAACAGCGTGGAGCACCTTCTAGCTACTCTGGCCACTCAGAAACAATGCGACAAAGCACAAGCGATCGGCTTAAATGCATCACACTTTGATACTGTTGGGGGTCTTGTTTCAGCTTTAGGGTTGTAGCCTGTGAAATGATGTCTGAGCTATGCTGATTGCAAAAAAAAAACAACATTTGACTGCTATTTGAATATTTAGGACTCACCCATATGAGTTCCATGGTGGTTTTCTGATTTTCTATAATTTAATAATACGCTAATTTCCGTGAAGGTATACTGCTGTTCATTATCCTATTTTTAGTTGAAGTCAATTGTCTCTATCTGTGCTGGAAATAAACGCCAATTATTTCCTATTATTGGACAACCCAAATAGTTTTTAAGATATTGCTTTCTTTATTTGTTAAGGAGCCTATACTCACCATCCCATTATCTTTAATGTAGCCTTTGAATGTGGCCGCCCAGTGAATGTAGTACCCCAGACCTGTTTCATTTAGGCTTGCTCCCGAAATTCAGCAATAGACTTCAGTGTACACACCTTTAAGCAAAAGTAAATAAACCTACATGTGGGTATTTTAAGTAAAAGCGTAGAAGTTCTTAATGGCAGTGCAGGACGCGCTCTACTAATTAGCAGGCTTTTCTGTCTGCGACAAAGAGAGGCCCATCTTATAGCGAGCTAGATGACAACAAACCCAAAGCCCGTGAATGATGTCAGACCCTCACAAGCACAGTAAAGGGTGCATTCATTCACATGATTGTAGAAACCATTTAATGGGTGATTGTAAAAAGAGTAAGAAATGTACAAAAAGTGAGTTTCACTCTGTTTAAACTAGTGGGGATACATATGGTAGATCGCCCCAAACTCACCGTGGGCCTTATTTCTAAGGCTGGAGCGACAATTCAAACTTGAACTCATATTCTCAGCCTGTAAACTGGCTATTTTTGCAGCCGCGACACAAGCTGGTATATGAGCAGGCCAGCAGTAAAACGGAGGGGGTTGCACATGGTTGAGAGGGGGAGGAGTTGCTGCAAGAGCGAAGCTTTCAACCTTTAATCCGCATAGGCTGCACGGCACAGGAAGAAGAGGAATAGCTTGCGCCCAAAGCGGGTTTGCCCCCCTGACGCACCAGCCTATTCTCACGCAGTACTCACAATGCACGGCTGAGGGACAGAGATGGTGGTAATGGCCTGTTGGGAGGGTCTTTCCACCGTTAAGACAAATAGCTCTCTGACAGTGACGCTATCAATGTAAACAATTGCATCGTGCAGCAGCTAGAGGCTGCGTGCACTCTCTCCCCCCTCCCCCCTTCCTCCTCCTTTTCCCTTACTTCCCTGCCCTCCTCATTCACTCATTCACTTCTCTTTTTTTAATACAATACTTGAGGTCAGGTTTTTGACATGGAATTTGAAGTCACTGGTTGTATATATGAAACTGAATATTTATTTTTTTCCTGGGGTTTCTTGTACATTGATCTTGTTGTTGTGAATATATATAGAACAACTGCACTCGAAATGGAAACTTGAACGGTGGATTTCTGAAGCACTTTCCCTTTCTTTATTAATTATGAAGCATTCATTAAACGCGACTGAGTGTAATTATTAGACTCTTTCTCTTTCTTTTGAGTTGCACAATCATGTGTTGATTTGGAGAGGGGTTAACCGATTTAATGATGGAGAAATGGGCCTGGGATTCGCATTAGGACAAGGTTATGATAACAAAGAAGTAAAGGGATTTTTAAACTTTCAATTGGGGTTTCCCTTTTCTTTTTTAATCTTGTATTGGGTAAAACATCTGCTTTTCATCATGGATATATGTTGCACTACTTTTCCATTAAATGTCCAACCTTTCAATTTATTCTGTAACACTAGTAATTTCATAAATGTTTAAAGGCGTTTAGGGAAATTAGACATATATGTCTTCAATTAAATTACACACAGGGTTCTGTCCTGAGGCCAAAAGGTTTCAGATAAATAAGGGAATAAACCCCAAATAGATTTACACTAGTGCTGATCCACACTGTGGGCAGTTTAAACTAACAATAGAACTAATTATGATGGTAAATACCCCTCGAACATTGCTGTTTGGTTAAACTCTTCTAGCAATGAGGGAATCCCTTCCCCGGTGTATTTCAGGGGTGTGTGGCGGAAGAAGTGGTAGGCCTGCGGAGCCTGCAATAATTACAAGAGGCAAACCGCAGACATTTACGCAGCATTTCCACTGCACATGCGGTGGTGCAAGCCTACTCCCTTTAATACATGATGAAGCCGAGAGAAACTCCAAAAGGCTGGCCTGAACAAGACTCCTGCAGGGAAGCTGAGCATGTGTGTGTGCAACTCCTAAAACAAACAATATTGTAGCTTGCATGCATTTGCAGGAAGCTTGTGCGCAGAGATGGCCAACGTGTGAACATCTTCCCTTCGACAAATAGGCCTATATTTATTTAAATAGTAGTCCTGCAGCAACTATATAGCGTCCATAGCCACATCTAGAGTATACCTGGATAAAATACAATAAAATGAACCAATAATTCACAACCATAGGTACTTGTGTTTACGCACAGGAATACAGCTTAAGCTGCCCAAAGGCTATTCACAATATTGTGTATGCGCAGGACCATGCAACGTTTTTAAGAAGCGTGTGCTCTTCGATCAATCTGAGCCCCGAGGTTGATAAGGGGAGTCGGGGTTGCTGCTGCTGCTGCTAGAGCCTGGAGGGGCCATCCTGGGAGCAGAGACGAGCCATTATACTGCTGGCGTTTCAGGGTTAAATTCCAGTGCGGATTGGGAACCAGTAGACTGTAACTTCTATAGAATACCAATAGAAATAATACGTGAAAAAGAACAAAACAAGCCTTAACACAATTTGGTGTTAATAAAAACAAAGGTTTTCTAAAGAGCCAAGCTTGTGCACAATTGTGTAAAATTATATGTGTGGCTGACTGCATGTTTGAAACGAAGTTATGGGTAATGCTGACAGACACATGCTGCGTTAGGATCAGCACTTTGCATTGATCTTTGAGACATACACGGAGACCGATAAAAGCTGTCAGGATGTTTGTATGTTTCATCTCTCAGCTGTAAAGTATTTGCTTGTCACTCGCCCCTTCACACACAAAGTCACTCACAAGCTCATAATATTATGGTGTAAATATTAATAAACAAAACAAGGGGAGAATTTGTAAAATGTATGTGTGTGTGTATTATATATGCATGCATGCATTAGCAATTTAGCGTAGCCTTTTTGTTCTTTCTCAGTTTGAATGGATTTGTGAGTCTCAGGGAGCAGGAGAGCACCAGAACGGCTCTCTGCACAATAAAATAGCTTAGCACAAAATTAGCACTGAAGCCCCGCTGAAACCTGCAGATTGCAAGCACACACGTTTTTCTTTTCTGCCATAAAGCCTGTATGAGAAAGCTGCTGCTGCAAGACTGACCTGCTCTAGATGAAATACCATTTGCATTGTGAATATAAAAAAATTACCACAAGGCTGAAATAAACTCTCATATGTATCTAGAATTAAGGGAAGGTCAAGCTATTTAATTAGAATAAATGTGATACATTATTAAATTAATTCTGCAATTTTCCGTAATGTTACTGCTGCAAGGACAGTGATTAGTAAGATATACTTTTCAGTTCATACTGAAATAATGCTTGCACAGTGCGTCTTACAGAGTCTAAACACACAATGCAAACCCCATTTCACAGCGTCATCCACGAGATGATCACAGTACTTTGGTTTGGGCTCCTGGTAACACTCAGCTTTGTCTTTTACCTTTGGTATGTAGCCTACTGTATATAACTTGTATTTTGTAAAACAAAAACAAAAAAAGTAGTCTAACACTCAGACACTGCATGTGCGACAAACCAATCAGCGTACCTGTACACACGAGTGACAAGCAAACTCTACAGAGTCTATCGGTTCAATAATTATGGCAGTCAGCCGACTGTGTGATGCTAATAGAAGGGGGGAATGGATGCATTTATCGTAATTAAGTGCATCATCCCAAAACAAAAGCTTACTCCTTTAATTAAGTGAGACACCACGCGGAGTTGAAGTGTGAGACCGTCCCCACGTGAGTCAAACTAAATTGAGAGCAGAGCTTCTGTTTAAGGTGTAAAACAAACTTTCCCCATGAGAAGTCGGTATTATAAACGAATGGCTCCTCCATGCGCTGAGCTGAGAGTGCTCCTCTGTGGCACCCATGTGCTTTTTCCTCTTTAACGTGGATTTATAGGCTGCAAACCATATGAGAAAGAGGGTAGATTAAAAATAACAAACCACATGTCTCTCCCCATATTCTTCTTCTTGGTTTTAATGTTTTGACCTTTTTGAGGTTTGAGCTTTAAGTACTTTCATGTTTCAACAGTTGTGACTTTCGAGTTTGAGTTTCATAGGGCCATCGGAGTGAGGCTACATAACTATCGAGAGCTTTGTTGTATCTCCAGAATTCCATTTTTATTTACAGCCTTAATTTCATAAAAAACGGTTTTAATCTTTTAGCAATTTACAGCCTATGGGCATGTTGCTATTACATTTTAAGTGTATGGTGACTGAAAATCAATCGATATCTTAAAGTCCGAGACCTCCACGATTAAAAAATAAGTAAGTCATTGGCTCATATTATGATATTAATACAATCATGCAGCCATAACGTAGGCTAAGATTAAAAAAAGCACAACTAAGAATTAAGGGATTTTTAATCGTCTTCAACAACCTCTCCCGAAGTTTAGCTCACTGGTCACTATAATACCTGACGTTCCCTTATATTCATTCAACATTTCCGCTGAAGTCATGTGTATGCATTTCATTGTAGCCATCACCATAACCGTGGCTTAACATGAAGGAGGAAACAGCGCTGCCTCTGCTGGGTTTTACCCGGCATCCCCCTGCGCAGACCCGGGGTCAGAGGGAGGGATGTCGGCCTGTGTAGAGAGGAGATGGGAACAACACTGCTGCTGTAACTTTTCCTTTAAAAAAATACAAAAAAAATAACCTCAAATAGAGTATTACTGAATAATGAAATGGTTAGTTTGCCACTGCAATTGAAACAATTAAAAATGATTGTAGCCTACTTTATGCTCCTACTCCACGCGTTTAAAAATCTTTAGAAATGTTGCATTCCATACTTTATTTGTTTGGGCTCCTGGTAACACCACAAAACATTAAATATGAACAAAAATGATGTATAGGATAAATATCAAAGTGGGTTGTATTATTGTTACTATTATTTTATTTGTCTTATTATTTAGAATGGTCTACCAAAAGCAGCATTCTCACCAAAGTGTCTGATTCTCAAATTAAGGGGGGATGTCTCTGCTGAAGTGACTGGATTTTTCCAGCCTCCATGTGTTAATTAAAATCAAATGTTCTCGAGTTAATAACTGACTCCAAAGCGCTGAAAACACGTTAAGAAAGGACACAGGGAGCCCACGGGGCCGGTGTGTGGTGGGGGTCCCTGGCCAGAGGGACTGCATGGGGGAGGAAGGGGAAAAGCAGCACCAGAGGGCTTCCTCTCGGTCATGGAGCTCAACTCCATTTGTAAAGGCTTTTCCGTGGGCAGGAGAGAGCCAGATGTAGCCTCATGTTGCATGGAGACTGAAGCAACTTTAAACATACAATTCAATCAGTTATCTACAAGCCCGCTTCTATGACGTGTGTTGGCCTCGAGTGCAGCTCTAAGCCCGGTGTTATGGCGATCAGTGTGAGCCCACTCAACACTGATCAGAATCACAGCAAGGCATTTTAATACTCTTCTCATTTAGGCTGTTTCCCTGCTGTATCAACATATCATTAGTTAAACCTATGCCATTCGGCTGGCCTACATTGTGTTTATATAGCCTCCCATCAGAGGTTTATTCATGAATTATTCATTAGTTTGAACTGGACCATTGTTATACCTATTTTTATTAGACCATTTATAGACCTACACAAAACTGCTTTAACACATTTTCCTATATTCAAAAGTGTTTAAGCTCCACCACTGGTGGGTTTGTGGAGCTGATTTAATTAGAAATTAATACACTTTTTTTTTTTATTAAATTGTACTTTAACTAAAATCTGTTGCCTAGTTTTCAACCTTCCCAAAATTCATACTGTCAGTTAATGTGACACAGAAAAATGTTGTCTTCAGTTGGAAATGTTAAAGATATGCTGCCAAGCTAAAACCGTGTTAGTTCCATGAACATAAAATAAAACAAAATGTAATTATAATGTAATTATTTTGTAGTGACCTACATTTTAGAAAGTTTGAATATCTTGTTCCATTTTTTAAAATTGCCTAATCCCATTACATGCATGATTGAGCATGTGCATATATGTTTCAACTTCCATCCTTAAGGTATTATTATTATTGTTATTGTTTTATTTGAATTATTAGTATTTGTATTATTAGGCCTATATTATTAGTTTTTATCAAATGAAAAAATATACATAAAAGTAAACTCCTTGGCAATGAAATAATTTAAAGTTGTGAAACATTTTATAAATGCCTTTTGTAATGTTTTTTTGTGTTAAAAACATTAAATGAGTTGCCTTTAAACTGAACCCCTCTTCCACACACACACACACACACACACAACTTTGTTGTAAGCTACTGTTTCTGACAAGGACACATTATTTGCATTTTAAAGTACAACTCCACATTCATTTACATCTTTATTATATTATTTATAAAAAACCCCATCAAGCTTTCAAAGTGTATTTGGTCTAATTTCACTGGTTTTCCATAGCTACATTCTTTAGAGATTGACCTAAAACATGTTGGAGAACTGTCATTCATAAGGTGTTTTGTGTTTTCATTCAAAACAAGAAAAAAGTACTGTCCTATAAATGAAACTACATCAATTTAAATGCACATTTTTGCCGTCTATTTGGATACATTTTATATAAGCAGCCATACAAAGTCCTACAGGGCACAAGATTAGATGACAATTTAAAGCTCCTGTGTGTTCATCCTTTAAATCAGCTGATTGAAATGTTCCACAGCCTGAAAACTAATATCTGGACACTAGATCCCTTTTATAAAACGACAGATGAGTTGAGAACATTACACACTATAGGGGGATTTGAACACGGCCACAAGCAGCGGTGACCTTTGACCCCTCATACCAGGGAGTTAGGACAAGGAGCCCAGGCTGGATCGGGGATAAAAGCCACCAACACACACACACACACAGAGAACCTCCTGCACTGCTAATACAGAGACACATCAAAATTCTATAAAAGTTTTATTAAGATAGAAAACAGAAGTCATCCTTGGGATATGACCATAACAGTGGCAGAAGACGGGTTACTGAGTGTTCATTCAGGCCACAGCTTGTTGATTATTGATCACTATGTCAGTGCCATTGCCCTTTGCCTAACTCAACAGATATTTTCACCTCAGTTAGGGCTATATGTCAAACGTCAGACAGATGAAAACACAGCATATTGCCTTGCTGCAGGGCACGCAGGCAGGAGATATGATCTGTCAAAACCAGATTTAAGGGAATGAGCTTCCTTTCTTCTCTTCAAGTGAAGTTTCTTAAATTGGGAGGGAAATACAAT
Organism: Etheostoma perlongum; assembly: GCA_026937815.1. Classification (NCBI taxonomy): domain Eukaryota; kingdom Metazoa; phylum Chordata; class Actinopteri; order Perciformes; family Percidae; genus Etheostoma; species Etheostoma perlongum. Next base: position 13,168,619 of record CM049392.1, read on the forward strand.
AGGACACTTTTTGAAGGGTTGTCTGGGCCTTTGCCAGATAAGGTTTCAGTTAACTTTTTTCACCCACTTCTTAATAGAGTATTCAGGATGTGGGACAAAGGGGAAAGCCAGACTTATTGTAGCTAACTCTTTATTTAGGCCTAATTTCACTAGGGAGTTAGGAGACCTATTCAACTTCAAATGAAAAAGAAGAGGAATGTTCCTCTAAAAATCATTTAGGTATTTCTGTAGTAAACTACTAAATGCTTTAACACTTTATCCTGTATGGTATTACTATGTAGATTTAAAATGTGGCTGGTATTTTTAACAGTAGGTTAACAATAAGCTTACCTTCATGGCTGCCTTCAGTTTGATTTGTATTAAGACTTACAAAGGGATAAGTTGCTTAAAATTGCTTAATTGTCAGTTGTATAGTGACTGAATCAGACTGAAGATTTTTTTTTAAATCTTGTGTAGCATCATCATAATATTATTCTGATGTAAAATGTTTCATTTTGATATCTTTGTATTTCTTGGTCTTTTTTGCTCCTGCTGACCCAGCTCAGATAAGATCTGCATGCTACAGTGAATCCTCATTAATAATTTGGCCTGATTGAGGCTTGTTTGGAGAGTAATCTGAGACACCCCCCCCCCCAACACACACACACACACACACACACACACACACACACACACACACACACACACACACACACACAGAGCGTTGTCAAAATTCCTTTTAAATAAAGATGTTTAACTTAGGCTATGTGTTTAAGTGTAGAGGGGACTCCAGTCAAGGCTAAAAAGTTATACGGGCGTGCAATACTCTAATGGAGCTTTAGATCTAATACACGCATGATTACCTCATGTGTTCTAATGGACCCATACACTGTTTTTCTGTGTGATTACTTAACACACAGAAATTCACCATGAATGAACTTGAGGTCTCTGCTAAATCATGCCATATGTCACCATATTTGTGTGATTTTATTGCTTTCACCTCTCTCAGATATGAGATTAGAACTGCTGCTTACTTCTGGTTTATCATGCCCCCCCCCCCCCCACCCCCCTTTAATGGTTTCGTGTCTGAGCAGCTTGCAAATGTATTTGGAAATGCATGAATAAGGACCGCAGGGAGTTTAATGGCACGCAACAACTCAAGTAACCCATGCAGTGTTGAAGTCACTTTATTAACAACTTCCGTGCAAAGAGCGAAGAATCAGGTAGTTTTGTGCTTGTTGAGGGGATCATCAGACACACAGGTCCGAGGAGCTTTTGTTACTGCAGCTGATTGGATGACATGTTCATTAATGTTTGACTTAACTGCAAAATAGACCTCATTAATGAATAAAGTGACATGCATTTGTATTAATACTGAGACACAGGACTTTATTAGGCCAATCAATGCTTTATATAAGTCTGCCATTAGTTGCCCATCAATAGCTTTGCGCTATTAATTGTTTCCCAGCTTAGAAAGATGAAATCTACCCTAGATTACATAATATATCCCAATTTGTGCTGCAAAGCCACGATAGACAGCTGCTTGAAATACAAAGTGGTACTGAAAACTATATGTGTGAGAATAGAATAAAGCAAAACAAGCTGTTAAAACATATTATAAAAAACACATTCTTCTTTCTTCAAATAAAACCGATTTTATGTTTGCTGGTTGAGGATCGAGTTGTCTCTCTCCTCCTGTGGATACCGGCTGCCATGACTGCCCTATCTGCTTATCTTGTTTCATTGGTGTTTTGGCAACATGATGCAGCAGTTTGCCTCTCTGGGCTCCTACCAAATAGAAAATGTTTCACTGCATCTTTTTCAGATTCACAAAGCTGATGGGGGGGGGGCTGACTGTAATCACAGAGAAACTCATATTTAGAAAGCTTTGCTCAAAGCGCCATGAAAATGATGAATAAGAAATCTGTGCAGGCTAGGGCTGGGCAATATATTGATGTTGTATCGATATCGCAATATGAGACTGGATATTGTCTTAGATTTTGTATATATGTATTGTAATATGGTAAGTGTTGTCTGTACCTGGTTTTAGAGGCTGGATTACAGTAAAGTGATGTCATTTTCTGAATTTACCAAACTGTTCTAGCTGTTCTATTATTTACCTTTAGCCACTAAGTCATTAAATCATTTCTGGAGAAAATTTATCAAAAATCTCATTGTGTAAATAACATTTTGTGAAAGCACAAATAGCCAACCATACAATATTGTCAAAATATTGACATCAAGGTATTTGGTCAAGAATATCATGATATCTGATTTTCTCTATATCGCCTAAACCTGGCAGGCACACCTGGACCTTTTCTTTTCTTTTCTTCTTTTAGTTATGGACATTATCTACAAATGATTTATTATATATATTACATTTGTAGATATTAAATTGATCCTTGCTTTTAGGGTGAGTGTGGTTGTCTGAAGATTACATGTGTGCTGAATTTATTTTGGTCTCTGAGAAACATAACAAACAAAATATATTTGGAACATGTTCACCCACAGTGAAAAAGAAAGGAATTCAAGCTGTGTGGCCCATTTGTTAATATTGTTGACAGAGAAGAAGTTTGGCGAGATCAGGCCTTTGTATCTTCCATATAAAGTACTAAAATAAACTTTAATTTGGTGAAAGACCTCTGACGGGTGAGCCAAAGAAACGGGTATAAGGGGTTAATATTCCTCCAGAAAACCAAAAATAATTTGGTTAGAAAAGAAGAAGTTGCAGTCGGCGTGATCAGACAGCCAAACATCATGGAATCATGTTTTTATTAAAAGATCTCAACTACTTTATTCTGTTTATGATGTGATGGTGGGTCACATCATAAGATGACCTCCAGTCGCTGGTCATATGAAAAACCTTAACTTAGTTTTTTATTTTTTTTTATTTTATTTTTTTGCATATCTTTGTAGCACAGATAAGAAAAGATGAAGCCTAACCCCTTCCTTAATTCCCTCTCATAAAGTCACCCGATACACGCGTTACATTATGCAAATTAAAAGTAAACTGAATTGATGGGCTGATTTCCCTTCATTACATCCCTGCTTTTATAACAAAAACCTCATGACTATATCTATTTTCAATTCCGCGCCACCACAAGCGACTTCCCAGTCTCCCGGAGTCAGCTGTGCGGGATTCCGCGGCGGGCTCGGTGTCCTCGGTGTCCCCGGTGTCCTCGGTGTCCCCGGACTGCGGAGCTTCCATAACGCTTCGTCTCGATATGACGACTCTCCGTTACGCAGCGCCATAACGCTCATCTAGCGGCTTCTTTTGAAAGATTTCGTTGACTTAATCATTTGTGAGTTCTACCACCACGTGCACAGGTTAAAAACACAACACGCGCTTAACGAATTAAGCCGGTTATTAGAGCCAAAGGGCCGCGGTGTGCTCCACGCACCGTCACCACTACAGCGCTACATGTTTCGGGTGTAGTAAGAACACGCTTCTCAAAGTGTGATCCGGGCACCTCCCGGGGGGCTTGATGGGCTCCGGGAGCTACCGCTCCAAATAAAGCATTATTTAGGCTATTTTCACTATAATTTCATTGACATTGAATGATTCCACTTGAATAGCCCATATGGGTTCAAATATAGTTTTCAACCACACGACTGTTTTTTTTTTCATATTGAGTCTATAGGCTATTGAATCAACTATAAGAATCCCGCTATTTAATTTTTATGAAAATCAAGTAGCCTAAGCTTTGTTTGTGTTTTTTGTGGTCACGCATAATTTGACTTTGTGTTTTTATGACGTGAAGACGTCTGCGAGTCCCCGAGTGGAGAGACGAAACGAAATAGCCAAATTATGCGCGTATTCGGTATAAAAAATGCCCAGAGAAAATGGGTTTGATTTCCCTCTGCTGTGCCTCTGTGGGCTGCGGTCCGCTGGAGGAGATGCTGCGGTCTGGCAGCGCCCCCTGCTGGCCGCAAGGAATACCGGGACATTATCTTAAAGGGGATGTCTGCGAAACCGGAAGAGTTTTTTAAGGTGGAGCGGTGGAGTTAGCTTCACTTGGAGAATGCATTTTCCCCCACTAAAGTGCTCATAGGGCAAGTTGGACTCAGACGCACCACTTTTACCGGTTCCGTTGTGTTTTTCACCCTGACAGCTCACAGTTGCTCTGCAAAAAATATGCGCATTGAAAGGGCATTCGCGCAGGAACTTACAACCTCATCTTTGTTAAACTCAGTACAAAAATACCACAGCTGGTGAGATCATTTTCCTCTCTTTCAGTTTCAAACGGCATTCTTCAAGAATTTCCTTGATTTAAGCAATTAAGTGGCGACCAGGACCCAAGCAGTGTGACAACGTAAAACACTAATCCACACAGTTTAAACTCTCTTGTAGGATATTTCACCCCGTAGTCCTTATACTTTTTAGGTTAAAATTATCTTAAGGATTTAGAAAACAACAAAATGGTCAATAAGGTTTATATTTTTCATACTGCAGCTTATAATGTGTTAGATCTTGCTTTATAGTGAGAAAATGGCCGATCAGGTCGGCTGACAGATAGTCCGTGGCTGTGGAACAACGTCTCTGTTGATATAGGCTAATAAAACATCGATTTTACTTTTGGGTATACTTTTTTAAGATCCCAGATGCTGTTTCAGATGTTGATGAAAGAAAAGAGATCGGTCTGTGGACCTCAAGTGGTCCAACCCGCTGCGTGGCTCGACGCAGCTTTGGGCTCCCAAATGTGTCTGTAAAGAAATAATTCTTCTCCTTCTTATGATCAAGAATGTAGATCTATGTAGGCATGTAGGCGCGTGCAGATGTCACTGTAGGCTAGTTCAATTTAACTCTATGAAACGATTTAATACCAACAGACAGAATGATTTCACATTTAGGCTTCATCATTTTTGCAGTGTTTCAGACAGCAACACAGGCTTCTGTAAGTTGCTTTATTTTACATGGAAAACACATGATTAAGGCCCTAACTCCGGTAAAAAAAACCGGAGTTAGTAATAATAAAGTAGATTGGTAGCCTATTCAACTTTTTATGATTGACTGGTGACATTTGATTTTCTCAAGAGCGTAAAAGACAACACTTGGCATTGAAACAAGTGATATTAAGTTTGAAGGAATCATGTTTAAAGGTTAGATGCACCTTTATTTAAATTCGTACACATTATGTTGCAATAACCCAGATAAAATACGGGAACACTTACGCACTAACATTTAATTATAACCGTCACAAATAAGTAATAGCATATGCTGCTTATTGCAGGACCAGGATAATTGTATTGAATATTAACTAGCCTGGAATTTGAAGGTCGTTTCTCTTTTTGATCCCAACTTCCTCCCCTGTCTCACCCGTTCTGGTTCCTTCATTTACATACAGTCCATCTCTGTTCTCACACACACCTTGGCAAGCACAGAGTCCGTGCTGTCACTGCACCTGCTTTGCACTCCTCACCTCTCCTCAGTCTGAAACGTGTGCGTCCTCCTCATCAAACAGCAGTGTGTCCATCCAGCTGCTCCACTGAGCTCGTGCTGCGGCCTGTGTCCGGAGATCTCACGGATCAGACATGTTCCTTGCTTTTGTCTACACGCTCATTTCATTGCATCCGCTTTTTCATTGCTCGTCTGTGGCTGTTCCTCCACCAGATCAGGAGAATTCACCGTGGTTCATGGGCTGCGTCAACGCCAGCAGCAGACTTTCTGCACCCATAGGTGCCCGTGGCCTTGACCCGGTGACCTGCTCTGTGCGCTGCCTGGGTGAAGGGTAAGTCGGGGGAAACTGGAAAAGAGCTCGTTGACTCAGTTGCATTTCAGCTAAACGCCAGTTTGTATAAGCAAGTATTTGTGTAAAATTCTTTTTATGATTTTTTTTCAATTTCAATTGAGACCAGTGCTTGATCTTGCATTAAAGTAACCTCTTATTATTTATACATAAATTACTCAAACCCTAATGCTCTCATTCTGAAATATGTAAGATAATAAAATGTGTGCATATATATATGCAAAGCCATCATTTCCTGCATTGTTTTCTTCTTATGAGAAAAATCTAAAAAAAAACTCAAGGGGTTTACAACCTTTTTTCAATCAAAAAGCCTTAAACATTATAATAAAATGTGTGCTTTAATCCCTGGGCTCAGTCAGAGATCTTGGCTGAACTTTGCATAACTCAGACATTAAGCTGGAAATATTTTTGTGGTTTTCTGCAATAACATGCTATGCTGCAAAGATTTGCACCAAATGTTAATGCAACACAACTTGGATTTTAAAAGAGGCAACCTCTTTGTAGAACCCAAGTGTCACACACATCTTAACATGAGTATTGAGTTTTGTATTTGTGAGTTTAGATGAGCTGGATGCATGTGTAGCAATCAGACAGTATTACATTAACTTTCAGTATTTGTTGTTGAAGGTACCAGGTTGCAGCGTTGACCTCAGAGGCTTGTTACTGTGGCAACTGGCAACATGGTTTGGTGGCCGGTGAGTGTTTCAACACATCTTCCAATGGAGGGACAAAGGATGTCAGAGAAGAAAGACAAAGGTGAGACAGACTGCTGCTGCCTGGCTGCTTTATGTCTGTTTCCTGATCCATAAGTGGCTTTTTGTGTTGGACCTGTGCTGGATGCTTTTCTTTTCTTTTCTTTTCTTTTCTTTTCTTTTCTTTTCTAGTGTCCTCTACTTGCCTGTTGGAGGAAAACAAGGAAGTATGGCACTCTACAATACTGAAGGGCCATTTCTGCACAGCGTCCGTCTGTCTACGTCACCAGACAGAGTGCAGGCTGGGAAGACTTTTGTTGTGGAAGTTTATGGAAACCTGGCTGGACGTCCCAACCAGCCCACAGGTCAGCTGCTTCTGTAATTCACACAGGTTCTTGGAAATATGACACTTCCAGTTGCAGATAACTTGACTCCTGTGTTAAAGAATAGTGTCCTCTGGCGGAAATTCTTTTTCTGATAGTTTCCATTGTCCGTCTGTAATCGTGTACATTCATTTTTTGTCTGTTCTTCATGGTTTTACACAAATAACTTTGCGTTTTTTGCTTGAATAATATCATGATTTATTTTATTTACAACTGCATTCTATTTATAATTCTATTAATTTAATCTTATTATTTATTAATGTAAATTATTATTATAACTTTTATTAAAATCATTATAGAGTAAGTGCTAGCCATGCTCAGGGTTGCCCCAAGTGTAGACTATACTTTAGAAAGACAGCATTTGAGTTATCAGTGTTTATGTATTTATTTTAACTTTTAAATGTTCAATTATATTATAAATAAATGACATATTTGCAAAAAAGTAAGAGCCACCTAACAAAAATGTGTTTACATACAGTACATACATACAGTACATACATACATACATACATTACATGGCTACAAACTAAAATCAAACTATGAAGTTGTGTCACGAGTGGAAAACACATTTGCATTATTGTTTGTTTGCGATGTACTGAGTAATGAAGTTTAAAGTGATCATAATGAATTTATAAATATTATATATTTAAAAAACGGTATAATTGTAAATATGAACAATGATGCTTTACAAAATAAGAATAACCTCTAGATCTGATTCTAGAATAATGAACATATTCTGTTTATGTTGTGCTAACTAATATTTCTTTCAGAATGTGATAAAATATTTTTACGTTTAGAGAAAAAATATCAGGATATTTGATTAATGTTAAAGTCTTAAAAAAATATATTTGTAGCACATATTAGTGTTTCCATTTTCCTGTTTCAAATTAGAATATTTTTTGGTGAATTTTAGGGATTCTGGGTCTGGGAGGGCAGGACCTCTCTTACGTTGATGTTGAGTTTCAGGAAATGAGCCCTAAAGGTCAAAGTTCACATCATGTCAAGGTGTTGGATGATGGCTCCTTTCTTGTGTCAACTGATTGGATTTTGGAAACTCCAGGAAAATATGAACTCAGTAAGTTAACATGAGCTCACAAATGTACTGGAGTTAAATGGTGAATGATTTAATTAATGAAAAACATTGTATTATAATGTCACCCTGTATCTGTCCTTATTTTCTGTTTAGACGTCAGTGTCTCCAACCCCCTCTCCACACTCTCCTCCACCCTCCACATCTCCGTCTTGCAGCCCCCTGCACACAGCTTGGTGCTGTCTGTGCTTCATGGCCCCCTGGCTGTCCCCTCCTGCATCCCTTCCCCACAGACACACTCCAACAGTGTGACTGTGGAGGCAGCATACCTGGGCCACCCTGTCACACTGCAGGCATACATGCATGATGGTCTGGCAGTAGAGTTCTTTTGGTGGTTTACTGCCAAGGAAAATGACAAAATTATGGAGGGCGTAAAGACAACTTGCTTTCCCAACACAGACTGCCTGAACAGCACTGTGGTAAGTAGAGCGGAGAAAGTAGCACGGCTATGTGACGCAGATGTTCTCAAAAGGAAAAGTTTACAGCATTTAGGGCTGATGTACCCTCTTTTTAATGGATCACAATTAAACCAGTTTTTACATTACAATCAATAAAAGAATATCAAAAAGATTATAACCCTTTTAATAGCAAGCTAAAAACTGCATTTGTGTCCTATTTACATGATCTGTCTCTAAAAGTCTCTTAGCAGCTTAAAATAGGGAGGGATTGAACGTTTTCTTTTTAAATAACCAGGACTGTTGAATGAACAAAATCTGTTACAGTATGCATTTTATTAGAATTATGAAGGTGTCTCATCTGGTAGCTCATTACAGGACAACGATCCAAGTAAGCTGTGAAATCTGGGGGATTTTGGGGAAAAGTGACATCAAACGAGGGTTTTCCAACACAAAGAAATTGATAAAATGCAACAATAAACATGTACTCACATTAAATTGTTTTATTAACCTTTCTTGTTAAGTGTTAACACCTAGCAAGTGAAAAGTCCTTAAAAGGCATCATAACCCATCAATAACATATTAAGCAACTTTTTAGTGAATCCTTTATTGACTGTTTTAGCCTCTTCCTCCATGAAGGAGAAAGGGTGCACCCGCGTTTCTTAGATCACCATAACAACACACATGGATGGGTTAGAAGCAAGTGCGATAGCTCATTTGTCTTGTAAGAACCAGAGCATCTGATGTGTTTACATATAGAGAGATATACTGATCAGTTCATTTGCAAACCTTATTTAAATCGTGTGTGGAACTCCAGCATTCTGCAGGGAATGATAAGGTTAAAAAGAGAAATGCTGTAATATTGGTGAGGTGGATCCAGATCCATTTAGTGTTGTATAAAAGAATTTACTTTTGATAAATCGTTATTTAGGTAAAGTAATACTCAAAAAACGCATCCATGAGTGATTCAAGATGACAAATAAAAAGGTGTTTTTGTTGTATAAAAATGTCAAAAAAGTATTAAAGTGATAAATGTTTAATCTCAAATCTTCACCCCAGTTTACTGTCATGTTTTTAATCTGATGAATAATATATTTTTTTTAAATACCTTCCAGAACTGGACTTTTGAAACAGAGGGAGTTTACATGGTGTCAGTGAACGCCTCCAGCGCCTATGGATGGACACAGGAGACTATACATGTTGTGAGTACTCTGTTTTCAGTCGCTAAAAATGTCATCCTCATGTTTATTAATGATTAAACAATAAGGGTGGTATTTTAAATGTGTCTTTTATAAAGACCAAAACTAACAATCAGTCAGTCCATCTCTTAAAGTGCTCATATTATGCTTTTTGGCTTTTTCCCTATCCTTTATTGTGTTATATATCTTATTTTGTGCATGTTATAGCTTTACAAAGTGAAAAAGCTTAAAGTCCACCCCAAAGGGACGTATTGTCTCAATAGAAAACACTGTTCACAAACTGCTCCAAACAGATCTATTGCATTCCAGTCTTTACTGCATGGGTGACAACAAGAGCTGTAGCAATGTGCAGTTCAACAAAAATATGGCGTTTTCTGAAAATTAAACCACATAAGCCTATTCTGGTACAAAACATAATTACAAACCTGAAAATGAGCATAATATAAGCACTTTAATACTTTCTGGCTTTCACACCAAGCCCATTGGTTTCCACATGAGGATGTAAATCTTTTTTTTTAAATGACTCACAAACAAACTCTCAGTTTTAAAAAAGACCTAGGAATTTCCTCAAATAGCCGGGCACTGTAGTTTTTAGTAAATGTTAATGCAGTTTTTTTTTATGGCTAAACGATACTGGTCACAACTGAAGCCACATGTGCAAAACTCTATCTACAGTCTGCATTACCAACAGTCAGCTGAGCCAAACAGTTCACATTGCCTGCAAAACTCATTCCAAGCAACACAATTTAAGTGACTTTACACTAATCAATATTTTCTATAAGAAAAGAATGAAATTATTTTCTTTCCTTTTTTATTTTATACAAGTTTTGAGGTAAACAAGAATGAATAAAAATCCTCAGTTTGCCATAGTCCACAAGTTTTTTTTTTTTTTAAACAAATTAGATGTCTTCTCTTGCCATGAACCTGCATTATCTCTAAATACAAAAGACTAAAATTGTAAGTGTGCAGTTTTACTATAGTAAAGGATGTGTTTTTCACATTTTCACAACTGTGTATGTAATGGCAGACATCTTACCTGGACATGTTGGTATCGTTCCTCTTTTACCTGTTCCCTGTTTCTCTCAAACTGTTTTCTCTCAATGTATTACTGTTTAATTCCATATTCAGTGTTTCTTTATTTCCAAAAAAGGATTCATGAGCTTTCCCTATATATTGTATATACAGTATGTGTTCATTAACAAGTCTAAAACAAGAAAGTCAATCAGCAGTGTTTGATAGGCACCACACTGAAATTTATTCTGTTTTGAATGTGTGGTTAACAGTTGTGACAGCAGTGTGTTGGTATAAAACTGTGTATAAAAGTAATGTGCAGGTTGTGGTTAAAGTCCTGGGATAAATCTGTAGAGTTTTGAAAACTGTCCAAGCAAAGAAAAACAAACTAGAGTTTGGTCCACATGAACTGCTGCTGTGCAGACTGTAGTTGTGCCCATTGTGGTTTAACAATCGGGGGAAAAAAATGAAAGTACAGCAGGATGATGTATGTGGGATTGACTCAAAATAAACTGAAAAACAATTAAACCATTATTGCCCCGTAGGGAAATGGTTTTTGGACAATAGTGGAGAACTATGGCACAGAGGAATAAGATAAATCAAACTTTGGCATTCAATACTTGTTAGTAGAATCAATTACAATTTAAATGGGACTTGATGACATTGAGAGAATTATAAAATTGACAAGACTTATCCTTTAATGTCACATTTGTGTGTGTTTTGGGTGCATATTGTCTATCTTCACCGTGTGTGTGTGTGTGTGTGTACACTTGCAGGTGGTCGTGCCTCTCACCGTTTCTGACCTCAGACTGAGTGTATCAGAGAATCAGCTGACTTCGGGAGAGGAGGTGTCTGTGAATGTGCTGCTGTTCACCACCATGAAGCACCTACTTGTCCTCAACCTCACACTGAACACTGAGTCTGGCAATGACGATAAAAATATCAGTGACAGCATTAAAATGACTCACGAAGAAAACAGCAATAATCACGACTGTAATAACAGCAACCATGGCAACAGCAGCTATGATAAGAGTCTTATTCAAAACCACAATAACATTTATTGTCATGGTGGCAATCACAGCTCAGATACGCACCACTTTGTTCCTCTTCATCTCCTCCGTGCCTCCAACAGCTCCAGCTGCCATTTGCACCTCCAGCTTCACTGCCACCTCCCCACCGCTGCAGGACAGTATTGGCTCATGGCGTCTCTTCTCCCCACCTCTGACCCTTTATCAGTGCTGCTCTCCGCTGTCCTGCCTCAAGCCTTGATGGTGTACGAGCATATATGGGCCGTGATGCCTGCTGGGAGTTGGAAGTCAGCAGTTTTAACACATGCAGAATTCAGCCTGGAGGTTGTCAGCCCTGCCAACCGCATTGGGTCGAGAGTTATTTGGACTTTCAGTTTGGATAATGTTACTGCGATGAACAGGACAACTGAAGAGTGGGACGTTGATGTGTCTCTTTCAATAGCAGGCCATTATACAGTGACAGTTAGGGCCTTTAACCCGATCAGCTGGGCCTCGTTCTGCACACACATCCTTGTTCAAGAGCCAGTTGGAAAGTTGGTTTTGAATATTCCAAGTGTGATCACAACACATCAAAAACACTCTGTTTTATTTAGTGTCACAGCAGGGTCAAATGTGACTGTGTCGCTGCTGGTGAATGCAACATTGGCATACAGAAACAGCAGCTACTCTACAGGAGAGGAGGCAACAGCGGTTTTGCTTTTCAACCACACCGGGACAGTTGTGGTTGAGCTTCGAGCTGAGAACCAAGTATCTTCTCAGAATAAAAGTGTGAGAGTTTGTGTTGAGAGGAACAGGAAGGAGACACCACACGTTAGAATTAATCAAACGTGGCAACCACCCACCAGTCAAAGTCTTGTTCACAACCTGACAGAAAAAGGTGAGGAAGTGGTATTTAATAACACATACTGAGCAGTACAAAATATTTGAACATTAACTAAGCATTTAAAAAAAAACAAGTGTGACTTTTTCTTGTAAATGTTCAGTACATGAGATTTTTAGATTTAATCAGTGTTGAAAATAATATTTTTAAGCACAAGTACACTAAATTACCGCTATACGTATTTTTGATTTAGTATATGCTTTAGAAGTACACTTGCATACAATTAACAATACACTCACAATAAAGTACACTTTATAGTACAATGAAATAACAATTGCAGAATTAGTTAATTTTAGAACATTGAAGACGAACTTTAGGGTCGTTGTGTTTAAATATACTTAAAATGAAGCACAAAAAGAAAAAGTATATTTATATATACTAGTTTATTCATACAAATATTTTTCTGAAACGCTATACAATTTTTTTGCCTGGGATTTTAATCTTTGATAAATAAAGGCACAGCATATTTTACAATATTGAATCATCCAATGACGCTTTTTTATATGCACATTAAGAAATTCATAAAGCATATAATTTGTGGTATATATGCCCAATATATCTATGATGACAATGTGAGGTCTGTTTTGTCCACTAACAGTGCGGATTTATGCAGCAGCAAGCTTATCCCACAAATACCGATGTGACTTTCCTGGCTGTGGCTGAAGTACCAGGCCCAGTGGAGTTCCTCTGGCACTTTGGAGACTCCAAATCAGACAGAACCACCTCACCGACCGTCACCAAAAGATACAACCAACCTGGCAGGTATGAGACAAGGGGAAAACAAGAAACAGACAAACTCTTGCTAGCTCCTTTGTTCCCGCATACCTGCATTTCCCTTCCTTCTGGTGATCTGGAAGACACTGACCTTTATTTTTGTACAAAATTGAGTTTAAGCCTGAATTAATTTTTGTTGTTCTATTCTTGCCATATTGAGTTTGAGCTATAGTTATTTTATGTCCTTTTTTGTATTGTAAATTTATCTAATAACCTAGTGAGGTTTCACTTTAAGAATAAGCCATTCTTGTTCCATGTGATAGACATACAGTGTGTTGTGATTTATGTTGTATTGTTTTCAATAAATTAGTGCAAACCAATAAAACCAAAACCAAAACTCTGCACCACTTATACCCCCTCTCTTCCGTGTAGGTATGATGTAGTTGTAGTCATGTTAAGTGGCCGGACCTCCCATACCTCCGATGTGTTCACGCTGGTAGTCCAGAGAGCAGTGAAGCTCAACAGGCTGCTCCACCAGGCCTCGGTCCTGCAGAACCAAACGGTGACGCTGAGCTGCCGGGTCAATGTGGGGACTGACGTCTCCTTCCTCTGGAACTTTGGAGACGGATCATCCAAGCTGGGACAGGGCACAGAGCAACACGTCTTCCACAAGTGAGTTTAACTATCTTTATTTTTATTTTATTTTTTAAATTAGCTTGGTAGCTCAAGTTAATTCAGAGTTAGATGATTCTTATAGAGCTAGAAATATTTCAGAAAAATATCAGTTTTAATGAATATGTTGGTAGATACAAAAAAGTCCAATACAGAAACACTAAAGAAATGTTATGTAAAACATTGTTTTCATTACATAGACTCCCAGTACATATTTTGGTCACAATAATACTAATTTGAAGGATCCTTATGGAAAGTGTATGTTTCTGTTATGTGATGTAAACAAGTAATTAAGGGTAAAGTTTATTGGCTGATTTATCATTTTATTTTTTAAACTCAAATACCAATATTGACATTGGTTGAGCTATAGTTTCTAATTATTTTTTATGAACCAATTTATACTTTAATTCTAACTTGAACTTCCTCTCCTTAATCTTCATGTTAACATTAATAAAGTGTTATTTCAAAATGAATGCATCTTTTTGTTGAAATCTGTCTTTATTTTTCACTTACCTGTAAATCTTAAAATGACTGATCTGCTTAAATGTGTTAACTGTGCTTAATTCTTGCGTGTGTACATTGAGTTGATGTGTTTTTACTCTCTACAGGACAGGAGAGTTCAGAGTGGGAGTAACTGTGTCTAACCTGGTCAGTTCTGCCTCTCTAAGTGCTCACATCTTTGTTGTGGACTGGCCTTGTCAGCCTCCACCAGTGAAAAACATGGGGCCTCTCAAACTTCAGGTACATGTGTTTCCTTAACATTAACATGTGTGTACCAAAGTATAGCTAAAATTACATTTCCCCCTTCATCTTATTCATCTTCTCTCCTCTCCTCTCTTCAAGGTGGGAAGATATGAGGTTGTCCGTCTCGGGGTAACCTATGAGTCGGAAGTTGACTGTGACATTTCAGGAGGCCTTCACTACACCTGGACCTTGTTTGACTCTGCAGGACGGGTCTTCCCTTTGCCTTTTATAGACACACATAGACAGAGCCTCGTACTGCCCAGCCATCTCCTGCACTATGACACCTACACTGCCATAGCTAGGGTAAGTACGACAGCTGTCACATATAGCCCAACGGGACCCAGGACTGTTGTCCCAGGACTATGTCCCACTCTTGAATATACGTGATTGAGTGTTTTGACTCTTAATATCTGCAGGCTCAGTTCATTGGCAGTGTGGTGTACAGTAACTACAGTGTGAGGGTGCAAGTGATACCGAGCCCTCCTGTGGCCTTCATCCAGAGCGGCACCAACATCTTCATTTCCAACAGGAACACCACCGTGGTAACCCTGGATGGGCAGAGGTCTTATGACCGAGATTTTCCCATGAACCCAGTCAGGTACAGAAACAGTGTAATGCATGCATAAAACCATATAAGGTGTTTATATTCTGGAAAGATTTGACTAAAATATGCATTCAATCCTAACATTGTTTCTGTTTTTATTTCTTCACAGCTTCAGCTGGACATGCAAACCAGTCAGCTCCATCACTAGCTCCTGTTTCTACCATGATGTTCCTACTTCATCCTCTGTGCTCGTATTTCCTGCTAGTTTCCTAAAACACACCTTTGACCAGTTCCAGTTCACGCTCACCATCCACAGCGGTGAGCGTTCAGCTTCAACCGAGACCTTCATTACATTAACATCAAACGTGATCGGGTGAGAGTCATACAAAATCTCTATGTCCCAGGACATCAAAGGACAGATAGAATTTGGATGAATAGAATTTAAAACATATATTTGCCACCATTAAAGATTGTACTGTACCTTGAAACACCTTGTTGTTACATGTATCGGAATGTTTCTAATCCAGGAAGGTGTCAGTTCACTGCCCTCAGTGCCAGGGAGACCAGCTGAACTGGGATCAGTCTTTCTCTGTCAGCGCCTTGTGTGAAGGCTGCAATATTTCTCCAAAGTACATCCAGTACACCTGGAGTCTGTACTTGGTCAATGCTTCGTCCAAGCCTGTTATAGAAGGTAAAAAAAATCAATTTAAAAAAAGGATGAATGCACTTGGACAGTAAGCTGCCATTATTTGTATTTTCTATTCCCTTCTTTTCTATTATAGTCCCGTTTTGTTACAAAGTGGATCTCAGTGTGCCGTCCACCATCATGGAGAGTCCTGCCTCTTTCCCTCAGACCCCTGTGACTTCCACCCTGCATCCACCTGATATAGATGCCTCACAATACACCCATGCTGCCGATATCTCTACTTCTGTCTATCCTATTGAGAATTTCTCTAAAAATAGAGTTGACGTGACAGACAGTGGAAG
The DNA here is from genome assembly GCA_026937815.1 of Etheostoma perlongum. Lineage (NCBI taxonomy): Eukaryota > Metazoa > Chordata > Actinopteri > Perciformes > Percidae > Etheostoma > Etheostoma perlongum. Next base: position 13,184,684 of record CM049392.1, read on the forward strand.
AAAATTGTCAAACAACAGAAAGAAGTCTACTATTGCTGGTATGTAATTAAATGTGACTGGCTTGTGTGCTTCCCACGTGGTTGCCTTTGTAAAAACAGATCTTGAGGAGACGAACGGCATAACTCTGCATACTGAATTAGAAGATAAAGCACTTCACTAAACTTGACTTCCCTTTTTTTGTTCTCACACAGAAGTAAAGCCCTCACCTATCTCTTTTCTTGCCAACATAGGACCAGCAGGATCAGGTAAGCCCGGGCAGCTGTGTATACTGCCTAGTGCTTCTACCATTTACTGTTTAAAATGGAAATGATCTTATACTGCAGGTAAATGGGAATCAAATGTTGTGAAGAAAAATGTGAATATGTTAACATAACGCAATGCTCAAAGAAAACGTAAAAGCATTTAAAGACATGGATATCAATAGGGAAAATCAACAAGGAGCAGTACTGTACAAAGGTCATAGTTACAGTAAAAATGATGAATTATTTAACAGCTTTTCCTCTTTATGTCCAGGAGAGGAGCCCTTTTATCCCCGTCTGGGAGAGTTTCACCCTCCAAACCCTTTGTACTCCTCCACTGAATACCCACCACTTGCCTTTGACAACAGTGGCGTCCTATATTCAGACCACTTTGACCAGAGAGACGTTATCAGTGAATTCCCGACAGATTCTGACTCCTCTGCTGACTGGGAGTTTTCTTTTCCTGTGGAGAATGATGGCATGGGAGGTCGACTAGGTAAGACAAAAAATTACAAAAACTTTGGCTGTGAAGCTTCTCTAGTCTGGCAGTCACTAAAAATCCAATTTAGTTTTTTATTTCATTTGATTCAAAAGCAATGCAGCAGTATATACAGTAGGCCTAACTGAAGTTAGCCACACATTTACCAACATTAAAGTGATGTACACATGAATGCCTCAATAATAAAGATATCATCCAATAGTATGATATAGTTTTAAAAATGTAACATATTATTGCTACTTTACATAATTATATGGTTCTCCGTGAGTATTATAATGTGCATTAAAGCTGATTTTATGACAGATTCAGATTATGATGTTCCCTTGATGAACGCAGAGGAAGGAAACCCAGGGATTTCAGCAGGAAGACCCACAGGTACAATACATGTCTGTGATTTCTAGTAGTCACTAGAGTGTGAGGTTGTGTTTTAATGCTATGCATATCCCCAGGTGTGGATGGTGAGAGCTTCAGTCCAGGAGATGATTACGTGTTTGATCCGGCATTATATGAAGATGAGGGCAGTAATCTAGTACATTCCAGGCCATCTGTTGTGATCCAGGAGCCAATCCTGCTTGATTTACTTCGAGACCCCATTGACAGAGGCCTTTTTGAGGCCTACACTTATACAGGTACATTATTCAGGAAACACAGACATACATTTCCTCTCTCTAGCCACAAACCTTTAGTCATCTTTCTCGCTCTTTTTCAGGTATTTCCTCCCCTTTAATCAGTTTCCGCCCATTCAGTCTGAGGGCTGGGAGCAGATACATGTTGGAGGTCACTGCCAGTAAGTTTTACAACCATAACTGATATGTTTGCCAAATGTAATGTGTTATCAGCACTGAATCATGGCAGAATGAATAGAATAACAAACTTGAAATACAGATTATGTACAATAGAAATCCTAAATTAGTCATAATCCAGGTGAGGAAGGGTTTTGAACCCAGAACAGACTAGAGTTACATCGTTGTATTTTTCTCATAAAAATTGAAGGGATTGATCTTGATCCTAATGTGATTGTTACCTGTTTTACTCAGAATCTCCTAATAGTTTCCTGGGCCGGACTCAGCTCTTCTTAAAAACCAACCCTGCCCCTAAAGGCATGACGTGCCAGGTGCAACCAGTCAAAGGAATGGAGTTGTATACACACTTCAGCATCTTCTGCACCTCGGGGAAAGAGGTATCTCCTGTCTTATACAGTAAAAACACACTCTCATAATCATATTGCTTATTTGACCCTGCATACTGTACCAGATGGGTGTTAATTATAGTTCTTTGCATGTGAGCCATATTTAGATCATTTAATAAAGGAGATGTCACTCATTGTACTGTTGTGAATGCTTAAAGTTGCAAGTAGTTTTTTAAATTTTTTTTTTAATGCACCACCACATTTCTTGCTCTTTTCATTGTTTCATTATAATTCTGTGTGGGCCTGCTAATTACCCATACAATTCAGTTGGACAGTTTAGGTTCTTTAAAATAATCTAATATAATAATGAAGAAAAATGGGACAAGGACTGTAAGTAAGTGAGTCCATCATATAATTACAACATACACAGAAACAAGTACCTTGAAAAACTAAAAATGTAATGTTAACACTGTTCCTTCATGTCAACGTGTGTGTGTGTGTGTGTGTGTGTGTGTGTGTGTGGGTGGGTGCGCTGAAGGACTTATTGTATGAGTACAGCATCAGCGTAGGAGACGGACCTCCTAGGATGCTGTATCAGGGGCGAGACTTCCAGTACTACTTTAGCCTTCCTTCTGGTGACCCCAATGATGACCATAAAGGTAAACTCAAACACACAGATTCATTCAGATTTATTTAATTATTATCATGACAACGTATTGCAGATATTTCCTTTTTATTCAGTGAGTGATTGCTTTTTGTGCTTGTAGTAACTATTTACACAGAGATCAGAAGCAGTACGTATCGGACGGCCACTAAACCCTGTCCTGTTACTGTTCAAGTCCAACCAAGCTTCTTCAGAGATACCTCATCTTCTTCCCATCTTGATCCTGATATGGAGCTGTAAGAATCACTATGTGACTACATCACATTAGCATTATGGTTATGTGTATGTTGCAGGGTTTTATAAGAGGTGTACTCTGTGAACAATGCTACAGACCAATAGTTTTTGCAGACCATACTGGACAACTTAAGTGGAATGATTTAAGAGTCAGAAAGCTGGAGTTGGACACTTGAGATTTTAAGATGAAGAAAATCTTATCAACGTATTGTATTTTTAACACATCATGTCTGGAGTTGTGCATTTTAACAAGTTACTATCATACTATTTTACAGAACAGTATATTGTTGTGTTTAATTAATTGATATCTCTTTCTCTCCAGTTCAGAGTCAGGTCTGAGGAACCTGTCAGCTCTAGTGCGTCTTGGGAACAGTGTTGAGATTCGTTACTACGTCAGTCTCCTCTCCGGCATCCTGAACAGACTCAACCTGGACACCGAGGCCAACACACACGCACAGAGACGCACACGCAGTGTGCTCATTAGCACATTGTGTGAGCTTGAGAGTAGTGAACAGGTACACACACACACACACACACACACACAGACCTTTACTAAATACCTCAGGATTAACAGAACCATATATTTTTTTAATTTTATCAAATCTATCTTTACTCTCCATTCCCGTTTCTTAGTCACAGCTGGATTTCAACAAACATTTCTCCCTTTTACAACATTTTAATGACATGTCATTTAATCCTAGGCATCAATGGATGACAACATCTGCATTCTCAAAAATCTTTTACAGGTTTCAAATCAGGTAGGTGGAAGGTCGTCTCCTTTCATTGATTTTCATTGACAAAGAGACACTGAAAGATGCATGCTGAAAGGAACAAATTGTTTCTCATACAACACTTATCCTATTTAGGTGACTTTGGCGAGTGCAAGACGAGTAACAGTTCACGTTCAGGTCATATCAGAGCAGTTCTTGGAGTCCAGTGCTCCAGTCCGCTACTATCTGGAGCAGAAGACACTCAACAACCTGTTGGCCCTGCTCTCATACAGCCTGCAAGCTGCTGTCACAAGGAATGACGTCACAGCTAAAATGTCTACTAGTGCTGACATTACACTGACATTAGAATCAGACTTACACGATGAAATACAAGACTCACCCAGAGGTGTTTACATGAAACGAAGAGAATCAATTTCAACAAACCATGAAGTGCAGCTTGTTGCTGAAATTTTGCAAACTGCTTCAGACCTGATGCTGGTGAGAGAAAACAAACATTTTCTTGTGCATATCTACTCATGAACTTGTTTTTTTATATATATTTGTGTCTCACATTAATCTCTCTACCTTCAATTCTCTCCTTTTCAGAAGTACATCTTGTTCCACAAGGTTGAGGAGCACAGAGTCAACACCGGTCTTATGGCTTTATACGCCACATACCAAAACCAAACCACCACAGTCATCAGCAGTGGCTCAACTACCTTCTACATGCCAGCCGCCCTCATCCAGCTTCTGTTTCTTCATCACAGTAGAGAGACTGAGAGCAGACTGCATCAACCGTGTGTGCTCAGCATACTGACTGAGCTTACCCACAGCCCTTACACCTTGGCCCACTATCCTGGAAGGGTAAGACTGGCACTGAGACCACTTTAACACCAAGGACCAGGGTTGAACAAGGGTTATCTGACCAGTGTTCAACCCTTCTCTTGGCAATTCAATCGAAGCCAGTCAATAAGGGCTGATCCCTGGTCATGACAATTCAGACACGACCTGGGTCACAAAAGATAATAATTACGTTAAGGTTGGTGAACACGCACTGTCAGCGGTCGTCGCTCATACACGGCTGTTCAAGAGGAATGAGATGAACCGCTCCACTCTGCTGTTGTTGAAGCTGCCTGTGAAAGCAAAGTGTAAAGTGCAGCAAAACAAAAGTTATGTTGTTGTTGTTGTTGTTTTTTCAAAGTGTGCCGCGACCTGTGATGACTGCCCCACTCTCATTTCCAACCAGTCACATAGTTTGTCCTGCCCCGGTCGTGTGCAATTCACCTTGTCCAACCCTGGGTTGTGGAGTTGAGTCGATCGACGAGGGTTAACCCATTCAAACACACAGCCAACCCTGGTTCAACCCTAATTGAGCCTTTGGTGTGACTAGGTATAGTACCTCTTTCACACCACCTACCAGAGTTGGGCCAGGGTTGTCTGATCAGGGTTCAATCCTCCTTTAGGAAATCCAAACCAAGCCAGTCAATGTGGGTAAATCCCTGGTCATGGCAATTCAGAAATTACCTGGGTCACAACTCTGGAGCAATGCATAACAATTATAACCTGGATGCCAGCCACACGTAGCCCAGCCCACAACATTTAAGGTTGGGACGTTCGGTCTGGACTTGATCAGTTGTGGAGCAACTATGCTCAAACTAGAGCAGTTTGGACCATTAAAATTGTCAGGGTGAGCTTTATAAGATGATGGACAGATGATCAAGAGTAACGGAATCAACCACGTCACCAAAGAGCGCTTGGGTTGAATTAGTTTACAACTCCGTTGCTCTGATTGGTTGTAGGTCTATCCAATTGAGTGCAGAGGCATTTTCTTTCCTGGTTTGGTTGAAACACATCCCATAATCAACCCAATGGAGCAGTCAGACTCATATTTTGACTAGAATCTGAGTATGACAATGTCACGCTATAACAATTACCTTACATGCTAGAAATGGGTGGGGCTTAACACGTCTTATTTAGTGAACAACTAACAATCACATAGTCTACTCAAGTCCAGCTATATACCACAAGAACTAATGTTTTGTAGCTACTTTAATCTGTCATTGCACAGTAGGGAGATGTTTTGTATGATTGTTTTGCAGTTAGTATGCTCTAAAGCACAAATGAATAACCATCAAACACTTCTCAGATAATTTTGTGCAGACTGATTTTTCCTCCTTTGCATATTTATTGCAGCAGCTGGAAAAGGACTCTTACCCTAGAATGAGTAGTATTGACTATTTTAAGGACAAAAGTAGAACATTTCTCTTTGTTTGGACACACAGTCGACCCTGGATGAACCGATGGTGTGAAAGGGGTATAAGTGATTGAAAAACAAGGCATTTTCTTCTGCTGCTTTCCAGCTGAGTGGACCAGTGGTTGACCTGAGTCTGTACAAGTGCAGCACTAGGAGAAAGATCCCAGTTCGCTCCCTTATTCAGCCAATAACCATTGAGCTACAACAACTATCAACAAACGTATGTTGCTATATAATTTTTTCATTTCCTATATCATTATATCATCATTTGTCTGTTGCAAATTGATTCCATTTGCACATATCACTTGTTAAATGAGAGTGGCTGACCATCTGACCATCATTCTGCAGAAGAGCTCTGCAGACGAGTACATCCTCCTGCGTAGCCAGGTTAACTACCACAGCTTCAACATTACCCAGGAGCACTTGCAGCAGGCCATCCAGCTGAGGGTAGTGTTCACCCCACCGCTCAACAAGGCGTTTCCCATCTTGCTGCTCTTCAGGTAGACATGCAATGACTTGGGTTTTGTTTAATAGTTATCATCATCTGATAGTTGGAGCAACTCAATAACACACCAAAATAATTTTTGTTGGTGTTTGTGTAAAAGGCAAGAATGTGACACAAAACCAAATCAAAATTCTCTTTCGTGGCAGGATGTTTGAGAGGCCAACTCCCAGCATGCACCATCTGCATAGGATCCACCACTGGGAGAGCAACATCACACGCTTGACTATGCCCCCATCCTACCTCAGTGGTAAACACCTTCTTGGTTCTGTCCATGTTAAGCTCTGTTCCTCCCCCTCCCATCTGGTCTTTCAAACTGTCAAATTACTGATCATGCTATAGCGTTAAAATGAATTATCCATTAAAATGCAACCCCAGCTCTACTCAGTTTTTAAACAGAACGTGTAATGCTAACAATCCAATTTTGACAGCATAGAATTGTGTCGATCACATGAGTGTGAACAACAGTGCAGGGTTTTTTACTGCATAGAGGAATTTTCGGCGCCCCCCAAAGAGGTTCTAGCCAACCCCAAAGGAAAATCCCCACCACCAGCAACCAACTAATAAAAAATTTGAATAAAAATAGCAATTCAAATCCTCTCTAAATTTTAAGTGCAATTTACCAAATAGCTGTTGGATAAGCAGAAAATAAACTTGAATATGAGAGCTAATCTCAGTTTTATCTCCAGGGTCAGGATGTGTCAGACTTTCCTGGGGATTATTCAAATACCAATGTTATTTTTTAAACCAGTTTTGATATTTGGGGTTTTATTTACTCAACCTTTATATACATTTTTGTTTATCAAATTGTCAGAAATAACAGGAAAATGTTAAAGCCTATTTACTCTGTGTTTTTGAAAGGACAAAGATGATCAATAAGTTTCTTAGAATTTCCTGCTGGTATTAATAAAGTACTCTATCCATCCCTCAATCCAATATTTACTTGCTTATAAATTTATTATGTATTTGGTTGTTTAAAAAACTGGACTGCCAAAATTTTTAGCTGCAGGGCTGGGTCACCTGGCCCTGCTGAATGCTGATTTTAGGAAAGGACCCCTGCACAAGCCCCTGAGTGAACACGTCAGCTACAGTCTCACAGTGGAGAGCAGCCTGTGTTTGTCCTGGAACGGCCACGAGGGGGCCTGGACTCACCACGGCTGCAGGACACAGCAAGCAGACACTACTACTACTACTGCAGTCAACTGCAGGTCAGGCATTGATTAGTGTGTATGGGCATGATGGGGACATGAGACCTTCACAGAGGGAAGGACACACATGTTAGAAATAATTCTGCATGGTATAATATATACTGTACATGGTTCATATATGGTTAATGATCACTTCTTGCTTTTTGGTGTGTTGTTTGCTGTTTGTCTCAGTTGTCACCAGTTGAGGCGGCTGACTGTGGTGCAGCAGCAGATCCAGAGCAGCCATGACTCAACCGATCTGGACCCGTTCCTAAGGTGACCTCATTCTCCTAAAATAAGGATGATGTCTTTAACCAGAGAAAAAAATCACTCTGCTACCTAAACTGCAGCAGTAATTTAGATTGTGGACTTTGGGGTACATGATCCTGTACAACACATATACTGTAGCATAATCATTTGGTGATAAGTTTTGAAATGTTAAAAAAGAGCAACATTGGTTTCATTGTTTCATTTTTGTAGCTTATTTTTTTGCTGCTATGAACTGACTGGGAAGCAGAAATTTGTCTCACGCAGTCACTGTGTACAATTTTTGTCAGTCGTTTTGAGGCTTTTTTTTTAGTATAACATCCACCAGTAGCTCCTCTCTCCCTCTCTGTCACCTCAGCGTGTCTAGTGATCTGACAGTGCTGGGTGTGCTGTTGCTGTGTGTGTGCCTGTACATCCCGGGGTTGGTGGTGTGTAAGCGAGCTGACGTTGTCTCTGAGGCGAATCGGAGAGTCCACTACCTTTCTGACAACTCTCCGTGTGACCCGTATCTCTATGCTGTTACAATCCACACTGGTCTCTGCTCTGCAGCTTGTTTGAGTGCAAAGGTGAGGTTGTTTTTTCTCAAATTTTGATGAATCATGTTCAAACTTGACAACGTGACAAAATAACACAAATACAACTGTTGTCTTGATTTAATTAGTACATTTATCATATGCTGGTGTGATATTGTAAGTTGAAGAAATTGACTGGGTTTTTTGCAACCTCACACAAAAAAAAGGAAAAATCCACTAAAGGTTGTACGATTATACGAATTACCATAAATACTGTAGCCTGAGTCGAGAACCATGTAGACCACATCTCTCTTTTCCAGTTGAAGAACAAATGCATTAGACACAATGAGCCACATATTGTCATTGCTTTCTAAACACTTAGTAATGATATTATCATTGTGATACAGTGTAATTTGTATTGTCTGTAAAGACCGTGCCTCCCACCCATTGAATCTGATGTAATAGCCATGTTCTGAAAAAAATGAATGACAAATAAAATAAAATAAAATAATTACTTTAACTCAATAGCCCAGGGATGACCATGCAAAAGTTCCCAATTAAATATTTAAATATCCTTTTAGTGACCCTCTGATCAGAAATCTTCACATTTCTATTTATAAGCCAAAACATGTGACTTATATGTCTGGTGTTTGAAGGTTTCCATCCCATATCTCCACTAATGGCCAAAAACTGAAGTAAATTTATGGATATATACTGACTGAAGTCCGACATTTAGTTACTATTCTCTGGACCCGTGACTCAGACTTGACTCTTGGCTCGACTCAGAATCTTCCAAAAAAAACAATGAATACCTTTTTTAAACTAATTCAAAGTCTTCACTACATAAATTATGATTCTGGACAAACATAGATGTAACATGCAACTTGATTGGTTGGTAGATCCATACAACTGCAAAACAGTAATTCTAGTTTGTTCTACAAAACCAGCATTTTGGTTTCAACTGCACTTAAACATAACATTTGTATAAATAATATTAAAACTGAAATGTGGTTCTTAAATAACTGATCATGATCAATCATGGCCATACTGGTTTTCATTGTGGTAATTACTGTATTGTCTTTATGAAAATGAAAATGTTCACAGTAATTTGATACCAGGATATTATTGGAGTGACCACTGAGTTATGTGTTTGTCTGCCTTCATGAAACCAATGTGATGTTTGCTTTATGGCTCTGATGACGTTTGATGCACAAACTGACTCATAGAATAATGTGATACTTACAGAGTAAATATGACATTTTTTTCATAGGTTCTTAACACTAGAATTTAACTTCTTTCAAATATGGACTTTGTCTGTTATTGTCACTAGATGACTTTCTTATCCTAATTCCTGTGTCTTGTAAATGTAACCAGACAAAAATAGACTTATACAACAGGGTTATTTGGATTCATTAGCACACATACTTTTAATAGTGTGATGTTGCAGTTGACTGTAGGTGTTACTACAGCTGACTTCACAGAGCAAAAAGTGGAAATCCACTAAAAGTAGTACGATTGAATGAATCATCATAAATATGGTAGCCTGATTTGAGAACCGTGTAGACCACATCTCCCTGTTCCAGTTGAAGAACAAATGCATTAGACACAGAGATAAAACCAAGGGTATCATTTGCATCGTGACACCTAGTAATTTGCTTGTTATTGTGATACAGTGAAAAGCTGATATGAGTTGAGCCCTTTACACCCCACCCAGTTAATCTGAAGTAGTAGGCTCCTCTGACTGGGGCTGTGAAGAAACCTGCAACAAAGGAGAAATTCAGTGAGGCATCAGAACTGTCTTTAGCCCTTCTCATGGTTAAACTACAGCTTCTGTTAATTCAGTGGGAAAAGTGTTTCTATCTTTGGGCTGTACCATATATATATGTGTCCTTGTATTTTATAAAAGGCTCTATATCTTTAACGCTATAGGAATTATCAGCAAAAGCTCTTGATTTGGTTTTGTTGCCTTCCCAAATCCCTGTGTAGTAGACTGAAAATAAAGGCTTTAGTAAAAAGTCATGTTAATGTAGTCAGTTCAATGAAAACACAAAACTAACCAAAAAAAGTAGTGAGTCAAAGCTTTCATAAACAAATCCATTTATAAATGTTTTAAATAGAATGAAGCTGTAAATTATGCATTTGAGTTTATAGGCAAAGATAAGCATTATTAAGAACATAGTTGCATCTCACGTTCATTATATTTCAATGATGATGCCAGTTGACACTCCAGCAATTTTTTTTAAACAGTTCTATCAGTTGATTAAAAACAATGTGGAAATGGAAGAATCCCTACCAGGAATTTAGGAAGACTGGCATTAGCAAATTTAGATATAGAATATAATTTTTAATGAAAAAGTTGGCTTAACATAGGAATAATATAAATGGTATATACAGTTGCATAAACACAGATGTGAATAGAGGCATTGTCACATAAAAGTGTACCAAGCACAAATACCAGTCCAAGTTTGTAGCATTACACAGAGAAATGGATTAAAGCTCATAAATTGTAACATAAGCAAGGATATTTTTTCTATTTTTAGCCATTTTTAGTGTATAAAAATGTGTGTGTGTGAAACAGGTGAGTACCTGTAGTTGGGTTGTAGGCTTGGCCGATATTGGTGAAGACTTTACTGAACTTAAGTGTGGTATCAGTATTGAAGGGTCCGACTTCTCCCGCGTCAGTAAGACCAACTGTGAACGCCACCTTCGGACGCTCTGTGTGAATGTAGAATATGCAGAGAAAATTTCACTGATATACAGTCTATAAACAAATGTAACTGAACATTTCTTGTTGAAAGAATATTTCCTCATTGATATGATATTCAACCATACAGCATAGTGTCACTGCAGTCATTTGAATGCTGATAGCTAGCAGGCTTTGAATTCCAGTAGAATCAGCTGAATAACATAATTTGTGCCTAATTTAATAATAGCAGTCGTACATTTTGCGTTAGCTCTTCTATATATATTTCTTAGTTTACAAGTTCCATTCTCACTGCTAACATATGATATTTTAATGTTTAAATGTTTTGTTTAATAAAAAACGTTACACATACGTATATCCTCATTGACATATTAATATTCAACCATAAAGCTTAGTGACAATGCAGTCATTTAGATGCTGATAGCCAGCCATTCCAGTAGAATCAGTAGCTGCATTCGGCAGCTTTAAATATGTTCATCAGTTTACCAGTTCCATTCTCACTGCTTAGACATATACACTTAATAGTTATAGTTAATGTAGCTTACCTGCATTCTCTCTCCTGAGTTCCTCCACCTCATTTTCATTGGAGCTCATTCTGGCCTCTAAAACTGTGAATACATTCAACATTTGTATTGCAAAGTAGGTTTATGGTAGGTTTTCACCAAACTGTTTAATTTGAATCTTAGATCTTAATCTCAGTAGATACACACTGTAAACCTTATGTGTAGTTACATTTTAATCTGGCATTGACCAAATGGGGATATTAGTACAAAATCTATGTTTAAAAGTAAACAGATGTAAATATTTACCTGCATTCTTGCTTTCACTGGCTGTCAGTCTGGCCTGTGTGGCTGGATTTGAATGAATGAATTAGTCCTGAACGTAATTATTGCCATTAATTAACATTGCATACATCTGCAGCACTATGTGACTGACAATCGTATGTTTTATAATGTGTGTCACCTGTATTCTCTTGCTCCAGCTTCTCTATCTTGCTCTTGCTGTTCCTGAGCTCCACCATTTGTTCGATGGTCATGTCTCTCAGCTCCTTCAGCTCAGCCCAGATGTCAGGGCTGGTGTTGATCTGGCTACTGCTCTGATCATGGGTTGCTTTGACATCCTGTATCCCTCCACTTTCCCCTTGAGCCCATGTCCCGTACAGACAGAGCAGCAGTCCCAGAAAAACAGCAGCACTCTTCATTCTGAAATATCACCTGTTTGGACAGCAAGAGGCAGTCTGACACCTATCGCTCAGTTCCCGTCTTTATATACAAGAAAAACAGGTCACTGAAGAGGTGTATGAGAATCAAACAGGTGTCTTTGATAACAAATTCAAAAATACCTCCAAACATCCCTGAACACTAAACTCATTTGAGTTATGTTCTTTACAGAACATTTATAATGGATTTTTTAAACATAACATTAATGAGTAAACTGCAGTGTTCATTCTTTTTCATAGCGTGTTGGTTGATTTCCCAAGTTATCCTTATTAAAAGCCAGTCATGTCCAGAACTAATGCGTCTGGTTTGACCAGGTTTACATGGTGCTGCATGGTGATGATGGGTTCTCGCAGACAAGAGAACTACAAGTCCCAGGATGTACTCTGTTCAGGAGGAACTCTAAAAATACCTTTATATTCAGGTAAAATCCAAATATCTAATATCTATAATATTATACCTACAACAAGACAAAAGACAATCTCAAACAAAAAGCTAAAGTCTTACTATGATGTATTCTTGGTCTCTGACCCCACAGTGCAGCAGAGAGCCTGGGTCCAGTGTGGGGGGTTCACATCTGGCATGACAACTCTGGACCCTCCCCGAACTGGTACCTCAAACAAGTGGAGGTATCCGAGGTAACATCACCTATTAAGTGTTGTATGAATGTGTTATGTCTTCTGTGCGTAGACTTTTAATTTGACCATCAAGATGTGTTTTTTTGTCTCGACTTTTAATACAGGTGAGCAGAGGGCATGTGAAGGGACGTGCTTGGCTCTTTGTTGCTCAGTGCTGGTTGGCTGTGAACAACGGTGATGGCCGGGTGGAGAGAATGCTGCAAGTTTGCACTGAGGGAATAGGCTTTGCTAAGGTAGAGCGCTCACATACACATATAAACTCTTGGATAAAAAAAGTAAACATCTTTTAAGCTCTTCTCCCATGTGACCCTGGGTCTCTGCCTGTATGTTTCCAGATGTTGTGTCTCAAGCTATCTGACTACTTGGCCGACCACCACATCTGGTTGTCTGTGTACAGCTGCCCCTGCCCTAACTCGTTCACACGCACTCAAAGACTTAGCGTGAGCCTGCTGCTACTGCTGGGATACACATGTGTCAACACAGTAATCATATCACAAATGAACGATCCGGTAAGTTAATTAAACCTTCAATGGTTGAGATTCAGGGTACAAGCGTTCCAAAACGTTAACCATAATGCTGTTGTTCCTTATCCTTTGTTTGTAGTTGCCATTGGACTTGGGCATTGTAGATGCATCAGCTGTTTCTGTGGTAACAGGAGTATTAAGTGTGGTGGCAGTATTGCCAGCAGCAGCAATTATATCCTTCCTGTTCCGACTGCGTGAGGTCAGGCTGACGGGGTCAGGAGTCCAACATGCAAAGGGCAGACAGACTGAAAAGGACTTTTTTCAAGGTAGGTTTTGTACTTAGAGGGAGATTAAAGCTAGGGTGCAGGACTTTTACATGGAAATAATTGTTTGTTACATTAAAGCCCTTGCCAAACAATCTGACCAAACAAATGGGTTCACGCAATGCTGATTAGGCTATGAACACCAGAGAAAGCTCAATGTATTTCTCAGTATGCAGGAGATGTGGTGTCTGTGGCAACATTCCCACACTGGTGCACCGATACAGCTTATTTCTACTCAAAATGAGTAGTTTATAAACCCTCATGTTAACCCGATTTCCTATAACAATTTATTTTTTGACTACCCAGTTGTGATTACCCAAAATAACATGATTGATTTCAAACGCTCTTTGGCAAGGGCAAATTAATTATTTTTAAAATATTTATAATAAATTTTGGGGTGTCTTATTCAATTTTATAGCATTTGAAAAAAAATGGAAGTGTTTTCGAAAAAAGTATTGAGTAAGTTAGTAAGTTGACATATTCCAGTCTGTGATTATCCATCATCCTCCATTCCTTTAATTTTAGTCTAAATAATTCCTAATTTCTGCTTTTCTAACTCAAACATTAGGTATAATTTCCTATAAATGAGGATTATTGAGCAAAAATAACTAAAACTAAAGTTAAAAAATTAGTGCTATGTCTTGTTGAAAACGTCAACAAAGTGACAAACATTGGGACAAAAAATTAAGAAAAAGTTAAAAACATTGATAGATAAGCGTCAACAAAAGTGGTAATTTTCAATTTTGATGGGAAGACAACACAAGGGTTAACTCCACAACCTTGTTACATGAGCAGTACACAAAGTTCTGTCAATCAACCCTGTTCACTCACTAACAGTTCTTCACAGGAGGGACCACATCGCAGGGTTAGTATGAATGCCACAGCTTTACTAAAGCTCATAGACAGTGTTAGTGTAATTATATTCACTGCCAGAGGGGGGAGACAAACATTTTGCACCCCAACTTTAAATTCAACACAGAATATCTTCTGTACATATCTAACAGTTTGACAAAATGTCAATGGCATTTGATTTTTGTAATTGGAATTTTGCATTTTTCTTCTTCTTGTCTGCTGCTTCACTTTCTTTTTCTCCTTATTTCATTCTCGTTTTGTCTTCTCACAGATGCCTTTTCAGTGAATGGCAGTATATTTGAGCCCCATCTCTCTTGGAACAGTCCCCAGCAGTGGGCACAGGAAGCCAGGGGGAAGAAATACCAGGTTACACTCGCTCTTTCTTAATATCATAGTTGTTCCCACAACATTTGTCATCCCAATCTGACTGTTCTTTTTGTGTTTGTAGGGTACAGACCTACGGTCAGTGTCCTCTACGATTCTGGAAAATAAAAACACAGATAAAGAACCTGATGTGATCATGAGAAAGGAGGAAGCTCTAGCAGTTGTGGACAACATGGGACCGACACTTAAAAAGGTGTTGCTGATTACAGAGGGAAACAATGTTGATCAAGCACCTCAGGGGAAAGATTTTGATCTTGTAAGTGAAAGCCGCCGGTTTCATGGAACCCAGAGTGCTCTTTTGTCCTGTACGTGGGATGGAGGTCAAGCTATTCAAAAGGAGAAAGATGTTCAAGGAAAGTTTTCTTTAGACTGCAGCTTTGAGGAAGACGGCCATCACCAGGCTGCTGGTCACAGCATTTATTACGTCATCGCCACGCTAAAAGGGAGAGGATTCAGACCAGTGTCTCTGTGGTGTCACTATCTGGCCTGGTCGTTGTGTCTGCTGCTGTCTGGCTCCTGTCTGCTGCTTTCTGCAGTGCTAGGAATGAGGTAGTAGGCATGTGATGGCATTAAATGGATGATTGTGAAGATGTATGAACTATGGTGTGGATTATGCTTTATTTATTTGAGTTTTGAAAAAACATATATAGTGTTATATCTGTATCTCAGAGTCAAAACTGTTTTCATGTGTCAGTTTCAGCAGCAGCAAGGCTCTGCTATGGATACACTCTCTTTTTTTCTCCCTGATGTTTTGCAGCTTCTTCATCCAGCCAGCCGTGGTAAACTAATACCAGCCTTTTGTAAATTACATTACCATAAATAAACATATATTTCCTAATCCTGAATGACATTCATCTAGAAAATAAATGCAATTTACTCTTAAGTACACTTACCACAACTACGCTTTGCACTGTACATAAAAAAGCATGTTATTTTTCTTTTCCAGATAATTACAATGGCAGTGACTGTCTCCGTTTGGTACATGAAAAAATCAGACTTTCATACTTTCTTTAGTATAAGAGAGTTTGAGATAGAGACTTCAAAACAGCAGAGCCAGAATGGAGCTAAGCCAACAGAAGAGCAGTTTGGGTCATCTGCCTTTCCCCAGGAAAGATGCTCATACCTTGAAAAGGTGATAGGTGAGAACACAATAAAATATATTAGAGTCGGACTATTTTTTTCTGTTAAAACATAAGTGTCAATTATCTCTGATCGACAGCTGCTTAGAGCTCGTCAACGAGACCGGTACCTCCGTCTTTTGCGGCCGCCGACTCCAGCAGAGCTGAGGAAGACCCGCAGAAAGAAAAGAAGAGAGACACTATTCCATAACAATTTCAGGTGTGTGTGTGTGTGTGTGTGTGTGTGTGTGTGTGTGTGTGTGTGTGTGTGTGTGTGTGTGTGTGTGTGTGTGTGTGTGTGTGTGTGTGTGTGTGTGTGTGTGTGTGTGTGTGTGTGTGTGTGTGTTTTAAATATTCATCCTCCTCTTGTCATCCAGGGATTTGTCTGTCTGTGGTTCCATGCTCATCCTGATGCTGTGTATAAGTCTTGGCAGCTCATTCACTGACCATTACCACCTCAATAAAGCTGTCAGAAAACAGTTTATAAGGTATTGTGTGCACACACATGTTGTCTCTTTCTTTGTCCTGATTGCTCTTTGACACACTCACAAAATATTTGTATATCGTTCAACAGGGGCCATGATAATGCATTTATGTCCATACAAAAGCATGAGCACTGGTGGAAGTGGGCACAGACCAGTCTTCTTAATTTACTGTACAGGAATTCATCAGCCACAACTGAGGTAAGCTACAAAAGCTCTGCAGTGATTCATCACTCCATGAAACCTTCTAAAATACAATGAAAAGGATTCAGCCATCCTCTCATTCAGTGAAATATGAAAATAATTTACCTTGGCAATGTATGAAAATCTCTATAACCCACTCAAAGAAATGTCCTTGTGAAGGAAATATTTGATTTTATATGTCATCTTTATGAAACCAAACAAACATTTTCACCAGCAGTCGCACATTTTGTTTGGAGATCCAATCCTGTGGAAGACAGAGGTGTCCAGCTCATTTCAGGACCAGGTAAGTAACAAAATGAGACATGCATTCACATGCAATATTCCACCACCTATTTAGACTAAATTCGCAAATTTCATTACAAATGTGCCATCATTAATTCAGATAAAATAATTTTTTTTTTTAAATGTTAGATTGACAAAAAGGTGCTTGAAGAGGCAACCATTCTGGTTTTGCACCCAATGAAAACATATATTGGTAGTGCTTTTTCATACTAATTAAGTTTGTAATATTTTAATATTCTCTGTGTTGTTGTGAAATAACAAGATCTTTCTCAAATGATCCAGTGTACTACTTTGATTTTAATCAAAGCAAATAATCAATCACATATAGGGCTGGGCGATAGGGAGGAAATCAGATATCACAATATTCTTGACCAAATACCTCGGAATTGATATTGCGGCGATATTCTAGGGTTGACAATTGGTGCTTTGATAAAATATCTTCACACTTAGATTTTAGATAAATAATCATCAGTAATGTGGACATAATGTCTAAGTAGGGAAAAGTAGGGAAATTATAGAACAGTTAGAACAGTCTGGTAAGTTCAGAAAAGTACATCACTTTACTGTAATGCAGCCTTTTAAACCACTAAAAGACAACACTTATGTCATATTACAATATCCAAAATTTAAGACGATATCTAGTCTCATATCAAGATATCGATATAATATTGATAAATTGCCAAACCCTAATCACATGGTATTCTCACTCAAGCCATCAGTAGACTGCTGTGTTTTGCTCTAACTCCCCCTGTAGAGAGTGCTGTTTAACATACACGTGCCCAGGCCACATATTCTGTTGTAGTCCTGTGATGCATTTAAGTATCTGTCAAGGTTTAGAATTTATTACATTGACAGATTAGTTATTGTTGTATTGTTTATAAAAGCTACCATTGTGTCACAGATATTTCAAGTGTTACCTTGATGTATGCTTTTGTTCTGACTTGTGTGTATTCTGACTGGCTGTGCACTCTGTTTGACTGCCCAGATCTCTAGTGGGACTCTTTTGCCAGAATTTCTTCGCTTATTCATGTCTGGCAGCAGAACATCCACTCACCCCTCAACTAAAGACTTGGTTCCTATTTCAATGACTCCAAGAACATGTGGTCACCTAGGCTGCTACTTTGGACCATGTGCTACACTTGGCTTGGGCCACATGAAGTGAGAACATATAGTGGAACACATAGTGGACAGGGTCGTTATTTGAGTTTTTCCAATTCTGTTCTTTGCTGAAATGATTTTCTCCAGTATGAACTCTGTCTGTAATATTGTCACCAATCATCGTCCAGTTGTGCGCTTCTTTTCCGCAGGTCTGACGCAGCATCCAAACTAAAGCTCCTGCATGCAGGTGGCTGGCTGGGCAGACAGACGGTGGCCATCCATTTCACTTTGTTCAGCCCTGCACCCAACCTGTTCACCAGTGTGACCATGCTCGCTGAGCAGAGCCCCACCGGTGTCCTGCTGCCCTCTGCTAAAGTCCAGTCAGTTAGGGTGTATCACACTCCTACTGTAAGGGACTATGTTGTCATGTTGTGCCAGGTAAAAAGCTACATTACCTTTTTATCTGTAAAAACAATTAGTCTTCAACACCATCATAAAGCTACTCAACAGCTGAAGAAGCAAAATCTACAGACAATGATTAACTAAACAAAAATGATTGAGTTCATTTTTTTAAAAGGAAAACCAAAAGTTTAATTTTTGTACATGCAACATCTCATGAGATTATGTGCAAGTTTTTGTCAAAATCCCTAAGGTTACTTACTTTTTTTCTTTTTCCCCTTCAGCTCCTCTTCCTTCTTTTGTCTCTGTTTCAACTCTGGGGTCAAGTGTACGCTATAGGGCAGCAAGGCCTGATAGGATACTTGAGGACACCCTGCAACTGGTTGGAAGTGAGTCTTTCACATATACAGAAACACACAAAAATATTAATACCAACATAATTCAAAAAAGAGTAAAAGACTTGCATGCACTTAGCTTGAAGATACATTAGACACATGGAAACATGCACAGGCTTGCACACGCACTCGGCCACACACCAATGCAAACAAGATCACAAGGCCCTCGCTGAAAGGTTAAAGTAACCTGTAGTTCTTAAACTAACATACCTGTGAAGTTTGGAGGTCAAAACACACAGCGTGGTTTTAGCTGCAGAGAATCATGAAATGTACCTGATAATGCCGTTACTGCAGCAGAAATATACCTTACGTCCTCTCTCTCTCTGTGTTTTGCAGGTCATTTTGCTGACTGTATCTTTAATGTACTATGTTTATTACATCTATCACTCCATTATTATCGTGGCGGTTGTGCAGCAGCTGCAGAGACACAACTACAGAGGACATGTTGATGTCAGCCTCCTGGCTACCTGGGAACAAGTGAGAGAAAGAAAGAGACAGGAAAACAAATATTTAATGTTGACAACTATCTGTCCTAAGTTTATTACAGTACCCTCCCTTGGTAAATGAAAGCGCCTCAGCTTTAAGGAGATAATTATGAGTATTTAACATAATTAAAATGTTACATTTAATATATCATTGTAGATAAATACTAAGGGGAAGCCCAACTTTAAGGTTGAGAAGTCCTAAGGGTCATGGTGAGGGTTATAAAGATCACAGCAATAATTAAAAGGGAGATGTCTTTTGTGTCTGCAGTGTATTCGTACTCTGCGTGGTGTTACACTCTTCCTTCTCACCATGAAGTGTGTGACTGTGTTGAGGGTGAACAGGACTTTGGCCACCTCTGCTGCACTCATCACCCGATCACTCTCCACCCTTTTCTTGCCAACGGTAAACACATTGTGTAGCAATACCACCAGTTAGGGATGGTCTTCATTCCAAGCACTACCTGTTGAAATATTATTTTAAACATTATTTAAACAAGTTACTCACAGACATAGGTCCCAGTTTACAAATTGTGTATGATCATATCCTCAGAAATAGTTCTCTTTGTAGGAAAATGATAAATAAAAACCATTAATGTGGTATGGCACATGTTTTGCCTTTAGGTGTGCTACAGTGTGAGATTGTTCCTGTGGCAGTGATAACATAATGGTACATGTTGTATCTGCCAGATTGTAATTAGCGATATTAATATACGACTCTCCTGTCCAGTTGGCAGACTTGGAAAATGACTGGAAATGATGTTGTCAGCTTTTGAGCATCTCATTAATGCAGTTTTTTCTGGGGATGAAGGGCTGATGAAATGAAAATGCTGATATTATTATTCTAGATTCTCACCCTCTTAAAGCAGCTGTCAAAGACCTGTTTATATGAGTATATCCCACTAAAATGTCAGGATGGTATTATTCTAAAGTAGGCATTAAGTAAGAAACAAAAAGCAAGCAGAAAATATAAAAATGATCTCCTCATAATGTCCTAGGTTTCAGGTCTTATCCTGATGGTGGCGCTGTCCTGCGTGGGGAATCTCCTGTTTGCAGAAAGCTCCTGGGCATTCAGCTCACTTTCTCGCTCCCTTCGGACCCTGCTCTGTCACTGCTGGGGCCTCAGGGCCCCAAGGGGCCTCCTCTTCTCCAGGCGGGATTTTCTTTACCGTGGAGTTCTCTATCTGTCCTCTGTGGTGTGGACAGCAGTGGTACATTTAAACTATATAATTAGGTTTTTTTTTCTTTGTAAGAATTGTGTCTGAATAGATGTGATCGGCTGATTTAATGCATACATTAAGTCTTTGCACAACTTATTTTCAGTGGAGGAAACAATCTGTCAGAATTGTGTTTGGACAGCCATCTTTGTGTCTTGTAGGTGATAGGTGTGGTGTCCTCATTGGTCAGAAGTGCCAAAAGATCTCAAAGCTGGAGGAATGTCTTCACCGTAGCAGAATTAGCCGGCTACATCAGACGGAGGGTCTTGGAGTTTACTGGGCAGCATAGACAAGCATGGATTGGAAATCATGAGCAAGTGAGGGTAAGGAAAACACTGCTCAGTTTTTGTGTATCATTTTAAATATATATCCTTGTTGGGTGTCCCTATATAGAGGTTTACTCCTCGACGCAGATTTGACTCCGCCCTGCGGCCTTTTGCTGCATATCATTCCCTCTCTCTCTCCCCTTTCATGTCTTCAGCTGTCCTATATAAATAAAGGCCTAAAATGGCCAAACAATAATCTAAATCAAGTAAACTTGGTGTGACTATCTGAGACTATGGTGAGGATTATTGTCCTGTTGTCTCTTATCATAGTTCCTAAAATGTTACACAATTATATTTGTATTTGTGCTTTCTGGTTTTCAGACTTATTACTTTGAGGAGTTTGAAAGCTTAGTAGATGAACTATTGTTCAGACTTAACACCCTCTCAAACAGTCTGCACCACACTCTGAGCCCAAACGCCCATTGCTACAGGGAGGACAGTCCTGTCATCTCACCCCTGATACAGGAGCCCTCCTACATGGACACACAGGTGAGCCAGATACATGCATATACCCATACCTATTTCTCACATACACTACATTATTTGAAAAAGGTGTATTGTGGAAAGCCAATGCCGTTTGAACACTGTGATTCTATTACAGGATTTTGTAAAAACCCAAATGACAGAAGAAACAAAGGTGAATGATCACACAGATGTCAGTGGCCATGTAGAAACCCTTCCTGCATCTTACCTGCTCGGGTAATAACATTTATCGAGAGTCTACTTAGGCTATAAGGCATTCTTATGCAAAAATTAAAATATCCTAAATTACAAAATGACAATAATTTTCCCATTTTTGTGCACACCACTCACTGCATTACCAGGTCCAAGCTTGAACTGGAGACACTGCAGTTCCTGAAGCATAGAGGCCAAAGCGGAGACCATTTCCCCTCAGACATTGTAGTGGCATTGGATAAATTGCAACAACCTGGAACGAGAGCTGAAAAAAAATCCAAAAGATCAAGAGCTCCAGATTTTTTTAAAGGCACAGGACTACCTGCCCCTCCCAGAGTCGGCATCACTCATCAGGGTTTGGACAGAAGATGTTCTGGACAAGCAAGTTGACCAATGGACTAAAACAAAAGACAGTTGCTGCTTAAGTGAAACGCAGGCCACACATACGGAGGTGGTGGTGGAAGTTCTGATCCATGAGAAGCCTGGGAGTGTAGAGCCAGATGAACAATAGGGTCCTTATGGAGATAACAGTTGTGGCTGGGACACTGCAAGCATTTCAAAAAAACAAGACCTGCAAAGTCTGTATTTCTGTTCTATTAAGATATACTGTATTTTACTGCATGTGCCCAGCATCTTATTTCAAGTCCTTTTTTGCAAATAATATTACCGGTATCACATAACCATTTGAAATAAGTTTTCCACAAGTTTTTGATACTTAGTATTTGCATTTTTGATCAGTATACTTTATGACTTTGTAGTTTAGTAGTGACCATTTTATTAATGGTTTACCAAACTCTAATAAACATTTGCAATGTTTAAATATAAAGTTTTTTTGATAGCAAGGTGGGGTTAAAAAGTAATTCACAAAGTGATTACCTTTTGCAATAGGGAATCAAATCTGCAGTTAGCCATATTAATTAGCTATGTCTTTTGGTTAGATGTTCTGCATTGACCATCCTGATTCACTAAGAACTGACATAGACATGGGGTCTATCACAAAACAAGGTTTTTGGTCTCTCTGACCCACTACTAGCTCATATACAAATAGAAATTCCAAGAGAGAAACAATCAATAGAAGTATCCAATAGCATAGTTAAACGTAGAATTAAGTGGCGAGTTGTGATTGGAGGACAGCCAATGACGAGGACCAATCACAGCGTGGCATGTCAGACAAGTTCCAGACGAAGGAGGCGGTGTGCGTGATTTCGGAAGTGATTAGTTTGTATGAAAGCACTAGCCAAAGACGTTTACAGCCACACGTCAGTATTGATCTGGATACCGGGTCTGTGCAACCGACAGTGTTTTGATGACATTCATCAGCGTTATTAGCTAAGTTAATTAACCGGCTACTTCGGAAAAGCACGTCGTTAACACCGGGCCTCATCGTTTGTGGACAATGAAGAAGGTTGCTCTCCTGCTGATTGTGTTGCTCGGCGTTGCACATTTTGCAACTCTCAGTAGATGTGAAGATGGTAAGTCTCATTTTTTTTAAACCTAATGTGTTTATAGCAACTGAAAAAGTTATTTAAGTGAAACAGTATCGCAGCTGCGCTGTTTCCTGCCATTCATTAGTATGCAAACTAGCTAGCTAAGTTACTGTAGAAACTGCTAGTTTTGTTAGCGCGTTAGCTAACAGGACAGGTAAGCTAATGTTATCAGGGCTGCTGCACACATACGCATGCGCCAAGATTGCAAGTTTTGGGCATATTCAAAATCTTAATGGTTAACGTTAGCTGTTTCTGTTGTGACGTTACATTGTTAATGTGTAGCATTGTGGAAGTACAGGTGTATCCCTCATGTACAAACAGGATATATGTTGCTAACATTTCCTTTTATTAAATGTTTAAGCATTAAAACAAGCAGCGTTGTGATTGAAAACATTGTCTGAGCTTGTACTCCTGAAGTCAATCTGCGTCCCTTTCTTGTCTGCTGTGAGATGTTGCAGAGGAGAAGGAGGATTCTGATGTAGAGGATAGTGACGATGAGGAGGAGGAGGAGGAGGATGACGACGGTACAGAGGTGAAAGAAGAGAATGGAGTGCTGGTTTTGACCAACAACAACTATGACACTTTCATGGAGGGCAGAGACACAGTTCTGATTGAGTTTTATGCACCATGGTGCGTCTTTGTATTCCTCCTGGCCATTCCACATTCACAAAGATTTTACAGCATCCCTGTTACTTTCCATATCCCTGCAAACTTTGTAATATGTCTGTATTTGTTGTTTATCCTTTTAGGTGTGGCCACTGCAAACAGTTTGCCCCAGAGTATGAAAAAATCGCTCAGACTCTTAAGGAGAATGACCCTCCTATACCTGTGGCCAAAGTGGATGCAACTGTAGCCAGTGACATAGCGAGCAGGTTCGACGTGTCTGGCTACCCCACCATTAAGATCATGAAAAATGGGGAAGCTGTGGACTACGACGGAGAAAGGACCGAGAAGGGTAGGGACATTGAATTCTTTTAATCATCATCATCATCACGTCCTTTCAAACCAAACCTAATCTCCTTTTTTTAAGTTTTGGCTGTAATATGTTGAATGCCTTTGTGTTGCAGCTATTGTCACCCGGGTAAAAGAGGTAGCTCAGCCAGATTGGAAGCCCCCTCCCGAGGCGACTCTGGTGCTGACCAAGGACAACTTTGATGAGACGGTTAACAATGCTGACATCATCCTGGTGGAGTTCTACGCTCCATGGTCAGTCACTGTCTGTTATAAAATCCAAATGTACAATAGTCACTGTTTTGTTGTCTTTAACGTGACACACTGACATCCATTACAGTGGTAGTTTTTCAATAGCTGCTGTTAATACTAATATTATACTATAGTAATTATACTAAAGACTAATAAAATGTTCCTCATTGGCTGACTGTATAACTTCCCTTCAGGTGTGGACACTGTAAGCGTTTGGCTCCAGAGTATGAGAAGGCAGCCAAGGAGTTGAGCATGCGCTCTCCTCCCATTCCTCTGGCCAAGGTGGACGCAACAGTTGAGAGTGAGATAGCCACACGTTTTGATGTAACCGGCTATCCCACCATCAAGATCTTCAGGAAAGGCAAGATGTTCGACTACAACGGGCCCAGAGAGCAGCATGGTAGGTGGACACCATCGACGCTAATATGAGCCGCTGGTTTCCATGTATTCTTTGTATAGGGCTGTAAATCGATCGGAAATATCCGTAGTTAACTCATAACATTTATCTGTTCTAAATGTACTTCATAATGAATATTTTTCAAGTTTGTAATGCTCAAGTATTTTTTTCAGACTTGATGTACTCCAGTGGTAACTCAATTCACATCGACAGCACGTGCAAATGACTTAAAGTGCTCATATTATGCTCATTTTCAGGGTCATAATTGTATTTAGAGGTTGTACCAGAATAGGTTTGTGGTTTAATTTTCAAAAACGCCATATTTTTGTTATAATGCACATTGCTGCAGCTCCACTTTTCACACTGTAGTATGAGGGCGTGCCACGCTAGCAGCTAGGCGAGAATTATGTGTGTTACAAAGTGACACACGTTTGTCACGGAAGTAAAGGCTGGACTACAATAGAGATGTTTGGAGCAGTTTGTGAACAGTGTTTTCTGTTGGACATGGTAAGTCCCTTTTGGGGTGGACTTTTTCACTTTGTAAATCTATAACATGCAAAAAACTTACACAATGAAGTAAAGGCAAAAAGCATAATATGATAACTTTAAGCCAAGAGAACCACCTAGAAGGTCTTTGAAATGGAACTTGCACAGAAATGGATTAAGGAAAGGGTCTTTTGAAAGGCAAGGAGATTTGTTTCCTTTTTTGTATCTTGGTCTCCTCGTAGATCAGACTGGAGATGCGTTTAAGTCCACCACAGCGAGCCAGGCGGTGGATGCAGGGTTTGGTGACTCCCTGGATGTTATCACCTAGCACTTAACTGTTTCTGCTAGCCATCCACAACGTTACTGCTGCATTGCTTCCTGATTTCCCTCACTACTGAATGGCCTGAGGCCCGAATAACAGGACGTGTGTTTGTTAATTTGTGGAAAAAAACAAATGTGGCATTAAAAGGACTTTGCCTTAACTCTGTTATGTTCATTTTGCCAGCCCTAGTTTGTATGCATGCAAGTCTGTGTGCATCTTATCGCTGGTTATCCATCTCAGTTGATCCCCCCTCTTTCGTCCCTTCTAGGCATTGTCGACTACATGAGTGAGCAGGCAGGGCCTCCATCCAAGCAGGTCCAGGCAGTAAAACAGGTGCAGGAGCTCATCAAGGATGGGGACGATGCTGTCATTGTTGGGGTCTTCTCCAGTGAACAGGATGCAGCCTACGAGATCTACACCGAGGCCTGTAAGTACCATGAGCTTGGAGTTATGCTCTAGTTATTTGTGTGTGTGATTATAGCAAAGGTTGCTTAAGTTGAGTAATGATCTTAATGTCAAAGTTCTAATCTCTGCCTGAAAACTGTTGGACGTGTGGCTAGTATTCTCATTGCTGTCTGTTCTGTAGGTAATGCACTGAGGGAAGACTTCACCTTCCGTCACTCCTTCAGCTCTGAAGTGGCCAAACTGCTCAAAGCTTCGCCCAGTCAGATTGTCATCGTTCAGCCTGAAAAGTTCCGCTCAAAGCACGAGCCAGAGTCACACACACTCTCAGTGGAGGTACCGTTTATTTATTTATTTTTGTTTCCACTGGTTGTGATTGAGAATTGGTGTCATAGGGTATGAAACTCAATCATGCATGACTGCTTTATTTCAGTTTCAGTATCCCTGGGGAAAAAAGAATAGAATAGCAATAAGGGGTTTAACCTGGCAAGTGCTTGAGATTCTTAAATAAAATTTGATTTATTTGGAAGAGTCACTTTTGTTCTAAACATTCATTTCCTATATAGGATGCTACATTGGTGTCAGAAGTGCAGGAGTTCTTCAAAAAGCATGTGACTCCTCTTGTGGGCCACAGAAAACCAAGCAATGATGCCAAGCGCTACGCCAAGAGACCCCTGGTGGTTGTGTACTATGGAGTTGACTTTAGCTTTGACTTCAGGAAAGGTGAGTTTCTTATTTCAGAGGTTAATGGTTTTGACTGGGATGTTAGCTAAACAGCTAGTAATAGGAGAATAAATAGTACATGATATGGCATTTTAATGACAAACTATAGTATGGCTCTTTTACTTTTTTTTGGCATACTATAACATGACTTTTTAAACATGCTATTACTTTTATGATTTATTTCAAGATACTATACTAAGACTTTGTTTATTTTGACGTGCTATACTGACTTTTTTTTATATTGTTTCACAACATACTGATTGTTTTGACATACAATAACTTCATTTTATGACTTTTCTACATTACTATGACTTATGTTTTTAGACTTACTATCTATGACTTTTTGGAAACGTACTACACTTTTCCAGCTTTTGTTTTTGCCATACTATGACTTAATATTTTAACACTCTATATACTAAGACTTGACATGACTTTTTATGATTTGACATGCTGTAACTTATGTTTTTTGACATACTATATACACTTTAACAGCTTACAGTACAAGGAATTTTGCTTATTTTTGAATACTACACATGGACATTTTACTATTACTTAAACATTTATATCACTTAACAGTTACCACCTGTGGATGATTTACAATATAGTCTATTTTATTTTTTTTTAGCTACGCAGTTCTGGAGGTCAAAGGTGCTTGAGGTGGCCAAGGACTTCCCAGAGTACACATTTGCCATCGGTGATGAGGAGGACTATGCTGAAGAGCTGAAGAGCCTGGGCCTTAGCGACAGTGGAGAGGAAGTGAATGTGGGAATTCTGGCAGAGGGAGGCAAAAAGTTTGCCATGCAGCCAGAGGAGTTTGATGCCGATGTGCTGAGAGACTTTGTTATGGCTTTCAAAAAAGGTGAGGTTTTAGTTGTTGTCTTAGGAAATTTATTTAAATTTTAAAGGATGGCTCATAAAGGAGTGGCTCGTGTTCAAACAATTTTATGAAAGCCCAACTTTCACTTTTGAAAGCATCTAATTAGATTTTCCTGTCAATCTATTCCTTGCATTAGTAGATACTTTCATTTGATCATAATTCAGAATCATCTTATACAATATGGCATAATTGACACTTTAGTCTAGTGCTGACTGAAACCTTGAATTACACTTAGTGAATGATAAATGTTAAGAGAATAATGTGCTCAGTTTAAACAGTTAGCACTAAAAATGCTTTCTCATGTCAACAGGAAAGCTGAAACCTATAATCAAGTCCCAGCCAGTGCCAAAGAACAACAAAGGACCAGTTAAGGTTGTAGTAGGAAAGACCTTTGATGACATCGTCATGGATACCCAGAAAGATGTCCTGATTGAGTTTTATGCTCCCTGGTGTGGCCACTGTAAGAAATTAGAGCCAGACTATTTGGCTCTGGGCAAGAAGTACAAGGGGGAGAAGAACCTGGTGATTGCCAAGATGGACAGCACAGCCAACGACGTGCCACACGAGAGCTACACCACGGAAGGCTTCCCCACCATATACTTTGCCCCAAGCAACAGCAAGCAGAGCCCCATCAAATTTGAAGGTGGAGACAGAACAGTAGAGGCCTTAAGCAAGTTCTTGGAAAAGCATGCCACAAAGCTATCACAGAAGAGAGACGAACTTTGAAAGCATCTCTCGAGTAGTATTTTGACCGTGCTCGGTGAAGGGAACACTGGAGTTGAATGGTGTTACTGAGTAATCTTTTTTTTTTTAGTTTGTTCATTCCAAGAGATTCAGCTTTCTTCTGTTTCTAAAAGCATGTAAGCACTATCAAAGATTTCAGTCTTTTTTTAAATAAAACTCAAAATGATGATAGCTTTGTGGGCCAGTGCTCAAATGTGACTTGTTACTGTGAATACACGCTAGAAAATGTAACAGCTGGCATACATTTCACAAAACAGATGTTCCAGAAATTCTAATGTTTTTAATCACATTTAAGAACAAATTTACATGTTAGTAATAATACAATAGCTACAGTCTGAGGCTTGAGCATGATGCACTATCTACAGCTAGTCAATCAAGTTATTACTTTGATATACTTCCAACTAATTTGGCTGTATGAGTCTTGGCAGGACAGGAGATGCACCTGTAGCAGTGACAAGGACATCTTAGTTATCTGAAACACTTCAGATAACATACACTCAGCAGCACTAGGAACATTACAAACCTGGCTAGGTAAGGCTTTATGAAAGTACTACTGAACAGACATGAGCAGGGCATCCTTAACAAGGAAGTGTTCAAAGTTTGTCACTGATGCAGACCATTAAACATCTGATCCACTGAATTACAGCCTTGAGGTGAGAGATGTGTATTGCAGAAGGAGTCCTGCTGCAGTCAAATAGTCTTTTTGCTTACGAAGGTTTCTAGCTGCATGAAAGGAAGTATCTAACTGGCAGCCATGATCAGAGATGGTTGAATTCTGGAAAGGTGCATGACATACTAGACAATTCTTTCCAAATGGTACTATGCCTAACATAAATTAGCATAAATTTAACAATGATTTTCAGACAATCCTAATTTGGATTTTTTTCCCATCTACGTCAGGGAAAAGTTGCTTTTTTTTTTAAACTATTGACTGCAGCCTTACTGCTGCCTCCTTCACACAAAGGCACTTAAAGATACTGGCACTGACCTAGTTGGTCTCCTGATAGTTATGAAAACTCTTGTGTGAACCGCACGTGGAAGGCACTGATCTTCTGCAGTACAATCTTCAGCTTCTCAGTAGGAGGCAAGATGGTCATCCTGGACACAACGGCAGGAAGAAGGGTGTAAGTTATTGGCAATACTGTCACAGGTGTAATTAATTACTTTCATAAATTTAATCCAAATAAATTTCATGATCATTCTGCTGTCATGACCTAAATTAATTTAAGAAGTGTACTGCTAAAGCTACACATTTTACAATAATACAGAATTGAGCAAAGGAAACAATCTTGTTAGGTTTAAATGACCAAAAAACAAACAAACATGTTCTTACATGTACTGATTATAGCACAGGCTTTTTCCACCATGAAGTTAAGGAAGAATGAACAGTTTAACAGAGATGGTTTAGCTGTGCTTACCTAAAGTGGAAGGTTCCCTCTCTCTGGCCAAAACCACTACCTGGCACCAGGCAGATACCCTCCTCCTCCAGCAACTTCATGCAGTAGAACATGTCTGGGACCTGGCCTTCCTCCTGTGGATGGACACACACGTTTTCTTTTTTGTTTTTTTTTACACAGACGAGTAAATGGGGATGAGGTTTATTCTTGAGAGGTAGGGGTGTGTGTGTCTCTATCAGACCTTTGCCTTGTCTATGGCCTTCTGCGGTAGAGCAATGCGGGGGAAGGTGTACATGGCCCCCTGCACAGGGTTACAGGTGATGCCGGGTACTTTATTGAAGATCTGCTCCGTCAGCCTGGCCTTCTCTGCTAAAGCTGCCAACACCGCGGTCCGCTCCTGAAGGGAAAGCAAAAGTTTAAAAGATTTATGGTGTATATTCTTGTGATTATGTTCAACATCCTGTAGTTAACATATCCATGCTGGTAATAAAAATATTGTCTTGCTTTCATTTTCTACATTCTAAAGTGGGTTTACCTCTCCGGGAACCATCACCTTATCGTGGTGGAGAGGTTTGTGTGTCCCTATGAACCTGAGGGTTGTGTTGTCTGGAGCTGTGTGCTCCTGGTAGGGTCTCCCATGGCAAAGTGGTCTCAGGTGAGGGGCCAGACAAAGAATGGTTCAAAAACCCTATGAAAAAGCGAGGTAGAGAGGGAGTGACCCTGCCCGGAGGAGGCCCAGACGGAGGGCTTGTCAGCGAGCGCCTGGTGGCCGGGTTTACCATGGAGCCCGGTCGGGCACAGCCCGAAGAAGCTACGTGGCCCCCCTATCTCCATCCCATGGGCCCACCACCTGTGGGAGGAACTGCTGGGGTCGGGTGCGCAGCCACATGGCTGGCGGTGAAGGTCAGGGACCTTGATGGACCAGACCCGGGCGGCAGAGGCTGGCTCTGGGGACGTGGAACGTCACCTTTCTGAGGGGGAAGGAGCCGGAACTTGTGCGGGAGGTGGAGCGCTACCAGTTAGATCTGGTGGGGCTTACCTCTACGCACAGTCTCGGTTCTGGAACCGTACTCCTGGATAGCGGTTGGACTCTGTCCTACTCCGGAGTTGCCCAGGGTGTGAGGCGCCGGGCGGGTGTGGGGATACTCACAAGCCCCCGGCTGAGCGCCGCTGCGTTGGAGTTTACCCTGGTGGACGAGAGGGTCGCCTCCCTACGCCTGCGGGTGATGGGGGGGAAAACTGACTGTTGTTTGTGCATATGCACCAAACAAGAGTTCGGAGTATTCGGCCTTCTTGGAGACCTTGAATGGAGTCCTGTATGGGGCTCCAGTAGGGGACTCCATAGTTCTGCTGGGGGACTTCAACGCACACGTGGGCAATGATGGAGATACTTGGAGAGGCGTAATTGGGAGGAACGGCCTCCCTGATTTGAATCAGAGTGGTTGTTTGTTGTTGGACTTCTGTGCTAGTCATGGATTGTCCATAACAAACACCATGTTCGAACATAGGGATGCTCATAAGTGTACTTGGTACCAGAGTACCCTAGGCCAAAGATCAATGATTGATTTTATAATCGTCTCATCTGATCTGAGGCCGTATGTTTTGGACACTCGGGTGAAGAGAGGGGCAGAGATGTCAACTGATCACCATCTGGTGGTGAGCTGGGTCAGGGGATGGGGGAGAAGCACTTTCGGTCGGCACCAAGGTGCTTCTGGAAAACCGTTTGCCACCTCAGGAGGGGGAAGCGAGGAATCATCCAAGCTGTTTACAGTAAGGATGGGACGTTGTTGACCTCAACTGGGGAGGTAATAGAGCGGTGGAAGGAGCACTTTGAGGAACTCCTAAATCCAGCTGGCACGCCCTCTGTGGTAGAGGCAGAGCTGGAGGATGATGGGGGATTGTCGTCAATTTCCCTGGTGGAAGTCGCTGAGGTAGTAAAACAACTCCACAGCGCATATGAGGCCCATTGCTGATGTGGAGGGCTGAGGTTTTAAGAACTTGTTAATATACAGCGCCAGCACGCCCCACCATCACGCAAAATGTGAGAAAGTTTCAGAGTTAATACAACATAGCGAGCCACTGAGCGTGACCACAGATATGTTTAAATATACATTAAAGCGGACGTGCCTTTTGTGTTTAAGAGTAAAAGCTTTAAATTAATAGTCTATTCGTGTCTGAGCCGCAAAGCCGAGCTCCGATGTTCAGCGCTCCGTGCGAGGACGATTTAATATACTGCAAATAGCCTACAAGGACAAGTACTGCAGGACAGTACAGTTAATTAATCTAGCATTCCCCCCCCGTCAATTTTAAGTCGAAATTTTCACGACTTCGGTCGACCAAGATTTTCTTTGGTTGTTTACAGCCCTAGAAAAAAGTTATAGTATAGTATGTCAAAAAGAGTAATACTATGTCGAAATAAGTCCTAGTATGCTGAAAAGAAATCATAGTATAGTAAGTCAAAAAAAGTAATAGTATAGTATGTTTAAAAAAGTCACATTATAGTATGTGAAAAAAAGTCAGTATAGTATGTCAAAAAAGTGGAAAAAACTCATAGTATGTCAAAAAAAAGTGGAAAAGGAGTCATAGTACAATAAGTGGAAAAAAGTCACGTTATAGTATGTGAAAAAAAGTCAGTATAGTATGTCAAAAAAGTGGAAAAAACTCATAGTATAGTATGTTGAAAAAAGTCGCAGTATAGTATGTCATAAAAAGTGGAAAAACGTCATGGTGTAGTATGTTGAAAAAAGGTCATAGTAAGTCAAAAAAGTAATAATAGTACAATAAAAAGTAGAAAAAGTCATAGTATAGTATGTTGAAAAAGGTCATGGTATAGTATGTCAAAAAAGCGCACAAAAGTCATAGTATAGTATCTCGAAAAAAGTCATAGTATGTTGGAAAAAAGTCAATGTGGAAAAGAGTAATAGTATGTAAAAAAAAAAAAAAGTGGAAAAAGGTTATGAAACAAAAAATCATAGTATAGTAAGTCATAAAAAAATGTAATAGTATAATATGTTTAAAAGAGTAATAGTACTGTATAGTATATCAAAAAAGTCATAGTATGTATGTTAACAAAGTCAGTATAGTATGTCAAAAAAAGTGGAAAAAAGTCATGGTATAGTATGATGAAAAAAGTGGAAAAAGTCATAGTATGTTGAAAAAAGTCGTAATATAGTATGTCAAAAAAGTGGGAAAAAAGTCATAGTATAGTATGTGGAATAAATGTATAGTATGTTGCAAAAAGCCAAAAGTCATTATAGTACAACACAAAGTGAAAAAGTCATAGTATGTCAAAAAAGTGGGGCAAAAAAGTAATGGTATGTTTAAAAGAGTCATAGTATGTCGTAAAAAGTCATAGTATAGTTTGTTGAAAAAAAAACTGGTAAAAGTCATATTATAGTATGCCAAAAGAAAAGTGGAAAAAGTCATAGTATGTTGAAAAAAAAAAAAGTAATAGTATAGTATGTTGAAAAGAGTAATAGTATGTCAAAAAAACTGGTAAAAGTCATATTGTAGTATGTCAAACGAAAAGTGGAAAAAGTTATAGTATGTTGAAATAGTATAGTATATCAAAAAAGTCATAGTATGTGTGTGGAAAAAAGCCATAGTATAGTATGTTGAAAAAAGTCATACAGTAGTATAGTATATCAAAAAAGTGGGGAAAAAAAACTCATAGCATGTCAAAAAAAGGGGAAAAAAAGAGTCATTGTATAGTAAATGGAAAAAGTCATAGTACAACAAAAAGTGGAAAAAGTATAGTAGTATAGTATGTCAAAAAAGTGCACAAAAGTCATAGTATAGTATGTTGAAAAAAGTCAAAAGTCATACTTCGACAAAAAGTGGAAAAAGTCATAGTATGTTAAAAATGTCATAGTACAGTATGTTGAAAAAGTGGGAAAAAAGTAATGGTATAGTATGTTTAAAAGAGTCACAGTATAGTATGTCGAAAAGAGTAATAGTATAGTACGTTGAAAAAAAATAAAATCATGGTGTGGTAAGTTGGACAAAAGTAATAGTATAGTATGTTTAAAAGAGTAAAAATACAATATATTGAGAAAAAAAGTAGTATAGTATGTGGAAAAAAGTTATAGTATGTCAAAATTAGTCATAGTATAGTAAGTTGAAAAGTGGGAAATAGTCATGGTATAGTAGGTCAAAAAAAAGTCATAGTATAGTATGTGGAAAAATATAGAACAAATGTCATAGTATAATATGTTAAAAAAGTTAAAGTATGTGGAAAAAAGCCACAGTAGACCTATAGTATATCAAAAAAGTCATAGTATCTATGTGGAAAAAAGTCATAGTATAGTATGTTGAAAAAAGTCTAAACGTATTTTGACATTAACAAGCACATCCATATATGTTTGATATTGCCTGTCTTGCGAGTAAATAGCAGAAAAAAACTTTCGGAGGTGTGAGAGCCCTGTACAGTAGCTATACAGTAACATCACTGTCTGCCTTCATCGCTTCCACACAAGCCCGGGAGTGTGTGGAACAGCTAAATGTTTGCCAAACAACAGAGCACACTCAAAATATCTTGCTCGTCTCTTTTCTTTCTCTCTGAAATGTCTGAAATGAAGCTGCCTTCAGGTGCAGTAGAAAAAGTTGAGTTCTATAAACGATATGACAAAAAACTGTTACTGTGAAATATAAAGTCTACATGTCCTATGTGTTAAAGAGCACAACAGAACATCACACAAATGGGCCGTTTCACTGACACTCCCACCGCCGCACCACCCTGCAGCGATTTCTTATTTTTTATCTGAACGCAGCTCCACGCTGAAGTATGGCGCTCAAATAAGATGATGTCCCATCAGAGGGCCCGACCCAGAGTCACACTGGACCCTGGTGGCATGCACGTCCGTCCTGACAGTAGGGTCATTGCTTCCTACTCACATGCATTCAGAGACAGAACACAGCAGCACTCTGATTACTTTTAGGAGGAAGGAAGGGAAAAGATGGCCGCACCAGGTACAGCAGGGGTAGTTACAGCTCTCTTCATACATGTACTACTCATGAGTCATTCTGTCTACTCTGTTTACTCCGACACCGGTCAAACATTGACAGATTATCATTCCTATGATTTGAAAATGTCATCCTCACACATGCTAATGATAATGCAAGCAAACAAACATTTTGGATTTGGAAGATACGCCCTGGCTGCCACGTTCATCCATCCGCACCTCTTCGGCCGTCCCTCAACACATACCAAAACCACGCTTAAACCACAACAAACCCTCGCATTTATCATCACAATCTGCCTCCTGCTATCCGGGGACATCCACCAATGCCCAGGCCCGCTGAACTGCCCAACAGATGAGAACTATGTCAACACCACCGCTAACAACAGGAGCACCCTCGACAACTTACAGGTACTCTTACCTTGTTCATTGCACGCAGCATTACAACAATCTCATCTCCGTCTTTGTGTCCCTCCTGCGAGCGATGTGGTGTCACCGGAGTCCAGGACAGACGAGGCAGACAACAGGTTGGAGTCATTGGAGCCCGGGAGTGGCGCGTCTACCTGGGACAGCTCGCGCGTGCTAGCCCCGCTGCAACGACATCCCGGGCCATCATATCATATTCACGTAGTGGAGAGCGGGCCCCACCGCCGTCGACCCCAACGCGCATGCAGACCGTCCTTTTTCGACAAACCCGGAGACTCCATCAGCCCGTCCCCACCTGGACCTCACCCTCACCCTCACCGGCTGCATCCCCGCGGCGCTTACCAAACGCGTAATTGGCAACTACGTCATCAGAACATGACCAACACAAGGTCCGATAAAGGGCTGCGCCAGAACGGGCAACACTGAAGACATGGAAAACGCGGAGGGGATTTCCGCCTTCTCCGCACTCTTCCCAAATGCAAGATCATTTCAGAGATAAAAATAGACCTTTTCAATACCCAGTCTCTGACAAACAAAACCAGTTTAATATCTGAACATATTCTTGAAAATCAAATGATGTGCCTCACTGAAACTTGGCACAAACCAGAGTCATATCTTGCACTAAATGAAGCCTGTCCACCAGGATACACATACCAGGAGAAGGCCAGAACCACCGGCCGGGGTGGAGGTCTTGCTGTCATTCATCGCAAAGATCTAATTGCCACCCCCCTCCCACTGCCAGAGCTGACCACATTTGAGTGTCTTCCATTCAAATACAGATCTCATAAAGAAGTAATAACAATACTCCTCATCTATCACCCCCCAAAACCACACCCTGGTTTTATCACTGAGCTGCAAGATCTACTCACATCACTCTGTGCAATAACCAATAATATACTCATTATGGGAGATTTCAACCTTCATGTTGACTCCCCTACAAACCGTCCTGCTGCAGAGTTCCTTGAACTCCTGGACTGCTTACATCTCACACAGCATGTC
Organism: Etheostoma perlongum; assembly: GCA_026937815.1. Taxonomy (NCBI): domain Eukaryota; kingdom Metazoa; phylum Chordata; class Actinopteri; order Perciformes; family Percidae; genus Etheostoma; species Etheostoma perlongum. The sequence continues at coordinate 13,220,562 of CM049392.1, forward strand.
ACAGTACCTACACATACTAAAGGCTACACTCTTGATCTAGTAATAACAGACAATGCCCCCATCACCAACATGAGAGTCTATGACTTGGGCGTGTCTGACCATAAGGTTATCTCCCTGAAAATGCCCCTAGCAAGTTCCCTCTATAAAACAAAACGTAAAATCCAGTTATCCAATAGACACCACCCTCTTTAACCAAGACATACAGCAAATTCCACCAGTCACACAGTTCGCATCAGTTAATGGCTCTGTTGACCACTATAATTCCAGCCTTTACAATATCCTTGAGTTACATGCACCAATCAAAACGAAAACAGTTACCTTTTCCAGGTCAGCCCCTTGGTACACAACAGAGCTCCGTAGGATGAAAACAACTGGCCGTGCCCTGGAACGGAAATTCATCTCCAGTGGTTTACATGTACATAAACAGGCCTACCGTGAACACCAAAAAATCATACTCCAAAGCACTTACCACAGCCAGGTCTCAATATCTTTCACAAAAAATCTCAAACTGCACTGGAAATTCAAAACAGTTGTTTACATCAATAAGTTCTCTTCTCAAAGCTCCTACATATGCACATACCAACACCAGTACAAGTCAGTGCAATAGGTTTATGGACTTTTTCACCAACAAGGTGGCTTAAATCCGGTCCAACCTCTCTGCCACAGTTTCACCCTCCTCCAAAATTAGTCTCACAAACCCGTTCAACACATTTTCTGTTTTCTCAGGGACTTCTCAGACAGAAGTGGAGACGATCATAAAGTGTATGAGAACCTCCACATGCTCACTGGACCCTCTCCCCACACCATTATTAAAATCCAACATTACAGCCATCAGGCAATCACAGCAATCCTCAACCAGTCACTCAAATCCGGTCAGGTTCCTCCAGCTCTCAAAACTGCAGTTATCTGCCGCCATCTAAAAAAGCCGTCACTTGACCCTGACATCCTGGCTCATTACAGACCCATTTCAAACCTGCCGTTTTTGTCTAAAGTCTTGGAAAAAGTTGTTGCAGCCCAACTTTACAATCACCTTCACATATATGAAAAATTTCAATCCGGTTTTCGAGCAGCACACAGCACTGAGACAGCCCTGGTCCGCGTCATGAATGACCTACTTATGACTGCGGACCAAGGCTCACCATCTCTCCTCCTTCTGCTGGACCTGTCGGCCGCCTTTGACACCGTGGATCACAACATCTTGCTTCACCGTCTCCAGTCTGTGGTAGGACTTTCTGGGACCACACTAAACTAGTTCCAGTCTTACCTCACAGGCAGGACGGAGTATGTGGCTCTAGGACGGTTCCAATCATCACCCCACACAGTCAGTTGGGGAGTGCCACAAGGGTCCATCCTCATTCCAACCCTTTTTACCATCTACTTACTACCCCTCGGTCACATCATCCATAAATACAAAGTCTCATTCCACTGTTATGCAGACGATACACAACTACTACATAAAAATGGACCCCACACTCCCCTCAGCTCTGCCGTCTGCACTTCAGGTCTGCCTGGAGGAGATAAAGGCATGGATGTCTGGCAACTTTCTTCAACTAAATAGCAGCAAAACCGAAGCCATCCTGATCGGTACCCCACATCAAACCCAGTCCTTCTCTCTCAGCAGTATATCCATTTTTGGTCATCACATCGCCCTGTCTACCTCTGTTACAAACCTTGGAGTCAGACTTGACTCAAATCTTACATTTGACACCCACATCCGCCACCTCTGCAAGGTCTCCTTCCTCCACCTCAAAAACATTGCCAAACTCCGTCCCTTCCCTCTCCCAACCAGATGCTGAGAAGTTGATCCATGTTGTCTCCTCCAGGTTGGACTACTGTAATGCCCTCCTCGTCGGGATCCCTGGCAGGAGCCTGCAAAAGCTCCAGCATATTCAAAATTGTACAGCCCGGGTCCTGACGAGGAGGCGCAAATATGACCATATCACTCCGGTCCTGAAATCCCTCCACTGGCTGCCCATTAAACACAGAATTCAGTACAAAATATGTCTCCTTACCCACCAGTGCATACATGGAACTGCCCCTGCCTACCTCAGTGAACTCCTCACACCACACACCACCTCACAAAACCTCCGCTCCTCCATCTCTGCCTACTGCCTGCACCAACCAAGGACTAAACTCTCCACTATGGGAGACAGGGCCTTCCAGGCAGTCGCCCCACCGCTCTGGAATGCTCTCCCAGAGACCCTAAGGGTCCCACAAACTGTGGAGATTTTTAAGAAGAGCCTAAAGACCTTCATATTTCAAAAGGCTTTTTAACAGTCATAGTTTTAATTTTAGTCTTATGATGTTTTATTGATACCTGCTGATTTTGTTTATTCTGGGAGCTGTTTTAACCCCTTGTTATTGTAGCACTTTGAGATTTCATTTGAAATGTAAAGGGCATTATAAATCAAATTTATTATTATTATTATTATTATCCCGTTTCTGTGAAGGCAGCACGACGCTGCCCCAAACAAAGCTGACAGAAGCACAGGAGAGAAGAAGAGTTATGATGCACACCGTAAACTGGCAGGTTTTAATGTTGCAGACTGCTGGCTTTTGCATGTAGTTTAAAGTGTAAACATGTATTGTTATTGTGAATCTTTGGTTTAAACAAGGCTTCAAATAAACCCCTCCCAAGGGCACCTCAATGCCCCCCTTTCCAAAACATTGCTTCCAGCACCCTCCGTCATCCTCTAAACGCCCCCTGGGGGGGGGCAGTACTGCCCCACTTGAGAAATACTGGTTTAGGGGAAGGCTACAAAAAGCTATTGCGGAGATGTAAGTTGTCAGTGTCCACTGTGAGGAACATAGTGAGGAAATGGAAGACCACAGGCACAGTTCTTGTTAAGGCCAGAAGTGGTGAAGGCAGGTGAAGGCTGGTAAGAAAAGTAGGGAAAACATCATAGTATGTCAAAATAACTGGAAAAAAAGTCATAGAATAGTATGTTGTAAAAAGTCACTGTGGTGTGTCAAAAAAGTGAAAAAAGTTTACAAAGGTTTACAAAAGTATGAAGTGTGGTGTGTAGCTGGAGAGAACCTTCCCAACAGAATGCAAATTGTAATTTCCCCACTGGGGATCAATAAAACGTATGAATTATTATCGCTCTCCCTGTGCTTGATTATAAGGGAATGAGGGTGTCTGTAAATTATAGTGTGGTCTTAACCTGCTCTTTATAAAAAGTGTCTTGAGATAACTTCTGTTATGATTTCACATTATAAAAAAATTGAAAAGTATGTTATAAAAAACAAACAATGTCAACAACCCTTAAACTAACCCTGTCAAACAAAGGCATACTATAACATGCCATTAAAAAGTCATAGTAAATGACATTTAAGACTTAAGTAAATTAGGAGTTTTTCAGACCTTTATAAACGTGTTGTAGGAAGGCTCATCAGGCTGCGGGGGGTTGACCACCAGGTCAAGGAGAGCCTGTCCGGGAACGGGGGGGCAAAGACGCACAGACACCAGTTTTGTAAGTTGGACCTTCACGTCAGGGTCCATGTTAATCACTTCCATGTAGCCTCCACGGAATCCACACCTGACAAAAGCAAACAGATGAAAGGAAGTATACTCACAACGTTTATTCTTAGTAGAGGTGTTGTACACATCACCAATGGGAGCTTGGTTTGTAGAAGTAACACCTTTAAATATAAATATACAAGAAAATCTTTGGGATGTTTCATACACGTATTGTCCGTGTGTGTTTCTAGCTACTCACTCTCCCATGTAGCATTTGGAGGTAGAGTGGAAGGAGGCCATCTCCACTGTACTGGAGTATGCGGGTCCCATCTCAAACAACACCTTTTTAAAGGAGTGAAACTTACAGCCCTCTGCATACACATTATCCTGGTAGACCTGACATAGAAAAACACATTATCCAAAAAGATGAAATGTGCAATTAGTATCTCTTCAATAGTTTACTGAAAAGGGGGCTTGAAGAACAAATGTGCTCATTGCGAATTATTTACTGTATTTAACTTCTGTAGTAATGAATTAAGTAAGAATAGGTTACCATGTGCAAAAATTACTCTTTAAGTATTTTTGAAATCTGTTGTCAATTTGAAGTGTATTCAATCATCCACAAGGATGACAGATAGGTTTTTTTTTTTGTTTTTACTTTTTCAATTTGCATGATCATTTTCAAATCTGTAGTTAGTGCTGGTGTTGTTGTACTGGACGGCATTATGTTGAGGTGTTTTGTCAACCACTGTATATGAGTCAGATAACTAGCAGAAAATTATTTGTTACGCTCCTCTGTGCGTGGGTTGAAAGTTCAAAGGTTCTTATAATTGTGGTCAAATCCCAAACAGTGATGTGAAAGAAGGCAGTCAGCCTTTTAAAGACTTTTTTTTTTTGCTCTCAAACACAGAAGAAACTAGAAGTGAAATGAGATTGGTGTATTACTTCATCAGCCATCAGGAAGAGATGCTCCTCTTTAGCAAATCGGATCACATCTTCGATGCACTGTCTGCTCTGGACCTGACCTATCACACAGGGAAACCGCACGTTTATGATGTAAGTCGATGAATGCAAGTCAAAATGACACAATTCTAGCATTAAAAAACCCACATAAACTGCTATCACCGCACATACCAGTGGGGTTTCCGGGGGTTGATGATGCAGAGGACGCGGGGATTGCAGTGCTGCCTGGCTGCATTGACGGCTCTCTTGAGCTCTGTAACATCCAGACTCCAACACTTGTCCTCGTCCAGATAGTAACTGATCTGCACGGCACCCAAGTCTGCCAAGGCGGCCGAGTATAGAGGGTACTGGGGGATGGAGATCATCACTCCTGTCCGGTCACGGCCTTCGCCACACACCAGCAACTTTAGCATGGTCTGGGATTAGGAGCAAGGAGATAGGAAAGGAGGGGAGGGGAAGAGAGTAAGGATGAAAGTTGAAGTGGTAGTAGTAATGGAGGACAACATGTGGAAAAACATACAGTATATTGACTAGCAGGATGTTCCTTTGAAAAGAATCTTCAGCAAGGCTCCAAAAGTGCGACCCAACATTTTCATTGGTCTGTCTCTGTGTGCATGTGTGTGTTGAGTTGGGTCCAGACAGGAGGCTGAAGCACCCCTAAGCGTTGCCCAACAGAAAAGGACAGAGGAGCGATTTGCTTGGTAACCGCCATGGAATAAGTGCAATTCTTCCCTGAACAGCAATGCTACTCCTCGTCCCTGAAGTGACATTTTGTGGCGCTTTGCGGCCCTTACTACCTCTTAAACCATAGCCCAGCTTGATTTGCTCTGTTCAATGTTCCGGGAATCTGTAAAAAAAAAAAATATATATCTAATAGACTATGCATCACAAGCATTGTCTAGTGGGGCTGTACAATTCAGAAAATGTCAGGATTTGATTTATGATGTATGTGTAGGTTGTGTGATGTCTGTAAGCTACTGGGACCAATAGTGTATCTATCATGTGATTGCAGTAGACATAAAATATGAATAGATTTTGAATCGGTAGAGCTTGAATTGAGATTCAAATCAATTTTTTTGCACACCCCTATTGTCTAGGGTGGCCATGGTCAGCTGTGCTCAGTGGAATCAAATATCTCCACTGGTTTAAGGAGAAAGAAGACATGCACATGCAACATTTAAAATAGTATTAATTATTCAGATAATAATATGATACAAAAGATCTATTTTCTATTCTAGATTAAACTGATGTCTAACCACTGCTAAAGTTCTGAACACTTTATCACTGAAACAGAGTTAGCACAGCCGTTCCGCTGAAGTTGAGATGTGATTCTGAAAGGAATACTTGTAAAATAAGTATTTATCCTGGTAGCATTGTGTAGATATATAACACACACAAATATGGCAATAACATTTGAGCCATTATAATCTAACGCTTAAAACTTGTATTGCTGTACCCAAAAGCCACAGTGAAAAATCTTTGGTGCATCTAAATGAAAAAGATAGGCGCACCAGTGCAACCAATAAAAACTATTAGTCTGGAGCCCTGGACATTATTTAGTAAGGTGGATGTATAACCAATCACTTCTGGTGACTTTGTACCTATACAGTTACATAATGCAAGACTAACAAACTTGCTGGAGATGGGCAGAGAATAAACAAACACCTTACACTTAGGGCTGGGCAATATGGAGAAATTCAAATATCACAATAATTTTAAGATCAAACATCCCAATATCGATACCGCAACAATATTGTAGTGTTGACTAATGGTGACACACAAATATTGACACAATGAGATTTTTAATAAATAATCATCAGTAAGGTACAGAACAGTTAGAACAGTCTGGTAAGTGCATAATATGACATTACATTACTGTAATGCAGCCTTTAAAACCAGGAAAAGACACTTATTACAATATGTAAAATCTAAGACGATTACTAGTCTCATATCACGATATAATATCAATATATTGCCCAGCTCTACCTACACTGACAGCCAAATGTCACAGTAACACTGCAAGCAGTATCTTGTAGTTATATAGTTGAGTGCATCTTAACGTCATTCAGTAACATGATAAGGTTGCATAAAACAAGAGAAAGCTGTATTGACAGAGACAAAGGTCTGGGGGCGGAGTAAAGTCATAGATGTGCAAAGTACAGCTGAGTATATAATTAACAGAAGTTGAACAAAGAAAAGATTAATTGGTCAACTATACCGAAACTATGTCACTGTCTGTCTGGAGAAGAGACAATTTAAAATGTGTAACCCATACCACAATGGCATCACTGGCTCCAGTGGAGAGGTAGATGTTGTCAGGGTTGGAGGGGATTCCACCATCTCTCTTCTCTATGTAGCGCGCCACATCCTGACGAACGCACTCAATGCCCTGGCTAGCACTGTAGGCCCCTTGAACACATGAAAATGAACTTTGATTCAAAATAAAACACACTACATTGATCAGTTGATGCTCTGTTTTAATATCGTACAGAATGTCCAAATAAATTATTAATGAATAGACCAATGGAGGTGGATGCTGGTGACATGCGTGTTGGAAGTAGGGGGTTCAAATGTGGTTGGTGGAGCGAGGGGGAGATGACTGACCTATACTGTGGCCTCCACAGGCCTCGAGAATACGCCGCGCTCTTTGCTTGGCATCCTCTGGAAACGTGTTGTCTTCCAGGAGTTCAGGGTAAGAACACAGAGCCAGGACCTTAGAAAGGAGGAGAAATAAAAGATCTAACAGGCACCATGGTACATTCAGTATGTATGGATATAGTAAGTCCCATTTAACATGGAACAATGAATACTAACTGTTTATTAAATACAAACACTCAAAACGGTAGAACGTTGTCCTACCTGTCTGAGAAATGAGATTGGTTTCTGACCCATGGCGTGGGCATCGCCTATGTTAGCCTTGATGACTTCTGTGAAAGGTTTCTTAACTCCCTAAGACAAAGACAGAGAACTGATCAGGTGAATCTCTGAGCAGAACTTAAAAAGGAACAAGTTGATCTTAACTTGATCTTACATGTACCAACAGCTCCTCAACATACGGAGTGTGTGTGGACATGTAACAAGGAGTAATGCAAGTAGGAGACACGAGATACAGTTGAAACTTCTCTCTACAGTGAGAAAAGTTAGGCTTCTTTGTCCTTAATTTGTCCTTTGTCCCTCTCTCCTTTTTGCCGTCTTTATATAACAAAGAAAACTATTATTGAAACATGTTATAACATTGTGACTTGACTGTGCAGTTGTGAATTGAAACAAATTAGGCCTCAAGACATTCCCTAACAGCTGTGTTTCAAATTGAAAAGGTTATCCCGATAAGGAACTTTTTGCATTTGCAGAGCCTCAAATTGTCCCTTACAGGACTTCTGTGGTGCAAAAATAATATCTTCCAGACACAGATGGTTAATAATAAAACATCACATCTGTATACACCACCTGACAGCTCAGCATGTAAAGTAAACCAAGGACAATTCATTTCAAACATATACCTAATCTCAGCAGCACCTTTTTCTTTTGCAGAGACCCTGGCAAAGGGTCTGGTTTGGTATGCGGAGCAGGAAGCGCTGGCCTGGGCAGAGATGACGCTGCTGCTGGGGCTCACAGACACGCAGCCCCCTTCCATTTCTTGTCATGAATTTCCAGAACAGCTGGCTTAATCCAATCTTGGGACAAGCTTGAGTCCTTTTCTATTACATTTTTCTTCTCAACTCACTATTGATCTTTTATGGATTTAGAAAGTCTTTCATCTCCTCGACCAAATTGGACAGGCAAACTCTGGTTTGGTGCCTGTACATCTGTTAGCCGGTCACAACATGCTGCACCTGTTGCTGTTTATCACATGAGGTAATGTGACAATAGATGTCCCCTGTTATTTTTAACCAGCGATAAGCATTGATAATTCTGGGCTTTTGTGAATTATAGTCAATAGTCATTACATTTCACTGCATGCTGATGTGAGATACAGTAGAATTACAATGTCCAACAAACCTAAAAATGTCCAAAGAAATTCCCAATTGAATATTAATATTAAGTAAACACTATTGCAGAGCACATTATATTGTTATAATGGAGTTGCATATTGTGCCTGACTGCTGTGGTTCTCCTTGATATGAACTTGTGCAAGCAGGTAAATGTGATGTAATCATCTCTCTGCTGGTGAATGAAAACATGTCATGGAGGTTATCAAACTGACTCATGTGATCCAGTCAAACCAACAGAAAGCTACAGTAAGAACTGCTCTCATCAATATAGGAACCTCCATTTAAAAATTACTTTATAATATTTCCCAGCCAGCCAGTTATTCCTAACTTTGTCTATCGAGGCACTCCAGAGAGGTTGGAAAAGCAAACTAAACTACAATGCAATATGATTTTCTACCTGATAAAATGCCAGGCAAACGGCATCCAAGGGCACAGGTAGAACTGTGACAATATTAACATTTCTGTGTCCTTGCATGACAGAAAGAGCAAGGCCTACATGGTTCTTTGGGTTAGCGTTAAGTCAGATATGAGTTTGTTTGAAATCTAAGTAACTGGAGCACGTTTCCTTTTTAGTCCCCGTCCCTGCCTTGTCCTCACGCAACAAAGAGGCTGCTGTTCTCTGGGAAAGAGAGAAGCCACTCGGTTCCCCGGCTCAGCGCTGCGTTCTGCTGCACACTCCGCACCAGGCACGGATTACACAAGACAGACCAGCCCACCAGGCCAAGAAACCCTCTAGGTCACCAGACTGAATAGAGCCTGACCTGATTTCCCGTTTCACTTACTCGTATGATATAACGACAAGCTCACATCCCTCCAACAATGTTCAGTCATGCTAGAATAACGTGAACTTTCGATGAAGATTGATGAATAACCCCTGCTGCTTTGCTCAATACTATTTTTAACCCTATGCAAATAGAGATGAAAGTAACCCTCCCCATACCACAGTTACAATAAAGTACTTTCTCTGATCTCTTGGTCTATTGTCGCTGATAATGTAGACTTGCCAGCAGTTTAGATCCAAAGCCTAAAAAAAGCTTACTGCAGTGCAGGCCCTGTCATACCAGATGTCAGGTCGAGGATTTATAGGAGTCATCATTACACCAGCGCATGCATGCAAAAACACATAAACTTATGTAAATCTGCTGAGCCATCAGTAAAAGTGTTCCAGTCAAAGATCTGACAGGAAGCACACAGACGACTAGGCAAAGTGGTAATTAAACCCTTCTGCCCCCCCCCGCCCCCCGGAGAAAACTCCTGGAATTTACATTGCAGATTGTTTTCATTTACATTTGCATTGCTTCAAGTGTGTAACTAATGTATAAAGCAGGTTTATCTAATCTCTCTTCTGGTCTTTGGATTTAACTTGCCTAACATAAACCGGTATAATTCATAAGCAAACATTGTATGGTGCTGAAGCAACCAATTGTAGTTGTTCTAGGCATACATTGAGCATAGGGTCTGTTGTTCTTTTCCTTTTTTAAGTAGAGAAAAAAGTGGATTCCCAAGAACTCAGTCACTTTCAACAGAACTGGGGCTGCTTGTACTAAACCTTGCAGATAAATGCCTGTGGTACTGCTGGGCCTCACAGCTGCAGCTTTGTCCAATGAAGTCTTTCCCAAGAGGAGGGAGGAGGGAGGTAAGCAAACCCAGAGAGACAAAAGACGAGGATAGAGAATGTACCCTCTCATCTTACATAATAACTCTTTACGACATAACCATCCTCGCAGGCCGCTTCAGGATAGAGTTAGCAGTCTGAACTACGTGTCTCTGCAGAGAGGTTGCATTACAGCCTTTTAAAGAGACTCCCTGTTCAACATTCTTGCCCTTCCTTCGGAAAGCATGGTGGATCCATGTTACCACATAAGAGTGTAATATGAGTTGAGCAGTGCTGCACGGAACTAACGCCCACCACTGATGTCATGCAGGGGCTTTTAAAAGTCTACTTACTACCTACATCCTGTCTCCACTCTCTGTCAGTCCGCAAAAAATAGTCCAAGGCAAGCATCTTACTGATCAGGGCTACCTACTTCCCTTTTCTATTCCTTGAGGGCCAGAGGAGAAAGAGAAGGGAAATAAGTTTTATTGCTAACTGTCCACAGTTGCTGGATGTGTGCCAAAATAAACCTTAGGCACTTTTAATGTTTTAGGAGCTGCAGTGTTTTAATTTTTTTTTAAATAAAACTAATTTCCAAAAGTTGTTTGGAAATACGTAACAAAAAAGCTTTAAGCAAAAATCTAGTATCTGACTGTTTGCTCAAGTCAAATTACAACTGTTGAAGTGGATCAATATTTATTTATTTATTATCCATCAATCCTCTGTCTCTCTCACACACACACACACCTTATTTGATTTCACAATTGTCTTTGATTTATTATATATATATTCGCTTTTCTCGTTATGAATGAAAACAAAACAAAAAAAAAATCTGCTTTTCGAAGCTTTATCTAACTCCCTACTATTCCACAATACACTAGCCAAATGTTTTGTTTTCTCGCGCGTTTTATTCTTTTTCTTCGTGCATTATCAAACTTAACTTCGGTCCGCGTGCATCAAGGCGTGCATATGTTGCACCCCCACTCTTAATTGGCTTTACCTCTTTCAGCTCCTTCTCTATCTGCACAGCCCGCTGGACTATAGCACCACGGACTGCGTACTCGACCCGCTTCACATTGGGGTTCATGTTGTCCAAAGTAAGCACCTTGCCCCTGCACGGGACCCCGTTCGCTGCCTGCTGGGACATGTTTGATATGTCACGCGCACTCCGTCACACTGGACTGGCTTTCTGAAACATAAAATAAGATTTAAGAATGAACCGTAATTAACAAACCTTATACATGAGCGGATAAAATGTAACTGTTCTTACCTTTTGTTCAGCAGGAAGAGCGAAGTAGGAGTCTTTTCGGCTCGTGAGTTTACTTACTCTAGAGCTCGAGCTGGCATTTGAGCGTCTCCGCGTTCATATTCCCACCCGACCGCCACGCCTTCGCTCGCCTCAGCTCGTGGTTGGCTGTATTTCTACACGGACTTCGCATGTGACACTTCATCCGCGTGCCAAATGACGCCTTTATGTGCTGTCGGATAAACTGTTATCTCAATGGCCCTTCTGCCTACCCTAGAGCAATGGGACAGATAACTTTAGGAGGCAATTTTAGGAGTGACAGATTAGCATACTTGAGTAATGGTATCCAGTTGTCACGGCAAAATGGATGAAATTCTATTAGTGTATACTTGTAGTATACACTAATAGAATTTCTTAAGTAAGTAAGTAAGTAAGTAGGCCTAGTAAGTATATCGTAAAGTACCTCATCTGCTTAAGAATAAGTACTAATACAACCATTTTAAAACACTGCTGCATTCAACGGCATATTTTGTCAGGGATTCTTTTATCTATCATGTGCCCTGCATTTAGATAGGGGATTTTAGATCAAAAACAACTTGCAATGGTTAATGTAAATTCCCCCCTCCCACTCAGTCCATATTCTCACATTTCTGGACAGACTCCACAACATTCTCATACCACCAGAGCGTATGAATGATGCAGAACATCAGAGAAACCGTTACGTTGTAGTAAGGGACAACGTGACCTTTCACCGTGCAGTCCAAAACTGGTTTGCTGGCCAACCACCATTTCTCGTGCAATACCACCCACCATAGCCTACGTAGCCTACACCATTTCTGAACCCCATTGAAGAGTTCCTTTCAGCATGGAGGTGGACGGTATACAACCGGCAGCCATTTGTGCGCATGCCTCTTGTGCAGGCTATGGAAGAGGCATGGGATGAGCCTGATGTGGGTGCGATTCAGGGATGGATATGGCGCTCTAGGCCCTTAATGTCTGGCAAGGGAAGATATCGCCTGTGATGTGGACGAGGTGTTGTGGCCAGACCCAGCTGCCAGCTTGCACTGACTTGTTTGGTGAAAAACAACAAATAAAAATGTTTCAACAGCATGTGTGTGTATCTGCAAATATTTCTGTACCTGTGAACAATCTGAAGAATTTTCTACAATTTGTACTATTTTAGTATTATGGCAAAGCATACTAAATATGAGAGCCCAATAGTGTGTAGTTGGTTAGACAAACATCTGGTAATATGAATGAAGTGTGTGCCATTTTGTGCAAAAGTTTCATTTTGATCATACAATATGTAGTTTTGGTTGCAGTGCTTAATTTTGCAGGATGCATGAGGTATTTTGTCGTTTGGGTGTGTGGTTTTGTCAGTTGTGTTAAGTATTTTGATAAAACCAGCCTAGTTTGTAAAAAATGTGTTTAAAATTGAAAAAAAAAATGAATGACGATAGATACTGTTATGTTATAACAAAAATCTTCTTTTGCAGGTCTTTTGTTTGGGCAAGAGAAGGAGAGCCACAGAATTAGCTGTCTGTGTGAGAGGAGGACACAGTGTGCAACATTCAACCAACCCCCCCCCCCACCAGATGTCTTGGAAGGGGCTTCAGAAGGACATTTGATATCCCAAACTAAAACAGTTCACCTACAAGCATGTGATGTCCCGGCCACAGTCATGTGCCATGCACACGCAGTGTGTAATATCGCAGCATCACACGACATTAAGCCTATACCTCAGTTGTTCCCGTTTTTGTTGTTATCAAATATAATGTAATATTATAACTTACTTATTATAGCTTACACGTACGGGGGTGTTTACTATGTGTATCACGTGCGTGCGTGCTGCCCTGGCAGAGGGATCAGAACGGACTGTGACATAAGTGACCACTTGACGTAAGAGGAAGGGAAAAAGCATTGGGAGGTGAGGTGAGGGGGGGTTAAAAATGTAGTGTTCAATTGTACCACAAGGTGAAGACATCCTTGACTTCATGTAAACCAGAGCATAAGACTATTATTTGACCTTACCTAATGTATGAAAAGCCCCAAAAGCTTGCATGTGATGCTTCTTTACAATCATCTTTATCTGATTCCACTTCCTATAAACAATACCATAAGAGACAAACAGTTGTGATGCCTAGATCCATTCAATAAATCATTTTGCATTAAAAAAATACAAAAATCATTTTGTGAAATCATTGTTTTTTATGTTTGTTTTTTTCTAAACAGTGCTCCGTAAAAATCACTATCAAAACTGAAATGCAATACAGAAATTAAATTGCACTTACAGCACATCAGGTTGGAGTCCACGTCCGTTCGATCATTTTATCCCACTGCTCACCAAATTTACATGTGGGACTTTGTGCAAGCATTGCACTAAAGAAGGCCACAACCTTTGACAAATAATCACATGACAAGATTACTTGGTTTGACAATATAACAATATATTATAAATAAATATAATATATAGATAAATATCTTGCCTTCACACTTTTTATCTTTAAAAAATAGAACTGTACACCATCAGCAATATACAGTATCAGATAGAATAAATAATGTGATTCTATTCAGAGGGTAGAAAAACTGAAATGACAAAAAAATAGAAATCTAGAAATGATAATGATATTATATATTATATACTACTTTAAATATTTGTAGATGATCTCACATTCATTTAGAGACAAGCACTTCACTTACAAATTGTACTATTAGAAATATTGAAATGTAGGCTTTTCTTTGCACTGGAAAAAGAAATATCAAGCAAGGAAACAGTTCTTAATTTCATCTTTGTGTGAATGTGTAAATTCAGAGTACTGTATCTCTGGTGTATCTTGAAACTATCCTCTATGAAGAAATCTCCCACCCTTTATAGCACTTAGTGGAGAAAAACAAACTTTAACCTCATTCTTAACTTAAAGCAGATGATATTGAACTGCAATTAAATTTCATTCACCTTTACATGGATCAAATCAACTTTTACACAATTCTAAGGCTTTTTAATGAAATGTCAATTTAGTTGAGTAGCAAAATATAAATAAAGTACTGAACAAAGGCTGAGGAAAGTAAATATTTTCTTGCGATAGCAAAATTGGAATCTGTAGTTCACCGAGTCACCAGATGGACACCTGCCTTCCAACAGATGGTGCAGTTGATAAATAAGAGGGAGCAACAGCAAATGGTAGGACCTTAAGTGTAAAGTCTGTATCATGATGAAAAAAAGGTAAGCAAAATAGGAAATAAGCACAAATATTGCACTTCAGTTTAATGAAATGCAGTGTAGATCAACACCTCATTGGCATGTGGCCTTAACTTACAGTCCTCAATGATTCAATTCAAGCATGACTGTTTTGAAAGGTTTTTGCCACTTTTGGAGTGTAAAATGCCCAGCTTCTATACTCTATAGGCACTATATGTGTCAATCAATCAACCCATTGTATTTGTCATATGAAATCGTATGAGATACAATTCCATTGAAATGTTATCCAATCAGCTCCTTAAACTTGTGCATGATTCAACATTAAGCAGAATGTGGCCGTCAGATCGGCACACACAAAAAATAGTCCCCCCAGTTAAATGGCACCGGCACTCCTGGATCCAGCCAAAGTTTCGGCGAAAGGACACCACAGCACCACAGAGATGGTCTTGCTTGTTCACGTTGTCGGGATCGTAGCCATAGGTCGTAGCTGATAGCCATCCTCCACTTTTCCTCTGTGTTTACGCTGATGTTTTAATGTTGAACACTTCATGGGCCAGCAAGCTAGCTAGCCCAGGCTAGCACAGGAGACTGGAAAGTTGATTTCCCGATTTTGATGAGGGACTTATAGCCACATGCCATCGCCGTTTAACGGCAACCACATAAAGCACAACTAATATTTGTAAAACAGACAATTCAGCATACATTTTGCGGAGCTGATGGAGAGGCATCTGGAGAGTGTCGAGCCTTCTAGAATAACAATTGTGTGTCTTTATGTGTTTCTACATGAGCCCACAGCAAGGCTCCTTATTGTTAGACTGGTCCTCCACAGGAGCTCTCAGTTTCAGCAGCGGAGGGTCTCCGCTGGCTGGGGTGAAGTACACCTGGCTCGGAGAGGCTACCTCCTCTGCATTGGGGGTTATTTGGAGCTCTGGCTGGGCCTGAGTGTTTGTCACCTCGGCCATTGCAACAGAAGGCTCCTCCTCCAAGGAAGCGGGAAGCGGCGGGGGAGGCGCTGGGTACTTATTGAGCTTGGCAGCGGCCCGCTGGCGTTTCAGATCGGCCAGTGTATGGTGCGATTTCTCTCTTGTCATACTGTCTGCCCCCTCACCCTCCGTGGACCCTGACCCAGATGCAGGGCTGAGCTGGTACGAGGCGCTGCGATCCATGAGACCACCAGTCCACAGCTCTCCAGGTACAGAGGAGGACAGAGAAACAGAGGTGCCTCCATTACCTAGGCTGGACATGATTTTCCTGTCTGCAGCCTCCAGTTCCTCTAAACGTGATGCGGCTCCACCACCAGCAACCTGAAACCAAAGAGAACTTTAAAGAACAGTAGTTTATTCAGCTTTAACTCTTTGAAAAAGCTGACAAAAACAGCAATAACCAGACACAATTTCTTTAAAAAGAAGACACTGAGCTCGCTCACCATGGTGGCATGCTGATTCAGCTCATTGTCTGTTTGCCTGTCTTCGTCGTCGTCATGTGGCTCTGGCTGTCGGCCGCGCTCCTGCCACACCATGGCCTCTTTATGGTGCTCCCGCCGGTACAGACTGGAGCGCTCGTTCACACTGACACGACGTACCACTTTTCTGTATAGACAAATGATAGAAAAGGGGAACAGTGAAGCTAACCTGCTTCGATTTTATGTGTATGTTTTTCACCCTCTGTTTCCGTTGAGCTCTCTGGCCTAGTGTCCCCTCTCACCCTCTGCTGCCAGTACTAGAGGCTCGTCTTTGCAGTGTGCCCTTCTGCCGGTCCTGGCTCTTCATGATGGCATCATGTTTGTTCTTCAGGTCCATCAGTTTGGCTCTGACCTCTTCATCCATACACACGTCTGAAAAGGCAGCAGCAGCAGCAAAGGTTAGACACTGTAAAGTATGAATGGAAAGATGCTAATAAAAAAGGTATAATTGAGATACAAATGGATCAGGATAATTAGTTTCTAAAAGAGTCTGTATTACACTTAAGACAGGGGATTAGCATTACATCATTAAAAGGTGAAAGGTACTGTCAATTACATAATTTTGCTCTCAGGCAATACAGGACCAAAAAGGCTTTTCTGGTCTTACCCAGAGGTGTCTCCTCCAGGACAGACTTGGAGTTTAAACTGGCTTCATGGGCCACCAACAGTTCCACCATTTGGATCTATAGAACACATACAACTAACCCCATTAATGGGTCATTTAAGAAAAGAGGAAGGTTTGTATCTTTTGTCTGTGTGCAGCACTTACTTGTCCCCAGCAGGAGGCAGCATGTAGTGGCGTCCAGCCATCAGAGTCCTTCACCTCCACGAGAGCTCTGTGCTCTAGCAATAGTTCCGCCACAGACATGTAGCCATTAGCAGACGCTATATGGAGCTGGGAGAGACGTTCAACATTGATCATTTGACTGCTGACCTAGGAAGAGGCACTTCAAAAGTTTGGGTTTAACTTCATTCACCAGAAGAAGAAAAAAACACTTAAAAAGTAAAATACAATCAAAATGCATTTAGAAAAAGCTAGAAAATGGGATCAAAGTTTTTAATAGAAAGAGTACTGTTGCAAGCTCTACTGCAAATTTAAACTACATGTATACTCCTGACTTGGACCTTCTTTGGAGACATTCAAAGTAAGATACTTAAAAGAAATTCTAATTAGCACTTTGCTGCTGACTAATAACAGTACCTTGTTTTAATATTGATTTTTAAAATGTAATGGGGCAAATTTCAGACTTCTAAAAAGTTAAAAACACAGCTTAGAAGAATAGAAGCAAATTCTAACAGTTTCCCTGTTAAAGATCTTGAATGAAAAATTAACCAAAATACACCAATCATTCATTTTAAAAGTCTAGACTTTGTCTAGCTTGTAATTTATTGGCAGAGTTTTATGATTTTGATTAGTTATTCAAAAATCTGAATCTGAATGTGAATGTACCCTAGGATCATAACTATGATTAAAATCCCTGGCCTTCTTTAATTTTCTTAATGTATATAGAACATGTCCGCTGTCTCACCAGTGTTGTTCCATTAGCGTCCTGTGCATTCAAGTCTGCTTCGCTGTTAACCAGAGCCTGAACGTCAGCAAGCATGGCCGCCTCTTTAGCCCCTCTCGACATTCATCTATGTGGACCTGAGTTATTCCTACACACACACACACACACACACACACACACACACACAAACGTCAAAGATATTTGTCCTAATTTTGGTTTGGAAATGGTCATTAGTGTGTGCCACCTGATTTCAAATGTGACAGACACATGGAGATGTGTTAACTTTGAAAGACAAATATGACATTTTCCTTCTTTTTTTAAGAAGAAGACTACATTACTTTTAAATAAATAGAATTAAAATAAACTACAACAATTTCTGCAGCTTGGGAATTGACTCATCTTACTAACCTTGTTCAGCCATAACCATCTCCAGCAGCTCAAGGGTGGCCTCATCCTCACAGAGGTCATAGGGCATGTTGCCATCTGCATTGACAGCCAGCAGGTCAGCCCCACTAGACAGACAGACAGACAGACAGACACACAGACACAAATTTGAGTGCCGTACTGGGACACACCCTGATGT
Organism: Etheostoma perlongum; assembly: GCA_026937815.1. Classification (NCBI taxonomy): domain Eukaryota; kingdom Metazoa; phylum Chordata; class Actinopteri; order Perciformes; family Percidae; genus Etheostoma; species Etheostoma perlongum. Next base: position 13,238,569 of record CM049392.1, read on the forward strand.
GCTCAGTCACTCAAGAATATTCATACACTTGCAAAGTGTATTAAGTCAAGCTGCAGCCATATTTGCATTGTTTATGTAAACTTGTCTCTTGTCATGCAGGATCTCAGTCTATTTATACTTTTGTCTACAAATAAATTTCCACTTTGCCTGGAGATAAGGATATAGCAACATGTATCATAATACAGTTGAGACAAAACGCCACAATCTATCAGCTCATTCATTTCTACACTTTTCCACTGTAATAACAGCAGGAGAAACATTCTATGATATATATATAACAGATGCATAAATGATTCAAAGGGAAACCTCACGCCTGAATCAGGAGCTGCACCAATCCAGTGTGTCCACAGGTGGCCGCAGCATGCAACGGTGTCCACAGCTCACTATCACAGGCATTCACACAGGCACCAGCATCCAGCAGGCACTGCACTATCTCCACAAAGTCATCAATGCAGCACTGAGAATAGATGTAGATATGTATGAAAATGTGTATGAATGCAAAAGGAAGAACAGACAGCACAAAAAAGGCATAGACAATAAAACAAACAAACTATACTATAGGCATAAGCATAAAGTCAACCATATATACCTTTTCATAATTATTCATGGTAACCAATACACTGGCTTGAGTGAAAGAAAAAAAAATGTGCCTGCCTGGCCCAGCCCTCTGCTGTCTAAACAGCAAAGTTTCCAAGGGTAAAAGCAGAGTCAACTGCTTTCATAAAGAGTTCTCTGTGCCCTCAAATACCCTTCTCATGAAATTATAGTAGTATGTGTATGTGTCACTTATAAGAGACATAAACAACACAAGAGAAGTGGTCATCTGAATTGTAAAGATCTGTGTGTAGCTAAAGATTTGTGTCTTTCAAGGTCCCGACAAACAAAACACAGGAATCTTACGATGGTTCCTTCTAAATCTGACTGTGCATGTCCAGGAAAGGAATGTTAGCCTAAGCAAGTTGCCCTCACTCTTTGGTCCTCAAACTAAAATGGTGGGAATGAATCAGTGTGTAAACTAACTCAAGATAAGTTACGGTTCAGACAAAATAAAGGCAAACATTACTTGGTGAGCTTAGAGCTGTGATCGCACATTACATAATCATACACGCTATCCAAAAGATGACCTGCCTCATTAAGGTCACAAAGTGTTGGTGTTAACCTGTGTGGGTAACCTTATGCCATCTATTGCAAGGCTGTGCTTGTGTAGGCTGCTGTTGCGAGTGGATACCTGTGTATGTTTAACAGCCAGGCACTTATGCAGGCAGTGGCGTGTACAGTATGTGTGACGTTGTAGTTTTTTGTGCGCTGTGAGTGAAGTGCTTGATGAGTATAAGGGGATAACTAGGTGGGGCACATAAGTGGCACACGGCTACATTTTGATTCCCTGTCATCGCATTTGCCAGTACTGTCTCTACAACACTGTGGAGTAATGTTTGGCTACACCACAAATACATGCTGGGATAGGAGAAAAAAAAACACTCTGGGTTGTTTACAATTCTTTAAATCAATTTTCTTGGGCGGCACTAAGCTCCGAGACGGTGCCTCTGCAAAATGGTCAAGGGAAGGAACTTGTGAACTATTTAAATTAGCTGGATACATGGTTAAATGCCATTTGCTCTTACCAGTGTATCGCTGCTTACTTTGTCCACATTAATCCTCACCAATTGATCCCAAAACATTAGATAGTAAATACCGTAAACAAATTCTTGGTAAATCTTTACAATCATTTCCCGAAAAAAACAAGCAGGCTCGCCTTATTGCACAATCTAGATTACCTTTAAAACTTGCCATTTTCAGCATGTAGCTTAGTAGTTTGAAGTATGTTGTTTCCCAAAGTGAAGGGAGTTTGAGAACAGCAACATACAGAGAGCAGAAGCAGAGGGACATCCAGCGTGTGAGCCACACTAGGTGTGTGTGTGTGTGTACCTGATGTAGGGCGGTCAGTCCATCCTCATTGACCAGATCTGGGCTGACACCACTGTTAAGTAGCTCCCTCACTAGAAGCATACACAGCATTATGACTTACCACTCGGGCAGAGTCCTCTCCACATTGACATTATAGACACAAACATAACAAGACATAAACACTTGGCACATATCTGTCTGCCCACAATATATATAACAAATGATAACCATGCGGGGTGCATGTGTCTGTGTGTGTTAACTTACAATGTTAACAATAATTAGCCTTGATCCTGCAGCTTCCAATAACGCCATTGAACACAAAACACCTTTCTCGTTACAATTAAAGTGTGACGTATCAAGTGTAAATTATGTATGAAATACTTTCTTTAAATCACATTTTATGGAGCACAATGCACCAGCTGATAAGAGTTTTCTGTCTCAGGTGAGGCCAAAAGCAACACAAGACAAAAAGGCCAAAAGCAGAGGTCATATTATCCCCTGACTTTTAGAATTTGATTGGTCTAGGCATTACTGTTTTATAATAGTCTGTAATCACTTGTCATCCTGTCTTGACTTCTCTTGATTGATTTACTTACAATCCACAAGTCCACAACATTTAAGGCTCTCTTAATAGCTTTTGTCTGTGAGCGTGTGTGTTTCTACCAACCCTCGTCCAGGTCATTGCGTGCAGCGGCATCTAGTAGTGTGATTGCCGTTGGGAATCTAACTTTGGTGGTGCGTGGCTTCTTCTTATCTGCTTTGGCCCTCGACCCTCGTGTTGCATCCTTCTCCATCTGTGCCCATCCTTTCAGCTGTTGAGTGCGCCGCTTCTGGGCGTGCTTTAGGCGTTCGGTGGCACTCAGACGCCCGATGGTGGCCATTTCAGCCAGGAGCTCGCTGTGCTCTGCTGCCATGCCACCACAACACAATGAACTGTGACAGTGGCTTCTCTGTTAGTTTCTCTTAGTCCAAATGGATATTAAATATAAAATGTTTCAGGCTTCTAAGTGTATCATATACTTCCTTTATGCCTCCCAAAGAGGCCCTTCTGTAAGGCCAAACAGGCCTACGTTAGGGCCTGTGGAAGAGCACTAACAGATAATGCAGATTATCTGTAAATTTATAGACAAAGCAGCAAAAAATGTAAAGTATGATGAACCAAACAACTTATGTTGTACAGTCAAGTGACAGATATCACCATGATTTCAGAAGTAAGAAACACGTAGAATTTTTGCAATGTCTCTTTCCCATCTTTCATGATAACAACTCTTATGGTGTAATGGGGAGAAGGAGAGAGAAAGATGTCCAAAACATTATCATCCAAGCTGTGGATTGTAACCAGCTGTCAGTTCTCCCATCCATATCCACTGTTGGGCCGTGGCCAATGATCCACTGAGTGAAAAGAGAGACAGAGAGAGAAAAGAGTCAAACTATTCTCCAGGTTGGATGCTCCATCTGAGTTTATAATCCAAAGTGGTGGTGACTGTGTCCAAGATTAGATCCAACAGAGGGGCAAGTCCTTGAGAATCAATAGTGAGAATATAATGCCAGTGGACAAGAAATCCACAGGGTAGGAAGAACTGGCGAGTTTAAGCAACCGTGGGATTTACACAAGGCCTACTTTAAGGGACAGGATGCATGTCTCCCATGGTGGTGAGTTGAGACTATTCCAAAGTCAACTTATCGTTCTTGTTGTTGCACTTTTTTGGCAGGTCTTCAGAAGAAGAGATCTGTGAACGAAGGTTTCAATGATCCGTCTCTCAACAACATGTCTTCTGTGTTCAACTGTAAGCTGGGAGAGAGGGAGAGGAAAGGCAGGGAGAGAAAATGTGAGTGCTGTGTTACAGTATAATGTACACACGCTGCTTTCCTAATCTGTTATCTCCGACCCCTGAGCTCCTTCCACCTACTCCCTTCTCTCCCATTCCTCTCCTGAAGGAAACCTGAGACAGTGGAAGGCATTTCATTAATGATTGACAAACCCTGCAGCCCGACACACACTTTACTGGCATATTGGCATACACACGGGTCAAAACTGAGAGAGGGTTGTGGCGGAGAACCGGTTAAATAGCTGGTATGAGACATGTTTCAGTGCTTTAAGTACTAACTCTTTAAACTTCGCTCATTACCTTTCATTAACTTCCCAGGTGAGTTACGTGGCTCACGTACTCGGTTCTTTCCAGTTTACTCATTTATTATTTAGGCCTGGGCCTGTGAGCGCTGAGAGGAAGGTCGACTAGATGCACTCAGTGAGATAGAGAGAGTAACTGACAAGACAGTAGTCCTGGGCCACAGAGCCACTGCAGCAAGCAGCCAACTACGTGAGAAGTTGGGAGGTAGACCACAGCGTTCTTAAATCCGCACATTACACAGCAAACGCATGTAGGGTGATTCATAACAACCAGGTAGCAGTTATAGGGTTTGGATTATATCCCAGTTAACAGATTGAAGATTACATTTAATGGACTTTTCCAATGATTCTTTCTCAACAAATAAAGTCATTTGTTGACTTTTGTGCTTCATTTTGAGATTTGTTTGAATAAAAACAGATGAATTTAAAATACAATTCTAGTCTGGCCTGCTAAAACAGTAATCAAGTGGAACTTACTCTAGGTTTTTAGAGACATCTATCTTAACCAGCATCCAAGTTCATCTATTCATCTACTCTGTTTGATGGCTGATAACTGGACTGGTAGGGATGCAAACAGAGCAGCAAGTCAATACAATTGGTAGGTACAACTTTATAAAGAGTTTAAAAGTTGTAACTAATGACTTTACTATGGTTAATAAATAATTTACAAATAGTTTATAGTCCAGTTTTAAACCATTGATTGGTAATAATGCAGTTATAGATCTATTGATAATTTGTTTGTGGAGTTCACGTTCTAGAAAGCCATTAAGTCTACACTAATACATGTTATTAAATTGTTAATACATATATTTTAGTCCAGATACTTTGCAGGTTTTTCCAAAAATGCACATGGCCAATTAAAATGTTTACCTGATGAACTAAACAAATATCTAAAAAATATAAATGAAGTGTCCTGCTGGAGGAGGTCAGACAACCAGGTAATGGGATTTTTCACAATCCAGCAACACCAACACCTTTTCTTATTGATGGCTTATAACTGCATTAGTATAGTAAAGCATTAGTATAGGAGTTATTATTCATATACATCTTTTGTAAATGGTGACTTATTTAAAAGTAGTACTATTACATAAGACACTAATATTACTCAAAGAATAACATGTAGTATCTGCAGCATAACTACCAATATCTGTATCGAGCTCCAATGTTAGGATTTCCTTAGATTGAGGCCTGAAGCTCAACTCTCCCCCATAGACTGCAGGTTTACTACATGGATCAGTCATTCAAACAATACACGTGGACCTAGAATGCCCAGGATTGGGACATGGATGATGAAAGCGGTAAGGTTCATTTAAAATGCCAACAATCCATGAGGGGAGTTCTTTAACCCGTCTTCCTCCTACAGGAAAAAACATGGTGTCCAAAGTCCACGTTCTTGTTAAAGGTCAACAGGAAACATGGAAGCCTTAAGGAACAATTAAGGCTAGTCCTAGTAGCCTAACCTATTTCTGGTCTGGGTTTTAAACCACAGTTAACAAATGAAAGGGGAACATGTATTGTGGCATTTTAAGGGGCTTTAAGGGACAAAGGATTGGAGAAATAGGGAAAATATCTGCAGGAACTTAACTGCTGTATTAGTGGGATAATGCTAGACACAATCTGAAAGATCAGTGGAGTAAAGATCCCAATCCTAAATGTTACTATTGTGTGGCTCACAAATTCAACTACTCATTTTTTTTAAAGAATTAATTCTCATAAGTCTGCATTTGACTCATATTTCAGATGACTCAGACTTTATGAATATAACAAAAATGTGTTTTATTAGAGTTCATGTCAAATACAGAAGTGAAAAAATAGCTTGCAAACAGACCCGGAAATAAACAAAAACAGATTGAATCCTCTGCAACTTAAATACAACCACTTAGGTCATTTGCACGTACTATGTTGATTTGTACAAATCAGAAGATTCAATAAATCTTTACATTTTAGCAAACCAGATTCGTCCATTTCTAAGTATAATGTTTGACTGGAGTACAATAACATTTCAGATGAATGGATTATAAAAGCAATCAGTGTTAAATGTTGAAAGTGCACACAGGAATTTTAGAACATACAGGCCTCTCATTTGATGGCCTTGGATTGGCATAGCGTGCCTGATGTGGATTTGTAATATTACCTTACTTTGATGTGTAATATTACCTGTGACCATTGTGACAATAAGGGCAGCCTTTATTGGAAATATATCACGTTAAGTTAGAAGTGAATGAGATTTCTGAGCTATACATCTAAAATATACTTACTAACTGAAACGTGACACTGTTCCATTGTCTTCCTCTATTTTCTTTAAGTGCCAATCATATGATCATGACAATTAAACCGGTTTACAGGGTTTCCACCCTGACCCAGGGCATACTGCCTCACCTGACTGCAGGATCTGGGCTGATATACAGGAATCCAACTTACTTTAAAATCTAAGATCTGTGAAGTGATCATAGCCTTATTAGGATGTTAATGGCAATGCTACTACTTCTATGTAATGCTGAATTAGAGACTTTTCAATATTGCTGCTAAAAAAAAAAGTAAAGCGTTGGTTGGTGATAAGTCCTTTACATATAAAATCATTTCTGGTCCCGTGTTAAAAGCATCTGGATAATCTAAATGAAAGCAACAACCAACACAGATCTTTTCTATCTGTCAATTTGAATAATCTTTGGTCCAAATCTAATCTTTCAACCAATTTTACGGATACTGGATTTACTTGATTGACAAAAATCTCATTAAGAACTCAAGTTTTTGAGTTTAAAAACTTTTTAAGTGTTTCTCACAGAGGCTGTGTCAGCAAGCCAAGGTAGATTATACCTGTTGATGCTGGTACATTAGACGGGCATTAATCAGGCATTAGATTCTTCACAGAATGTGGGTCTCTAAAATGCTTTCATGGGTCATTGGTTAGACAAGGGGCAACACTAAATAGGCTTACATATTGCAAAACATAAGATAAAAAAAAAAGATGTTACGAGACATGCACCATTACAAGGTTGGGTAGTGACGGATTACATGTAATCGGGATTACATGATCAGATTACAAAAATAATTAACTATAATCAACTCAAGGATTTGCAATTAGATCATAAAATTGTCAAGGATTACATTTTTGATTACTTCTTTAAAATATTTAGTTTTTTTAATGATGATTTGTGGATAATGGAGTTTTATGCCTTTTTATTTAAATTGAACGTGGAAGATGACCATCTTCCTAGGACTTTGATTGAAAAAACAGCAGCAACAAAAAAATGGCACACAAAAAAACAGCATCCCCCCATGTCAGCAATGATTTTATAAGGGTAATTGGATTTGACCAACTATAACTGAATATGAATTGTATTAACATTGAAAATGTTTTAAAAACACAAAACTCAGATTTGTGTGGTTGCGTTAATTTTTTTAAGGTGCAAAATTTAAATGATTGACGGAAGCTCAGAGTAGGATATTTACAGGCCTGTCCATGTACACAAACATGAAAGACATCACATCTCAACAAGAACACAGGTCCAAATAAATATACTTATTTGTTGTTTAACTGTCAGGTTGACCGATTCCTACAATCCAGGCATCACCATCATCATCATGGAAGTACACATCTGCTTTCATACACTGTAGCAGGAAGTAATTAATAAGTTTCCCTGGACATACCTTAACAGGACTCTACTACTGTCAATATGAACCACAAACCGACTTAGAAGTGATGGACTGCAACCCACAATTTTCACCACCAAAATAATCCCGATACACAATATTATGTATCCATATGAAGGTAGTATCAAATAGGGCTGAAAGTAACAAATCTTGAGTAGTATTGTCTCTTTCAGTCAAATTCAAAAATAAATGTTTAAAAAAAAAATTATTAATTTTTATGCTATGTATAGGATCAAGTAGCAACAACTAACAATTCAAATAATTAAAAGATATAGTCCGACCAATAACTAGTTATATAATTACAATTTGGCATATCTAAACAAAATCAACAATTACCAATCAAACGCCTTAAGACCATAGCTAATGCAATTAATTGAGGTCTACCTCACTTACAGCTGCAAACTGGTAGCAAGAGGGCCTTATGCTTCTGTGTTAATCTACGCCGTGGCTGCGCAGGTACATGGAGACACGGACCTACGCTACGCCAGACCCTAAACCGTAGCCTGACAATCACCTCTCAAAAAATGTGACTGCACGTTGTGGTGACGCACGTCGCTCGGCAGTGGCTTGGTAGTAGGGCTGCACGATTATGGCCAAAATGATAATCACAATTATTTTGATCAATATTGTGATGGCGATTATTCTCACGATTATTTGTTGATTTTAACCAAAACTAATTTTATTGTCACATAGGCTGTTTATAACTGCTTTCACATCCATATTATGTTACAATCGTCTTATGTTGAAGTTGTATGTTGTATGGACATACAGCCGCAACACACGTAAATGAAATTGCTATCTGAAATAAATAGCGTAGGATATATATATATATATATATATATATTTTTTTTTTTTTAAATGTATCTCTGAGAAAGCTCCTTCACTTGTTTTCAACAATAACTGATTAAAAGAGCTAGGGAGAGAGAGGGAGTGCTACTCACAGAGAAACGGTTGACTCATTATGAATGGGTCCAGCATGGGTCGAACGGTGGATACACACGTGTGTATGAAATGTCTGTATTGGTACTGCGCTGCATTTTTATTAACTATGATATTCTGGCCATGGTTCACATCTTTTGCAGGTCCAGCAGCCTCCGTCTCACACACTGTTACTCTACCAACTGAAGTTAGTTGCATTCAATAACTTCTTCTGTGTTCTTCGCCATGGCGGCCGCTATAGCAGAGTTACCAGTGGAAACACTGGTACAAATACAGGTTTGCCCCTCATATTTAACAATATACAGCTGTGTTAATAACAATTAAAACTGTAGACAAATGTCAGAAGTGTGGGCCGGTGCTGTGTGGCATGGCTGCGCGGAGAGTAAGAGGAGAGAGAGTAGAAAGATCCAACACGGGAACGGCTTTACAGAAGAAATGGGTCATGTAACGCAAAATTAAACCATATCCATATAAACAACATTGCAGCAGATGCGAGAACAATAGGTGCAGCGGTGCGTCCTAGAGGAAAAATATTACTCGCCTGTGAGCTAACAGACGCTACCTAGCACCGCCACTGACTAGCACTGCTCACTGCTGTTGTCTGAACAACACAGACGGGACAAAATGTTGTGTTTACTGGTAAACTGGTAAACCTTGAGAAATCTGTTGAATTTTCCTCCCGTTACTCTGTCCTCTGTGACTGTCTCCATCTTGAAACTAAGCTGCGCGGTGCAGAGAACAACTCTGACTGGCTCATGCGCAGAGAGTGGTTTACGGAGCGGTAGATGCGCTATGCAAAAAAACCCGGAGCGTTCTATGAAATGACGCATTTAAAAAAAAAAAATGCTTGATCACGCAAATTTGATCGTGGGAAGTCAAAATCGTGATCGTGATTAAAATTTGATTAATTGTGCAGCCCTACTTGGTAGCGTCGCATTTCCTCTAGTCTATTGCTGCGTTGCAGACACAATTTTTAGCCTGAAAGTTACGACTTCAAGTCACGACTCACAACTTAGTAGCGTTCCAGGCACCACAAACCCTTCTAGCTAGCGCAAGCTAGCGGCTACCTACCGTTGACGTTAGCTAGCGTTAGCTGATACTAGCGATTTCTAGTTGGAGACATATTTTGGGCTTCATTTAATAAACATAACCTGTAGTAGTACACAATTGTATGTGTATTGTTTTGATTAAAATGTGCGGCATTACTTTACGTTGCCTATTTATGTCGATATATTTCCAATATTATATCGTAAACCCTCACATAATGATAACATATGGTTCCTTACTTTGGGTCAAAGTAATTAAATCAATTAAACAGTAAAAATACAAAGAAATTAACAGTGTCAACATTGTGATATTGAGATCTTGCCTCATTCATCTGTCAAATGTAGCTCTTATCAACAGTCTGTACCCTAAGGTCTAACTTGTGTGTGCTAAGCTAGCAATTCATCAGTCTCAGTTAGTTTTGTCCCTTACAAAATAAGCCCCTGCACAAATGCAGAAGGGGGAATTTGTTGGTGGCTAAACTGTGTAAGAGCCCTGTGACTCTCTGAGTCAGGCAGAGCCCAGACAGACGGGAAAAGACGAGGTGAGATCACTGATATTATACCAACTCTGGCACGGCATCACACGCACACAGAGAGAAGCCACCTAAACATGTGTCTTTGGGAAAATGTCCCTGCATCAATCTGACATTTGTTGACTTTTTCCACCTCATGACCTAACAGGAAGGGCTGTCTACCTCTGCAGAGGAATATATACTTTCATTCAACAGCTGGAATGAATAGACCAGTATTAAACACACAAACTCGTATTCATCAAGTGGGTGTTACCCATGGATATATTAAGAGAACGGTGGTGCAAAGTGTAAAAGCTTGTGCTTGAACATGCCAAAACGCAACACAAAAACTCCGCCCTGAATCCGGCTACACTGGATTTAGGCAAACAGCGCTGTGTGCTGCTTTATTCATGGATTGCCATCATGAAATAACATTGCTCAGCTGTTGTTATTTACGACCACCAGCCCAATGTGCTGTCTGATGTGACCTGCGGAACCTTCCTGTTGATTGAAACAAACAATGCTGAGTCAATGCTGCTAGATAATTCTGGAATGACCCCGTCTACTATCTGAACTAATGCCGAGTGACCTAAACTGCCTGCCTAGTATTCAGAATGTTTTTTTTTCTGTTAATGTGCAACTTAAAACTATTGTATAAAGAGAAGAGACCAAACTGTAATCTGAATCGAGAAAATAATCCTCACATTAGTTGCAGCCCTCGTGGGAAGAATAAAATGCAAATGACTGCAAAAGAGTATGGGAGGGGGATCTACTTGAGAAGAGGTGGGCACATTAAGTCCTGTCATGTGTCATGGTTTGAGCTGCTCCATATAATCACTCAGCAATCTCAGTAATGCCACAGAGTAGCCAGAGAAGGGAGAGAGCAAGGGACCATGGCAAAAAAGAGAGTTTGCATGTTTAATGAAGATATAAAAGAAGATTTGGATATTAGATATTTAGACAAAGAGACCCTGCTTTTTCTGGGGAACAGGATATGGAATAAAAGGGCAAGAGGATGTGGAGGAAAGAATGTGAAGGAGATAGAGGAGAGTATGAGGAGGAGGAGGAAGGATGGGGAGGAGACAGACTAGTCTACGTTAGTCCACTGACTGCTTTGAATCAGGAAGTAGGGTCGTGTCATGCAGGGACTAAGGTGGAGAGAAAAATAGGGATAAAGAATATTTAAACAGTGCCACACGATGGGATGACATCTGCAGGCAGAATCTCTCATATTTAAACATACACATGTGACGGTAAAGAAATGTCTTAGTAAAAAAAGAAAAACGAGGGGGAGTTTATGCACAAGAGGAGGAATGTAACAGAGAGCCAAATGTTTTTGTTTGACCTTTAAAAAAACAGCTTGGGCCATTTGACTTGTTGGAATTATCTTATCAGGAAGAAAGAAACAATATTTAAGAAATATTTTTATAATGATTAACTCAAGATGTACACAAAGTTCTGGGTTTTTGTCCTCCTACAGAATAAAGTGCTCGTTCACTTGAGATAACCTATCGTTGCCGCAATAGAAGATGCACACTTTGGATCTAAATTCCGTGCAAGATCACAAGGTTCAGTATTAAGTACAAAGTTGAAATATTAAGACTATTAAGTATTTAGGTTAATAAGTCAGCAATGCAGTGTTTCAAGTCAAATACTCTGGGTGTAGCAGTGATCATCAGAGGGAAAACAAGCACCAAGACACACAAAAATCTATATTTCTTTACTTACAACATATCTCCTTAGAAGATTAGGGTTGCAACTACTTATCAATTCATGTGTTAATTATTTTCTTGATCAATCAATTAATTGAGTGAGTTTAATTATGACAGAGAAAGACAGCAAAGCCTCACATAACCAGAAAGAATGATTGGCATTTTTGCTGAATAAATAAATGACACCGTTATCAACATAACTGGTGATTCATTTTCTGTCAAATATTTGTTTCAGTCCTACAGAAGATAATAATTGGCACAAGAACATAAGAAATAGAATAATCATGCTACAAAACCTGTTTATTTGAACTCTAGGCTCCTGTTTTGTAGAATTTACCCACCCACCATACAATATAACAGGACTATAGCACTGGGTGTCATTGGACCCATTTTACAATGACCTAGCTGAGCAGCTTGTACTACAAAAGTCATCCTGTAGATTTATGTCATCCTGTACCTCATAGTACCACTTGTTGCCCTATCACGATGCTGTGATATAGCTACTAGATTAGATATCAGAATTTGCTATGTAACTTTTTACTTTAACAGTGTGGTACGATCACTGTAAATAAAAAAGACAGCGACAACAAGCGTTTGCCGTTCATGTCCCATACTGTGAAGGATTAACTGTGAGCAACAGATTAGCTAACCTACCTAGCGATCCACCGACGGGCTCAACCTGTGATCTGACAGGAAGCAGTTCATTTCACGGTTAGCTACCTGGCTTCATTCATCGCGTCCAGGTGCAGATAAAGTTAACACCGGCGAGTTTACCCTAGCATGTTGCCTGTCTGCCTCTTAATTGTTAAAATGGTAAGAACACTTGTTGAGCAGCGATAAAGTCGGCTACCTTTGATGTTGTGTCATGCTAAGGTTACCTTAGCCTCAGGTTAGCCTACTTTTCAGCTACACGACAGCCAGAGTGCGTTGAGTGAATTAAACGTTACGTCGCCTCAACGACAATTTACTTTCACTGACACAGGTTGAACCGAGCAGGGTGTACACTATCGACGTGAAATGATAGAAAACAATGTGGCGACATCTTACCTGTTGAATTGACTGTCAGTTGTAGCTCCTGTGCAGGTCTGCGGCTGTGAAACTGAATTAGCTGCTGTCCCCAGCTCCTGCTCCTGCCAGACCTCTGGGGAAATGCTTCACCATAACAACCGGAGCTGCGCCCTCTCCTCCCGCAGGACACACTCCACCAGAGGGCGCCAAAGTCTGCAAGCTGTGGTGCTGCAGCAGGTCTGCGGGATGGATGGATATGCTGCTTTTTCCATTGAGTGTCCATTTAGTCTACTGATTTTTAAGTGGACCTAGGCTAAGTAAATACACTTTATTCAAATTGCACCTTTCAAAATAAAAAAACTGCATAAATGAAACAAAAATAAAAGGAGTAACGTGAAACCATTGGAGTATGGTTATAGCCTACATTATGGAAAATACCAGCCTATAGAGTATAGAGTATATATATTAATACAGACTCACTCCAGTGATCTGATAATGAGGGTGAGTTTGTACCACAGAGTTTGAGCCAAAACAGGAAAAAACATAATTACATTTTTATTAATAAAAAAAACTAGACTGTGGAACTTAAACATACTTACATTTTGTTGCCAGACCTTAGGGGTATTGGTGCAGAATAAGGAGTTGAAGGATCTGATATAATGGAAATGAACCATGTAGGGCTTAAAAAGTAATTAAAAAAAAAAAAAAAAAAAAAAACATTATTAGGGAGCTGATGAACTGAAGAGGCATGTTCTCTTTGTGTAGAGTGTGCCAAAAGCCTGGCTGCTACATTCCTCAACAATCAACATTTATCAATCAACATTTATTTATATAGCACTTTACAGTACAGGTATCCAAAGTGCTTCACATCAGAAACTAAGAGTAAAACAACATACCATACAACATATCATACAATAAAAATAATGAAATATATAAAACAGTAAAATCAGAAAAGGTTACATAGAAATAAGAAAGGGAAATTGTCACACCACTATTAGGTATTAGAAGCCATTCTAAGCAGATAAGTTTGGAGTTTGGAACCAAAAAAAGTGTGAATATCAGAGGGTAACTTGTTCCAGAGTCTCGAGGCAGCAACCGCAAAAAAGCCTGATCACCCCATCGTTTATACCTGGACTTTGGGACTTATAAAACCAGTTGATTTGACAACCGGAAGGACCGGTTGTGCTCACGCAGGGTTAAAATGTCAGACAAATACTCATGGACCGTTTAAGGCCTTGAAAACAAACAATAAAACAATAAAATCTTAAAATCAATTCTAAAACGCATCGGGAGCCAATGTAGGGTGTAGAGAACGGGAGTGATGTGTGCACGTCTAGATGTATTGGTTAAAAAGCAAATGTACACAAGCAATTGTTATATCACTAAAGCAAGTAAATACCAATAATCAGAAAATAATTTCTAATAGCACCCTAGCCTATATCAAGCCATGTGAAAAGGGTGTGTGTGCGTGCATAAGAGTTTGTTAATGTCAGCTATAATACTCTATATCTGGTTTGACGACTGTTTTCACAATAAACTGGCAGGGTGTGTTTGTCCTCTTCTAAAAATGTTGACAATGTACTCAACACAAGCCTGAACACATGCACCTTTAATATCCCCAGAATTAAATAATGATATATCAAAGCCAACCAACCATACAGTACAACAATTTTGAACAAAGTCGTTGGATTGTCTGGCTGGTTTATTAATCCGAAGGAAGCAGCATCTGAATCAGCTGCTAAACAGATAGAAAGCGATGACCCCGTGATCTGCTGACCCTGGCTGGACTGGCCAACCAGCAGTGACACTCTGCAGAGACACAATGAGGAAACAGCTTGGGAGCATGAGCTTCTGTTGCATCTCTGGACCTCAGGATCAGATACAATGCAGTGACTTTATAGTGTTAGAAATGTAGGAACATTTGCATGAACTGTTACCATGTGATATCCCACAAAAGACCAAAAAAAACATATAAATGCTCTTTTTTTTTAACCGATAAAAAATTCAACAGCAATGCATCTTTGTCCAGAGTACTCTAAGTAATCTACAGACTTCATTGGAACCTTTGAGAAAGTCACTATGAGTATGTGTTATTTCGGATTGTCCGGATAAACTGGGACACCATGTCTCAGAAGAGAGGCAGCTGTTGAATTTTTTAAATAAAGTGACCTTTTAACGCACTGACTACCTACATTTTTACTGCGGTGTTGGCAAAAATAGATTGAGAGACTGAGGTGAAAGCAAAAAAAAGGAGTTGCTGTTTTTCTTCATAATTTGAGGGAACCAACTCTTACAATAGAGATAGAGTGCAACATGCAGATACAAAACTACCATTTTTTCCCCACAAATGTCACTTAATTTTAGGGAAAAAAAACAAGAACATTTGATGATTTTTAATACCCAGAACATAATATTTGGGTGTTTATCATAATACTTTCTCAACCTGCTCATCACTGGTGGCATCTCAGCTACTGCAGCAGCTTTTAACTATAGCTGGTGCGGTAAATGTATTGTTCATTGTCCATGTTAAAAACTAAAAATAGTGAATCTAGAGGAAAAGTTTATTAGATTATATGCTCTTGCAGCAATAAAGCTGTGACAGCACAATAAAAACTACTCTCACTTTCTCTGTCTCTATCACAGAGGGCTAAACTTTATTCTTCCTCTCCATCTCAGTTTCAGGATGCATCCCAGGGCAGCTTAGGAGGGATTTGTCCAGACACAATCAGCCTATATGAACAGCCTTGTCCTGGATGCTATCCTATTCATAGTTTCCCATTCTTCTCATGCGTGGTTCACTAATCCAGGCGCAACCTATTAACTGGCACTCCAGTAGACAGGAAGAGATAGATTGACAGTTTGTATTTAAATCAGTGTGTTATACACCGAGAGGGCATGTAAATCAGGTCCAAACATTGCATATGATGGGTAAGGGTTTTGTCTGTAAATGTTTAACTTTCCAGCTCATTAAAAAAAAAGAAAATTGGCACTGATGTGAAACTTCATCAAATTAACGTTTTGAACAGAGAAGGCCCTCTTCAAGTGTCCAGCTTCTCACTTCATTTTGAGTGAAACCACTAGAGGGGGACACACTTTCTGACCATGCAACAGAGTGTGTGGCAACCAGAGAAGAAAACCACTAATGCAAATTGCAGCAGGTGAAGGAGGTTTGTTGCTCACTATGGTAGCTAGAAAATAAGTTCAAACAGTTTGGGTTTTACTGCAATAATTACAAAAGCTTGAATCCTCTTGGTAAGTTTTTTTTCCCACACAGGGCATTTATTTATGAAAAGATACTAAAATCTTTTCTATTTCTGCAATCTGATGAACAGAGTCTACCATTTGCCCTGTTAATTGGAAGTGAAAAACTTAAAGATGGAGTAGTCAGATGCTACTTGGTGTCAATTAAATTGAAGGTGAATACATTTTGCAGGCAGGCCACACACTTAATGTCAACATGTAAGTTAATTATTAATTTTATTCCAATTCTTTTCTTTCACTGTCTTTCTGGTGACATCTTGGTGGCACAATCACTTGATTCAAGAGTTAAATTTCATTATCTTATCAGATGTAATATACCCATTATTGAAATAAAAACACTGAGTTAATAAACATAAATAAAATGCAATGCCAGATGGGTGTAGAAAGGTACTGTAAGATGTTGATTCTTGGCTTGAGTACAGTTTGAGAGATATGTTGAGGCAGCAATTGAGGAAAACATGATTGCTCCTGTTTTAAGGTGTGAATGTCCTACCCAACGACGACACTTAGCAGCTTGTAAGCGCCAGAAAACCCACACATGGTGTTGAATAGCCCCCGTATTTCCTCACATGCTAAGCAGCTTCTTGAGTCAGGAACAGTCTCCAACTTGCCAATGGGGTTCCTCCTAATCCAACTTGTTTTCACTGTCTTGCTGGGAAGAAAGCGTTTGCACATTAGCACTACGTTAACATGAACAAAAGACATGCATTCCCGAAACTTAGTCCTTCAACAGTGAATAGTATTCTGCATAGTCACAGAGAGACCATACTGTGCGTAAAACACCCCCGAATGTTGCGCGCTCTCAGCAACAGCATAATATTCCTAAATTATGTATTCTGCTTCAGATGACCAATACCAATTTGTACATTTTCCTCAAAATAGAAAAGTTTTTTGAGGGGTGGCCATGTGCATGGTTGTCTCTCTGGAATAATTCTAACCTGCATTAGAAATAGCCTATAGTGACTTGTTTTCTTTCAATGTATTCCTCACGATCTAAAACACTTCAACATGATTTAAGACCGATGTATCCTATCAAAAGAAATGTATCCTTAATGATTCCATTACTGTTTCAACGTTTGTATATTAGCCATTCCTCATGTATATTGCTCACCAAAAATTGTTGATTGCATGTAAAGCTTCAATCGAAATTAGATCTTTCTTGAACCCAGCCCCCACCCCCCACACGTTTTACTTTTCGCCTCTATACGCCCAAGTCTCACTCTCAAGAGAAACGTCTTCATGATTTAATATCTACAGGCAACATGATACGTGGATTAAACGTATGAAGATGTTACCCGTGACTCTGGAATTGTTAAAACAGAAACGTAATTGTTTCAAGTGTATTGCCTACGCCAAATACGCACTTAATACTTCAGGTCTTTGTGCGTAAATCCTCTAAGCACCGATTCCAGAGCAAACTCTCTCTGAATATTTGCGTTGTAAATGGCATGTTGATATTATCATAAGGGTTATTCACAGGTTTACTGTCTCTTTCTCGCCCCTCCTCGTACACAGACCCTCCCTAGCCCCCCGGGGCGATCAGTCATTCTGCTCTCAGATAACGCGTCATTCTCCCCACGATTACGCAGCGGGATTTACATGAAACTGTTAATTGTTTGCTCTTCAAATAGAGTCAGCCTGGAGCCAGCAGTCTGCCAGAAGTTAAGGACCGACTCTTTGACCTCCCTCCCCCTCTTCGTGCTCCTTTCTGAACGTGCGGACCGATCTCCCCCCCGGCTGATCAGCATGACAAAGCACTGGCCGGAGCAGAGTCTCTTGGCACCACCCGCTCTGTCCCACCTTGGAGAACATCCCGATCATCAACTTGACTTCCACAGAAATGCGCAGAATATTTTTCCACCCAGCGGTGTAGCTCGGAGCTCTTCAGCTCAACATTGGCCTTTCCACCTGGCTCGGATGGTTCCCCAACAGTTGTCGCGCTTGGAGAAACCCGCAGCGCGCCCCGAACATCTCACCAGTGCCAGGGCATTCATGGATACAGCCGTGCCGCCGGACTCATTGTACCCGAATCCTCAAGATGCCCACTTCAAACAGGAAGGCATTATCCAGGACTCGTGTAACAGTGAACGGGAGAAGAGTAGCACGAGTGGTGGGAAGAAAAAGAACTATCAGCGGTATCCAAAACCACCGTACTCGTACCTCGCTATGATTGCTATGGTCATCCAAAGGTCGCCAGAGAAGAAACTGACGTTATCTGAGGTAAGAATGAATTTAGATTGCTCACATGTTTATATGCGTCTGTGTGCCCAGTGCTTTACTTGAGGAAATTTGGATAGAGGTGGCGCATAGTGTTTTACGCACGGTGCTGCTTATAATGTTCACTTTATTTCAGCACTATTTTATTGAAATAAATCTCAGATGAAATACAAGAGTATATGTCTATCACGAAAGTCAGTAGATTTATCAGATCAGAGTATTTGTTACTTTTACTATTAAATATATCGTTAACACACAATTTACAGTTCATGTAAAGTGACACAAAACAGCAGCCTCACGGTGACACTTGATTGACCACCACTTCTTCCATTCTTGGTTTGCTTTGATAAGGTTGTCTGCAGTGAAACCAGACACCGATCTGTATCAGAAACGTGATAACATAGCGATATAGGCCTACAGTGCACGGTAAAATCATGTTTTAGTTGAGGTTGTTAAACTGTAAACAAACTGCCCATACAAAATACATTATATTGATTATCTAGTATTCTTTTTAATTCAGTAACAATGTTTTAGTAAAGCGTACAGTATGCGTAGTTGGCGTTCACTTCTGCAACGATGTACTCAGTTACACTAACTCGCCATACGTCATATCAGTGTGAATTTAGACAGAATTGGCCCACAGTGAAGATGAACATCTTCTTCAGACAGCCATTCTGACATTTTTGTTTAATTTCTAGATCCTCAAGGAGATCAGTACTCTCTTCCCATTCTTCAAAGGAAACTACAAGGGATGGCGAGATTCTGTGCGACACAACCTCTCCTCTTATGACTGCTTTGTAAAGGTATGTACAAACTGGGAAACAATTCCATGGTTAAATCCCCATGTTGTCTGTCAGTGGGCTTGTTGGAAAGAGATCACAAAATGAAAGGTTAACATTTGCATTGCACTCTCCTGAGTTGAGATTAGTATATGTCTTTAACCTTTTTATAGAAATACAATCTGAGGGCGTTTGGAATGATTGTTAATGTCAATCCTGCCGGGCTAGGTTCTCAGACCCAAGGGCTCATCTCACTGTCCATCCCCCCTTCACCTGTAGGTGCTGAAGGACCCGGGGAAGCCTCAGGGCAAAGGCAACTTCTGGGCGGTGGAGTTGAGCCGCGTTCCTCTGGAGCTCCTCAAGAGACAAAACACGGCTGTGTCTCGCCAGGATGAGACAATCTTTGCCCAGGATCTGGCCCCCTACATCCTGCAGGGACACAAACCAGAAGCTGAACCACCACCTGCCCTTCTCAGCCCCCACCCAACCATGCGCTCAAGAAACCCCTCCCCAGCACAGGAGGACTTGTTCCGACCCAAGCTGGACTCTTCCTTCGCCATCGACTCTCTGCTACACAGCCTGCGGCCACCTAGTGCCTCCGGGGATGTAGATGTGTCTAGCAGCGACTGCTGGGGCAAGGTGGAGCGCCCTCGGTCTTCACCACCTCTGCGGCCTCGCTACGCCTCCTCTGCCCGTAGTGCCTCGGCCAGCTCTGCCAGCCCAGCCTCCACCTCCTCCTCTGATGAGGAATGGAAAGGGATGTCCCTGTCTGGGAAGCATGTTCCCCTTGATGGTGAGGCTGGGTCAGATGGTTATGAGGACTACAGACCGCCACTCCACAAGTCCGCCCGACGGGAGACCGTTGCACCTCCATGGGAGCTTCCCACCTCCTACGCTAAATATGCTCCCCCTAATGCTGTTGCCCCACCCAGTATGCGGTTCAACGGAGGACCTCTAATGCCACTGCATGGAGGACTTCCTCTTTACAGCTATGGCAGCTCTCCTGTGGCACCTGGTCACTTCTTAGGTCATGCGTATTGGCCCATCCTCCCCAGCGGACGAGTTTCTGTCCAAGCCCCTCCCCTCATCATGGACCTGGACAACATGTTGCAATCTGTGCCTCCAAATAAGAGTGTGTTTGATGTGTTGGTACCAACAAATCAGAACTCTCACCCACATCATCAACCACCCAGTCAGTACACCCTGCAGAATGGGCCTCCCCTAAACAGGTATCCTCAGTACTGACTCTGAAATACTGACTTGTTTCCTCAGACTGATCCATACTGTCACTCAGAAATGCAGACGCTAACCCACTAGGATGCAGGAAGAGAGGTTTAATCAAGATCCCAGAGGGAAACACATTTCTGCTCAAGCTCAACAAATGTTGACTGTTTAGGATGCAAAAAGGGCGTTGAACTACAGACAGTGTAATTGATGGATTGTTTTTAAAAAGATGAAAAGTCAGTGTTGACTTTTTTAAATCAGGGTTTTTAAAAGCAAACACCTTATTTCTCATTAATGTGTGGAGTATTACATGGTTTCACTGGATAAAATGTACCTCAAACAGCTATACAACTAAATAGGTATCTACCTCAGGATTTCACTGAAATGGAGTGTGTATTTCTACAGGCTCTTTGCACTGCAGGTGTTTTAATTGGCATGAATGTGTTTTGTTACACAATTATTTTGCATGTTGTCTAGTTATTGTGACTGCTGAATGTAATGTTGGATTTAATCTTGAATTTCACAGTCGTGTGAAAAATGAGTGATGAGCTGGACATCGTAATATATAGGATTTTTAGGGAAACAACTTTCATCTTTTTAGTCAGGGTATGTCTGTATGCACAGATCAATGTGTATACACACTCGTGTTCTTTTTGAATTTTTTAGTTTGTTTGTTCAGATGGTGAAATACAGGACGGGCTGTTTACCGTAATCTTAAATGTCAGTCTAGACTGTCTGTGTTGGTCTTACAGCATATTAAACCAGTATCTACCTCAGGTTTTTAATGGACTGGGACATGTTTCCTGTTTGCACTGCCGGTTATTTGCACTATTTTTGTGTCATTATGATCATCTTCCAAAGGACAATGCTTATAAATGTCTGCCTACCTCAACAGGTGAATGTTTTGTAAGTTGTTTTTTTTTTTTGTTGTTTTAACTGTGTTCTTGTTAAACGTTTATACAGTACTGAGCTGAAGTTTAAATATCAAAAGAAGGGTATGTTGAACAGGGTATGTAATAAAATGCTGTTTATTTTTAACTGTGCTGCTGATTGTTGTATATGGCAATACGTCAACTAAAACTGCACAATCTTATGTTAATTTATGTTAATTTTGTATGGTATTTGTGTTTGTACATGTGTGACTCTATCATTTATATGTTACTCAGTTTTAGCATGTTTGTTCAGATGGCTGTTTAGTCCTGGTTGGTTTATTTGCTTGACCTTCCATGTCATTAAAGCTGGACTGTAGTTGTTCAGCACAATTCAACTCACAGCTGTCTTAATGTTAGACATAAACAGATTGTAACAGGATTTCTGGGTTCAGTGTTAAACTACAGTCACTCTTTTGCATTCTTAGTGGCAGTTAGGATTTGACCATTTGCACAAGGCCTTACATGGTTCTTGTTTAATTTTATTGCAGTCAGGGTGGCATCTTTCCTCCATGGTAAATACAAGCTCTGAATTATCATGGCAGCTACATAGAAAAAGTCACTTTTATTTCAAACCCTTTGAGTGTAATGGTTTCATGAGAAACTTTGGCCAACCAGCTCAATCATCTTTGCTCTATAGTCATTTGGTGCATAAATGTAAAAGTAGCAATACTACAAAGTACTTATATTCCATTACAAATGTGTAAAAAGGTAAATGTACATGTAGGTACCAAAAGTAAAAAACCGTAAAGCAGAATCAAATGTCCCCTGTGAGTGTTATACTATAATACATAATTAAATGACTGTTAATGACAAATTAATATGTAAACATTTTACTGTTGTGGCTGGTTATAGTGGAACTAATTTGACAATTGTACATTTGTTGGGTAATTTAACCTGCACAATGTCAAGTTATATGGAATGATCTCACGTTAGGTTGAATCTTAATATGTAAAGTAACGAGTAACTTCAGCTGTCAAATGTAGTGGACTATATAGTGCAAATATTTCCATTGGATTACATGTATTTAGCTTAAGCTATTATCTTATCTTCTAAAATGTAATAAAATAGAAGTTTTAAAGTAACAAGTTAATTTAGGGAATACCTGCATGTTTAAAAAATGTACTTTACGTAACTGCCTAACTACAGGCTAGTTCAAACCTTCACAGAAATTGAAAATGTTTCACAAGTGGGGCGCTGAAAAGTTTCTTTCTGGCAGAAGTTTTGTATTTGCCTAACAGTTGCACCCTCTGTTTTCCCGTCCTACAAAAGTCACTGGGTGCTCTATGACTCTGTAAGCATTTGCATTAACTGGATATTTACCTTTACGAATAAGGACCTTCTCGTGATCCAAGCTTGATTTTCTGTTCACACAGTCTCACATTCTCCCATAATGAGAGCACAGATCCTCAATACCTAAAGCTGACTATTAGCCAGCGGATGGAGTGTAAAGATGAAGAGATTGTTCCAGGCAGCAGCAGGGGGTGAGTCTCAAATCCTCTTAGTATGATAGATTGTTTTACCAAAGGAATGTTCTATAAACAAGTAAACTTTGATCCATAGCCCATTGCATTACACACACACACACATGCACGCACAAGCAGCCATCAGCCTCCTGCTGCTTCCACTGTTGTGGCCACTATCTCTTTATCAGCTGCCTATGCATGCCTGCACTCCCTCACCATCCTTCCTCCTCTCCTCCCTGATCATTCCTGACCAAAAGATGGGAGGAGGGGACACCACTTAAACAAGGACATGTCCCCCTCCCCCAAACACACACCCACCCATTCTGGACTCCAGTGTGACTGTCAATCATGCATTTAAATTTTTCAAGTCCCTGACCAACTGCTTACATGTTAAATATCTATGAATGAGCCAAATCAATGTTGATGGATAACTTGCCTAAACAACCCTTTAACAAGGAGATAAGACTGACATTACAAAACGGATATGGTATGGAGAATGCCTCAAAAAATAAATCCCATCTGCTACATTGTGAAGTTCACAATATGATTTAATAATCTTTGCAACCATTTCACATAATTTCTACATACTCTCTTAACCGATTCCCCTTGTCCTACACTCTTAAAATACTGTGAACAAAAAGAGAATCTAATTAGTAGAAATGGGCTTTATTTGTCTGTCCTGTTAAAATAACAGAAGAACAGTAACCGTTGTGGCTTTATGTTGTTAGATAAGTGGTCATTCCAGTTGAAACTGATTAGCAGCTGCTTCACTTGGTTGGCTTTTTTTCCTTGCACAGGACATTTCAGTTGGAAAAATACACACTCTGTTTTACCTTTAAATGTGAACACTGGGACATGATTATCAAAATGGGACTGTAAAACTGCTGAGGGTTACTCAGAAAATGATTCAACTAACAAGTGGCAGGTAGTTGTCCTTCATAAGTAAAAAATACAAATACACAATCACCATTTCTGTAAATGTGCCAGTGTTAGCCAGTTGGCTAATTTTCAACCGTAGTCCTTTGGTTAGGACACTGATTTTACAGTAAAACAGTAATGTTTAGTTGTAGCGGTTGACTACGATGATAGATAAGTGTTTCTAGTCTAAATCTAAAAATCTTTTTCCCCTTCTAACTTTAGCATGTTCCTTCCTCATTCAGTATTATGCTGTTCCCACTGTTTTCTTCGATCATTTTAAATAATCTTTCCACCTCTCTCTCTGCTGGAGTTCCTGTTATTTCCGTACCTCTTTCATTCTTCTCCTTTTCTGGGTTGTCTGTTAACTCTCCCTCTCTTTCTTATTTTCTTTTCACACTCCCTCTTGTGCCATTCGGTATTCAAAGACGCTGCCTCTCTCAGGGAAAGATTCATTCAAGCGCCTGCGCTTCGTCTGGGGTCCGTTCGCATCCTCCTCTCTTCCGTATCCCCCTCCTCCAGGGGTGTAGAGGCAGAACATGTCCTGTAGGGGGAGACACACAGCCAGAGAGTGGAATCCACTCACTAATCACTTTATACTAACAGTTACCCCATTACAATTCTAAAGGATTAACCAATGTGTATTCGGATTAGGTTGAGAGTGCTGGACCATATTTGAAATATACATAAATTACATTTTCAGGCTAGTTTACAAACAAGTTTTCTTTTGTGCCTCATTTTCACAAGACATAAGAGACTATTTAACAAACTGCAGAAGTTATTTAATAAAGAAGTTCATAGTAATTTAGCACATATTGTCATGTTTGAAGTCATCTAAATATGTTTGCTGTCAGGTATATTTGATAACAAAAGCATAGTGATGCAAATAACACTTATGTTGGAATGGAAACTATATTTTTTCATGCAACATATCAAAATTCACTTTAGTATTACTATGGTTAATTATTATTTTTCTATGTTTTGGGCATTTTGGCCTTTAATTGATAGGACAGTTGTAGACAGGAAAGGGGGAGAGAGAGAGGGGGGAGACATGCAGCAAAGGCCCACAAGTTGTATTCGAACCCCAGGTCCCTGCAGTAAGGACTGAGCCTTGGTTCAAAGGGGTGCACACTCTACCAGGTGAGCTACCAGGGCTCCATCTATGGTTAATTCTTGATAGTATTTCTTTCACACATCTTACCCCGGGCTGAAGGCTGACGCTGGTTTTGGCTCCCAGGTTGAGGACTCGGCCGTCTGCTCTGTGAAGCAGGTTCAGTCCTGCTGCTCCGTCCTCACCACCTAACCAGCAGAGAGAGGTTACACAGGACAGAGTGTAAACAGTACAAGAAGAAAGATGTCCCCAGTCAATAAGCAAAATGCTTTTGGTTTTTAAGAAAATGGTTTGCAATACTATTTTTGAGGGCTACAAATGTAGTTAGTTTTCTTGTTTCTTTACTTGTATCTTGTTTTCCTTTCCTTTACCTTTGAGGTGGGTAGATTTTAACAATGTATCCATAAGCCCATAGAATAGGCATATATGAGCTTCAGCCTAATCCTTTCAGTCACTGTTTACTGTTTTTATGATGACTGAATAAAACTACTACTATCATTTCAAGACCAAATAATAGAAAAACATGAAAATGGCTGATTAGGACTTTTGACGGCAGGTTTAAAGGGTCCGCATTTACCCTGCAGGCCGTAGGGCCGGGTGGATCGCCTCTCGGTCAGAACAGACAGAACCACCGTGTTCCTGAACAGAAGTTTCCGCATCACACCGTCTCCACCACTGTATTTTCCTGCACCTCCTGAGCCGGGTCGCAGAGAGAACTGCTCCAAAATGACTGGATACCTGAACACCGGATGGACAACAGCAACATACAGATCAATACTATTAGAAACATTATTATTACTGGACACCAAAACTTAAATCCATGTCTGACCTCTTCTCCAGAATCTCGGGGTCAGTGATGCGGGTGTTGGTCATGTGACTATGGACCCCACTCCGCCCGTTCCAGCCTGGTCCCGCCCCTGCTCCCCCCGGCAACTGTCTCATAGTAACCTATACTCTCACTGCCAAATGAAATGTTGTTCATGCAGCCCTGATGGAAAGAGGAAAAGAAGATAAATAAGAAAATAACAAAGAAATCCTATACATAGATCAATTTACCAATTAAGATGTTTAGTGCTTTATCATAATTAATTTGGCTAAACTACCAGAGAAGGATTTATTTTTAATGTACAAAACCAGTTTTTCTTACCTGCGAAGCAGCGCACACCTCAAATGCCCTAAAGATGACATCAACCACTCTCTGGGATGTGAGGACATTTCCTCCAACCACAGCTGCATTCTGGGAAGGCTGAAGGATTGAGCCAGGGGGTATGATGACTTTGATTGGTGCAAGACAGCCCTGGATATGAAAAAGAAAAGAAAACGAAACAACTGAATATGTAAATGAATATCATTTTTTAAGCATTCAAATTCATTTTCAAGTGCAGGAAAAATTACAAAACAATCCTTAAACATAAAACTTAAAACCCACCCAGGACTCCTAGAATAAACCACTTTACCTGATTAAGGGGAATGTCCTGTCCGACCATGCAGCGCAGGCAGTAGATGAGGGCAGAGAGGGTGATGGCGCGTGGAGCATTGCAGTTCCCCCAAACCTCTGTTCCCGTCCCTGTGAAGTCAAACACCGCACTGCCCTGTGGTGATGGAGATTTTAAATAAATTGATCAGTTCATTGTGCAAGACAAAACGTTTGGATTATCACGAGAGAATTCTCCCTGCTCACCTCTTCTTCACTTATCTGAACCTGCAGTCTGATTGCGGTCCCATCATCCATGAAATCTTCTGACTCCACCACCAAGGAGCCAGTCTGTTGCCGTCGACGACGTGCAAAGTCTCTCAGCATGTCCCTCACTGCCAGCTCTGCATTACTCTGAAACATAAACATTATTAAGGCTGTAGCATCGCAACACCAGCAGTACTAACTATTACTACTTTGCACAGTAACAGTATTTTGTTTTTCTTCTGTCCCTTGCAGCCATAGTTACCTGAATGTATCCCATGTAGGCCTGGACCACAGCTAACCCGTAGCTGTCAATCAACTCCCCCACCAGCTGAATGCCTCTCTGATTGGCTGCCACCTGAGCCCGCAGGTCTGACAGGTTGTCATGGAGATTACGAGTCCCAGAGGAGTCTGGGTACAGGGCCGGAGCCATCAGAGCTTCAGTTACCGCTGATATGGAGATAGAGAGAAAAGGCAAGAGAGGAATCCAGTGGGGGGAAAAGAGACAAAGAGAAAGGAATTATGGGAAGTAAGATTGGATAAAGTAATGTGAATGTTTAGTGAGATAACTGAAACAAACATGTGGGAGTCATGTTGATTTCTCAGATCTTCTTACAGGACCATACTGTCTGGTGGTTTTGCATGTTTTAGCTCATTAACTATACACTCAAGATAATTGTTGACTTTTTCCCAAAGCATGCAGTAAGTTTTTAGATATCAGCCTTCCAGCCTCTAGTTTGCATTCACTTCAATATGCAAAATAAGTATGATTAAAGAGAAACCTTGCGCAAGTTGAGTAATTCATCCACCACCTTTATTTTTCTTGTTAAAAAGGTCCCATGGCATGAAAATTTCACTGTATGAGGTTTTTTAACCTTAATATGTGTTGCCTCAGCCTGTCTATGGTCCCCCAGTGGCTAGAAATGGTGATAGGTGTAAACTGAGTCCTGGGTATCCTGCTCTGCCTTTGACAAAATGAAAGCTCAGATAGGCCGATCTGGAATCTTGCCCCGTATGACCTCATAAGGGGCAAGGTTACCTCTGCTTTTCCCGCCCAGAGAATTTGGCCTGCCCATAAGAAAGAGAGAGACATCATGGCTTTCAAATGAGCAAAGTGGCAGTTGGTCAAGGCCCCACCCCCACCTTTATTCTTGGGTCACCTTCCTCCTCCCTTACCCTCTTCCTGGAAGACACCACCAGTGACCAGTTTAAAGGAAGTGAAGACGGCCCCCTCCTGCTGAAGGGAGGTGGAATGGGGGGGCATGGAGCCCGGAGTGATGCCCCCAATGTCAGCATGATGCCCCCTGCTGGCTACAAAGAACACTGGACTGCTCACCTCTTTTCTAAACACCTAGGGGGGAAAGGTGGACCAAAAACGGATGAAAGTAAAAGGTATGTAGTGGGGGAAAAAAGATTGTTAATGAGGACAGCAAGAATGCGTAAACAAAGATTGACTGACAGACCGGAGTGATGACTGTGAGGTCTGGGAGATGGCTGCCCCCAGCACATGGGTGGTTACTCAGAATCACATCGCCTTCTTTCAGCTTGTTCCCCAACGATCTGATCTGCACAGAGAAGAAGAAGAAGAAGATCCTTTGTGTCACAGTGGGGTGTTTCAATAGTGTGTCCAAACTCAGAAGGTACACTTCCTGCACCTGGTACTGGACGGTCTCTTGCATGGCCCCCAGGTGGACAGGGATGTGTGGCGCATTGGACACTAAACCACCGTCCGGTCCGAACACAGCGCAGGAGAAATCAAGACGTTCCTTGATGTTGGTGGAGATGGAGGTTCTTTGGAGTACTCGACCCATCTGTTCTGTAGAGGAAGAGAGGTTGAACCCAACTAAGCAAGTTAATAGGAAATTAATAAAACCCTCTTTAAACTTCACACCTTCATTTTCTGCCTGCCTTCTCCTAGTTTCTCCCCAACAACCTTTCACTCCTTCCTCATTCTCGCCTCTCTGTCCTCTCTCCTCTGTTGTGTACCTGCTATGCTCATGAAGCGGTGGGAGAAGATGGAGAGCTGCACAGTGTTGAGCTCAGTGCCCAGGGAGCAGTGAGGGTCAGAGCCTACAGTCATAGTAACATCTCCCCCTTCTGTCAGATGGGCCTCACAGCACGGCTCCACCAGGATGGTACTGATGGAAGAGAAAAAGAAATACATTTACACACGCACAGATGTTTAGACAGGGTAAATACAGGCCTGTTGAAGCATTTTAAAAGGCTCAAAAAAGACCTAATTTACTTTAAACTTAACCCAGAAAAATAAAAAGTACATTGAAAATTTTTTAGTATGTAAGTGAGTTAAGTATTGAAGCAACAAAACAAAATGTAAAGCCTTTAAAACTGTACTACAAATTCAAAGGCACCATTTTACAGTATTTAATAAATTTTAATGTCCTGAAACATTAAAGTAAAATTAAGAATAGCCAATACTATAATAAGATATAGAAAGAAAAATAGTAAGGCCGTCCCAATGAAGTTTCTATGGATATGATCCAGAGACTTACATTAGATTTACGTACATGTTGATTGGCACACCTTATTTTTTCTGATCCTGCTTGAACCAAATGATACAGATATTTAGGATTGGCTCTGCACATCTTTAATAATTATGTTTTCATTGATGCTTTTTGAAAGCACAGTAAAGGGTAAATGCCTGCCTGTTTTTGTCAATGATGATGGCTGGTCCCTGGATGCTGTGACCACATGGCAGCTCCTCCCACAGATACACACCGGTGTCCAGGTAACCTTCCTCAAAGTAACACTTGGTCATCTACAGAGAGGGACAGAGATTGCCACAACGTAAATGTTTTCAGATCAAAAAGTCTCATTACGTTAAGAACAAATAAATCCATAAATGTTTTCATTATTATCTATAATGGAAATTTAATGTTGATGGAAAAGATGCAGGCTTCAACAAGATGGTTCTATCATTCCCCTGGTCTAAGTTATAACATAATGGTGTTTACATGTATATGACATGTGCAGCTGTGTGTATGTATAAGAGAGTCTGTGTACCGTGATTGGTTTGGCCTGTCCGTGCCTCATCTTTGTGTTGTACACTGATTTAATACCAGATTTCCCACAACCCCTCACTCTGATGTCATCAACCATGATGGCTCTGTCTGGGATAGTGAATCCAAACTCCTTCAGATAACTAAAGAGAAAATATGTGCAGTGATTAAGGTTAGAGAAACTTTAAAAGCCATGAGTAGTGTAAACAAATGCCAGCTCCAAAGTTTACTGAGCTTATCTTGGAAAAATGACACATTAACTTGGTGTGTATGCTAAAAACCATGTAAACAGAGGGCACAAAAAAGCAAATGTGAGTAATGATTTATAACTTAGTACACGATTTAACTAACAAATCATTAAGCAAATGAGTGAACATAGAGCTAACCGTGTGGTAAAGGCACTGCAGAAGTCTCCAGCTAGACAGGTCTGGGTGTTGCTGGGGTAACCGGCAGCAGTAACCATGAGAGCGCAGTCGGTGCCCTTGTAACGCAGGTGAAGGAAAACCTCGGTGGTAATCTGACCGCTGAAGAGGACAAGAAACACAAGGCAGCATCATTGCATCATTACTTAGTGAGTGTAGCAGTAAAAAGGTATGGGCTAACACCTGGAGAGGTTGAACCCCAAACCATGCAGTGTTTTGTGCGTGCTGACCTAGTGAATCCACGTGCACAGAGTGTATCGTGGCAGCGTTTTATGAGCTGCTCCACCCTCTGATCAAGTGCGCTGAAAGAGTGCTGCTCGTACTGCAGCGAGCATGGCTCCTGCACCTCCTCCACCACGTCAGCTAGAGCCAGACCATAGGCTGACAGCACGCCGCTGTATCTGCAACACACAAAACACACATTACAGCCAAAATATTGTACATGAATACATACACACACACAACATAGAAAAACAAGCTATCCCTCTTACTTGTGTATGAAGACAGTCTTCATCCCCAGGGCTCGGGCAATAGCACAGGCATGTTGGCCACCTGCACCCCCAAAACATGCCAACACATGCTGAGATGTATCATGGCCCTTAGCCTGTGGAGGTATTGGAGGTGGTGTTAAGTGAGAGAGTGACAGAGTGAGGGTACGAAGAAAACAAAAAACATTATTTTAAACTGTTTAACAACCAAACATTCAGCGTACTATTTCACCTGGAGCTAAGGCTTCAAACCCCAATATACTGTACCTGTGTCAGCGCTCTGATTGGCCGGCACATGGCCTCATTGGCAACGCGAATGAATCCCATAGCGACCTCCTCCATGCTCATCTCCGATGTGCTGTTGTGTGAGTGGTTGGCACCATTTGTGCTAACCTGTGAATGAAAACAAATTTTAGCCACATTATTAACACTCCCTTATAGCATTATTGAAGATTTGACACACTACTCAAAATCTCAGTAAATATCCGTGCCTGTGATTGGTTAGAAGACAAGAAGAGGTTGATCTCTTGGGTCAGATGATGGAAATGCTTCATGGTTTCTTCCAATGACAGTGGTTCGTTCTCCCCTGGCCCAAAGATCTTTGGGAAGAAGGAAGGGAGGAGTCGACCCAGGGCTAAGTTAGCATCGGTGACAGTCAGTGGGCCGCCTAGGAAAATCCCAAAGGTAATCAATATCAGGTTTTTGTGAATTCCAAGAATTGTTGGGTCCTTGTAAATTATAGTGTGGTTTAGACCTACTCTATCAGTAAAGTGTCTTGGGATAACTCTTGTTATGAATTGATACTATAACAAAATTGAATTGAATTGTATGATGCTTCACTAGGTGTTTCAGTCTTGTATTTTTGTGTATGATGTAGGGATGTAATGATTATCGGTATAACCGAAAACAATTACCACTTTCATTTAAAATACCATTATTATCACGGTGGATTACCACGGTGTGGAAACTGTGTGTTTAATCCTTCCCAGCTTCAACTGAGTCTCCTGAGGTTGCCGGGCACACTGCGTAGCCTACAATGTGCGTTTCTTGAAGTTGGAATCATGGCGGAAAGAGGAGATGACAGCGATCAGGACATTTATCAGCCCTCTAGGAGGACAAAGTCTGAAGCATGGGCATAATGTGGTTATTATAAGAATGCCAAAGGACAGTTGATTGAAGATAGTTATCCTGTCTGCAGAACGTGCAGGAAAAAAAGTTGCTGCTAAAGGCACTGAACACACTTTTAAAAATACTGTGATAATATGAAAAACCGTGATAATTTTTCACTATAACCGTGAGGTTAAATTTTCATACCACTACATCCCTAGTATGATGCTTCACTAGGTGTTTCAGTCTTGAAAGCACTGAAGATTATGTCTGAAATGGAGCTAACCACTTCCCAGCTGTCCTATAGGGAACATCAGCAGGAAGTCAGAGTCATGTTTCTTTTTGTTAGCACACAACCCAGTTGAGAACTATGAGGCAAGCTTCAGTTATATCATCTGAAACTTGGACTTTTGCCAATATCCAACCTTCAGGCAGCTAAAATAGATAATAAATCACGAGGAGGAGGAAGAAAACAGGACACAGGAACACAGAAGCCTTGTTTTTCCTGACAGCTGGATTTAATGATTTAAAGAGTATGCAAAACCATTAAAAGGTGATCCAGAAAAGTATAGTTTACCATCTACCATGTCATGGGAAGAAGAAATCACAGTAATGCATTGAGAAAATTTGGAAAGAGTAAAGCAGAATCAAAAGGGAGTTATGGTAGTATTACCTTTTCTGTAACAGGCTGGCCCTGGATGGGCCCCTGCAGACTCTGGTCCAACCACAAACATCCCTGATCTGAGAGGGAAGAAGGAATAAAGGAAGGAGAGAAAACAGAAAGGAGAGAGGTCACATAACAGGGGGAAAAGGGAGAACATAACAGTTGAATCTTGATTCAATTCACAGAAATGAGGAGCTACAGAGCTCCGACTAACAGACCTGAAAAAGAGTCGTGATCCTCCGCCTGCTGCCACAGTGTTGATGTCCAGCTGAGGAGCCTGCAGGGTGACTCCAGCCGTGGTAGCCTCAAACACGTGTTCATACTGGCCAGCATACCGACTTACATCAGTGGATGTTCCTGGAGAGAAAGACAAGATAGTGGTAGTCAAGAAGTGAGCATTTATTCTGTGTAAAACACAAAGATTTTTTCTTTAATCTGTAATTAATCTATGCACTTATATACTATTTGTAATACGTGTACGTGAAAGTCAGAAATAAGAAATAGGTGCAACGTCGCATGTAATACAATTTAAATGCACAGTAAATGGTGGAACAAAATACTACTAAACAACAGCAATGTTCCTCACATAGTCAGTTACTGCCCAAGGTATCCCTCAGCATCCCCTCAGCAAGTATCCCTCAGCATCCCCATACTCACCACCCATGTCAAAGCCAATCACAGGTTTTTTTTCCATTTGGCTGTATGAAGTGATGGCATATCCCACCACACCCCCTGCTGGGCCAGACAGAACGGCCCGTGAACCACAGAACTGCTCCATTGGAGTGAGACCGCCGTCAGACTGCATGAACAGGACATCCACATCCTAAAACAGAGGGAAATGAGAGATGGAGGAGATGATTCCAATGTTGAGATGAAACAGGCTCTTGAATTGACCCCCAGCTGGAAGGTTTATCTGGAAAATCCTGCTTGTGATCTGTAGGGTGGAGGCCATGAGTGACCCACTCACAGCTCTTTAAAAGAATAAGCACACACAAAAGAAAATGTGGTATTTTGTAATAACACAATAACAAAGAAGAACACACATATTGATGTGAGAAACACACCTTTAGGCCACCCTTGAACCCAAAGGTAAAGCCTTTTAAATACTGATGAATTTTGGGTGTGAGGTAGGCATCAGCGCAGACGGTGTAGCCCCGAGGCACCGCCCGCACCATGGGCATAACCTCGCTGGACAGAGACACCTGGGTGAAGCCCAGACGACGTGCTAGGGCGCCCACTGCTTTCTCATGATCGGACCATCTGAAAAAAAGGGGGAGAGGGAGAAGAATGGTGTGGAGCTGGAAGGCAAGTCAAACACTAAACTCTACCAACTGTTTATTTACAGTACCAATTGTTTACATATACATCTGCAATACCGTACTTTAACTGTAATATGCAATTACTTTCCACTTTAATTTGGATAGCTTCTGCCCAAACTTTATTTGTACTACCTTAAATCCATTGTTATACTGCTTATTTTAGCCTAACTTATTATATATATATATATATATATATATATATCTTATAATTTAAAAGCTTTGGTCAACTGCTGGTTTCTAGAAAAGTGCCTTTTAAACTCAATCCATCTGCTTGGATCACTTTCACTAGAGTGAATTAGAGGTAACGACGATATAAATGTGAGTGGATTTCGAGGAATACATAGGAGCTTGAAGTTAAGTGGAAAACTTTCACCCAGTTATTCACATGGGTAAAACCTACAATAAAAACCAGACACTTCCGATATGTACAGTGCACACGCCACTACTCCCACAGGGACAGGAAGACTCCGAGCAAGAGTTGTGTAATTGAGTGTACAGTGACAAAAAGAAAAAATGAATGGGTTCTATAAGTAAGGAATTAGAAGTTAAAAGATAAAATGAAATACTGGCTTGGAGAGAGCCCAAGATATTGGATGAGGTAAATACCCCTCTATGCCTAATAGTACAAAAACAAGATGTACTACTGACGTGTACGAGTGCAGCAGAAGGACAGCAAGACTGGTGATCCCACGTGATAGAACTCCACGAAGGTCCTTTTCCACCCGCTCCAGATCCAGCTCCCTCCACACCTCCAGAGAATCCCCTGTACTGCCTGGGGAATTATGTAAAATATTCAGGCAATGCTGTTGGCCATGATATATATTATATATATGCACTGATATATATTATATGAAAACGTTAGGAACATAAGCAGAAAGAAAGCTGAAGAGAATTAGAAGGAGATTTGGAGGTAGAGGCAGTACAACAAGAAGTACACAGTAGTGTTTCACACCTGTTACGATGCGTTTGGGATCTTTTCTAGCCAGTTGGCAGCCGTCTTGCCTGAGAACGACTCGCTCATCCACCTCTATTACCTCTTCATACAGCACTTCAGGAACTGCTACCTCCTACACAGACACACACAGACACACACAGACACACACACAGACACACACAGACACACACACAGACACACACAGACACACACAGACACACACACACACACACACACACACACACACACACACACACACACACACACACACACACACACACACACACACACACACACACACACACACACACACACACACACACACACACACACACACACACACACACACACACACACACACACACACACACCATCAGTTTCAAACAGTAGATATGTGACCATTTAAAGCAGGGATGTCAAACTCAGTTTCCCTGAGGGCC
Organism: Etheostoma perlongum; assembly: GCA_026937815.1. Taxonomy (NCBI): domain Eukaryota; kingdom Metazoa; phylum Chordata; class Actinopteri; order Perciformes; family Percidae; genus Etheostoma; species Etheostoma perlongum. Next base: position 13,273,447 of record CM049392.1, read on the forward strand.
ACACTGGGAAATGAGAATCACATCAAGGGCCAAAGATGTAGTTTATTGGCATGCTTTCATTTAAGAGAAAAAGTCAAATATTTTGACTGTATTATTGCATGTCTCATATACTGTATTCGTCTCGCTTACATTTTGGGCCTCGTAAAGCCCCAAAACATTTTGGCAAAAAAATTCCTCAGACAGCAACAAATACGTTGAAAACAGAGCAAAATAAGTTGGAAAAAGGCCAAAAAACATTAAAATTGTCTGAAAAAGTAACAAAAACATCAAAAAGTGCAAAAGGTTTTGAAAAAAAACAAGAAAACATTAAGAAAAGCATAAAAATCGTTAAAACAAAGTGCCTAAAGAATTGAAAATAGCACATCGATCGCTGGAAAAGGCGTAAAAAATGTCAAAATAAAGAAGCAACAAATACTTTCAAAAAAGCGATAAAAAATTGAAATGCAGACCGGATCAAAACCTGCAGAGGCCAGATTTGGCCCTCAGGGCTTGAGTTTCACACATGATTTATAGCCTTAATGGTACAACTGCTCTGGGGACAAACTCCAACAAACGCACCCGTTTCTGTGACAATAAATAATGTCTAAACCTTAAGCCGTACTTTGTGATTTATGACAGTATAGTGAAAAAGGTTAGTGCTGACTGAGGTACCTGAGTGGTTTGCACTATTCAGAGTCAAGTATTTCATCTGTGGCTTTTTAACAAGCGTTTGTGTATATTGTATATGTACACACATACATGGGTTAGGAAAAAGCATTACAAACCAGATCAAACAGCTTTGGCCTGGCCTGTGTGCCGATGTGCAACAAGTCTTTAAAGCCCAGCGTGACCAGGAGAGCCGTCCTTTCTCCCTCTCTCTCCAGCAGCGCGTTGGTCGCCACTGTTGTGCCCATTCGGATCCAGCCAATCAGAGAGGTGTCTACAGGCTGGTCGCGAGGAAAGGGCCGGCCCGTTTCCTGTCAACAAATGCACAAAAATAATGGATATATTATATACTGTTCATACAGATGATGTAGAGCTGTAACTGCGATTATACATGTACAAATACTATGACTCCTGAAGTCTTTGAATGTTTTGATCTGCTCTCATGCTGTCTGCTCATTAATTATAGAGTAGTGTAACAGCAATAACACTAACAATTATTTAGCTAAAAGTGGAGATTCCTGCTTCACTCTGTTTTTGTTTTAAAGTTTATTTAATGAGCGGTAATGAACAGTACAAGGATACTCCATTTCCGCTCTAATGAATTACAAAAGCTACACGGATCATTGCAACATGCATTCATCTACCACCACATGTGTACAGACAGGGGCACATGTCACTGCTGTGACAACAAATACATCTATTATTACATCTATGTTGAATCCTGCTAATATTAGAACACTTGCTTCATACTCACAATGTTAAACACATTTCCATGTAATAGATGTCCATTACAAACACAGTCTCATTGTTTTGACATTTAAAACAGCTTAGTATAAATGAATCAATTGAATAAGAAGCACTTAAGGAGTCAAAAAGCAAAGTTTAGATTTGGGACAGCTATCTTGAAAATCTCAAGTTCAACCACACTTTGATTGGTGAGTGATTCCACAAAACTCTTTGTATAGTCTTTGTATGAATTGAATATGAATTATAAAGTGCTTGCTAATATTAAAAAAAAAAAAAATTTGTATATCCTTCCCATGATCATGTCACCTTTTCAAGGACTCTGCGTATCCCCTCCGTGGGAGCATCTTTGTAGTTCTGGGGGTCCCGGGACAGCAGTTTCAGGACTCTCTCTCGACCATCAGGCAGCCGGGCAAACACATCGGTGAAGGTGCCACCCCGGTCAATGGCAAAGTCAAACTTCCCCTTAGTCTCAGCCATAGTGTACAGAGAGATGAGCTGCTGCTGAGTCTGTGACTAACTGGACACAAGGTACGAGAGAGGGAGACATTAATGTATCCTTTATTAGTCCCACAAGTTATCCACTCTGTAACTCTGCATTGATTTGAGAACAGCTGAGATACCTGTTCATTTACAAAATCAATACTCAATGATAAGCTACTCCTCTTTTTCTCTCTCCTAGGCTTCACAGCTCCAGGTTTTGGTTTGACATTTTGCTGCCTACAACACTCACACATTCCTCACTCATGTCATCCTGATGCATGGACATTCCCACCTCATGCTTATCAGTTATGCTTTCCCTAAACAGTCACCCGTATGTAGATCATAGACTGTATTAATATTAACAGTCTATGGTTTAGATTAAATAAAACCACATTCATTGGCACTTTAACGTGGCTCGTCTCCTCTCAGTCTCGTTCTTTGAGCTGGTCTGTGACAATTAATACATCTTTTCTGCAATATCTTTTACAGAACATGTCACAAGTGTGGGTTTTAACATGTTACTAAGTCTATATATTGCATGTAGGCTATTATTATTATTAATATACTTTTTAATTTATTTGTATTATTATTATTAACAAATGCAGGTAATCAGGAATAGCCTACCAATAAATCAGGCTGTCATAAAATAAGATAAGGCCACTATTACCTAGCAAAGAAGACACAGCACGAGTAGGGACAGGGATTCATGAGAAAGCTGCACTGCCTCAATGCAATCGAGCTCTGAACTAAATACTTGAAGGGTCAGCAGCAGCTATGCATGCTGTGGCTACATGCAAACGCTGAATTCGAAGCAACGAAGCTAAAGAGTCGGTAACCGACATCTTTACTCACCTGTCCGCACCTGCTGCTGCACAGAAAGAGCGTTAATCTTTGATAATCCAGTAAGTGTAAGATTCTCCTCCCCTCACCTTTCCGCTGCTCTCGTTAGAACAGGAAACAACACGCATTGATGAAGTCCGAGCTATGGGCTGCTGGCCTGGGGGGTTAAACCCCGCCCTCCTGCGAGGAGCCTGTGGATATGCCAAGAACCGCTAGAGGGTTTTTCCCACATTATATGGAGGTCCCTAACCCTGACGAATCACAAAGATTTCAATAAAGAGAGGCTGCAGTTGTTTCTATTAATCAAGGAACCCTTTCAGCAGTTTATTACCCGAAACATTTCAGAGATATACTCAAAATACTCAAAATAAAACGCTACAGTGCCTTTATGAGTCAATCTCGTAGGGTGACACTAGACTCCCCATGCTAGCATGCTGTCCACGCGTGTAGTCTATGTCCACACAGTGTGTATGTCCACACATAGACTATACAGCAACACTGACACCTATTGACGATTTACTGGTAGTACAGACTGACAATGAATAAAGTTGTCCTCATGCTGCCAGCATATGACATGTTACCAAAAAATGGTAACAAAAAAGTAATTTAACAGCTTGAATCACTCTGCATATATGAATGTAGATGATATACCAGTGAGTTAATGTAAACATGCAGTTCTCTACTCTCCAACACAGTGTACAGATTATCTATAATCTACGTTTCTCAAAGCTATGCTCATCATACCGAAATATATACTGTATGTAATATGAAGAAAAAAACTATTGCTTTTGTTATGAACTGGATGATGTTCTATTTATAATAGAACAGAAAAAAGGGCATCTAAAATAAGCCAATATAGATCTTAATATATGTCTTTTTAATTGACTTCTGAGAAATATTGAAAAGAAGAGATGAACTTGGTATGCTGAGAAGATCTTCCCATTTTTTAGAAGTTGGTATAAAGTAATTATTAAAACAGTTGTTGGCTGTTTTGTATAGAACTGAACTTGCGAATTAGAAGGGAATTGTCATATAATTTATCACACGCTTTACAGGTTTTTACTCAACAGTAATATTCTACATAAAATGTATTTGCACAAATACATATACACTACAAAACATAATTAAGTTTTTTTCAAAATAATGTTATAATGCAACCCTTAGCCATGCATGAGAAGTTAAACTGTATTGTTGATTTGTTTTTTAGGTTCATCTATTCCTAAGATCAATAACGTAATCTAAATCAATTTGGATTTTCTTCAAAAGTCTTTTAACACAAACAGAGGACAGAAGAGATTATGCAACAGTTGTTGATGTCACGGCTGTGTGTACTAAAAACAGGCTGAAAAAAAGTCTATTTTTTAATTATTTACTAGAGATATATAGGCAATAAAAGTCATATCAGCCGTACTCTTCTATATTTATATTAAAGCTAAACTTTTTAAGACTTTACTACCAGTGCCAAAATTGCATCTCACCAAAAACCAGAACATGATGAATACCCACAGACTTGTGTGCAGTACATGTAAATAACACAGGGGGCTGTATAACCCAGACAGTTGAGGTATGATAAATAATTTTTAAAATCTGATGCTCCTTGTTCCAAAATATGTTTTATTTTTTAGGGTTAGGTTCAGAAATATTCACCTAAATGCGATTGAAGTTGTGATCAATGTATCAATATCACCATCAGCAGCAGCACATTTATAGTTTAGGATATAGGCAGGAGCCTGACCTTTAAGGCTTTAAAAACAAGCAGTAAAGTCTTGAAATCAATTCTAAAACTCACAGGTGGGGGTTTTGCCTGCTTGTACCAGAATAAAGCATGTTAGAATAGTTTAGTCTTGTGAGTGTGGCTGACCTTTTCTAGATCTGCGGATAAAAGGAATGGCCTGATTTTGGTTAAATGTGACAGTTAGACCTACCCACATTAGTCACCTGAACATCAAAAGATAATTCAGAGTCAAAATGTACAGAACCACATATGTAAAATAATCTAAAAGGTTGATGAAATCAGAAGAAGAAGCAGCAAAACCACTAAAGTCATTTCGGTGTGTTACTGCGAGGCCACCTCCTCGACTAGTCAATCTTGGCTGTTAAATAAATCCTTCTCTACACTGCCAGTAATCAAATTCTTATAGATAAAACTTTTTGATGTTGTTGGCTTAACATATCCACGTAGTTGTATCCAGATAAAATAAAGAGCAAAAAAGTCTGTGAGTTTGAAGGGTATTTATTTAAGGCACAATCAGCAACACAGAGCTGATATTTTAACACAAGTAACAGTGAAGACCTAATAATAGCTTGTCAGTGCGAGACAGTAGTGTAGTCGAGGGCATTCTGGGTAACAGAGAGTGCAGTTGGTGAGCCTACATGCTCTTATCCTGGTAAAGGTATAGGATATGTTGGTGATTTTCATTAATGTATTAGAATAACAAATTCATGCATAGATGAATTAAAAAAATATTTCCATGGTTACAAAAGTTTCACATATTAAAAAAGCTGTTTAGTAGCCAATGCTGGCTAACATCACCATATGCACCGGATCATATTTAAATAGGACTATGAGCTTATCGACAAAATATATTCACATGTGCCTTTCAGAAAGTATTCAAGTATTACATCAAACATTATTAATCTATTTCCTCTGCTATTTATTGATGATGTCATCATCATGTAACACACAGCTGGTCAGCAGTACCTCAGCTTGTCTAATACAGAAGCTCGTTAGAGATTAACAGAATGAAAACAGCCTGGCTCCACTCAGTCAGTCTCAAACAACACAAGACTCAGATTAACACTCAGACACATTTCAGACCTCTTTGGTAACAAAGGCGCACATGCAGTCACACTTTCACGCAGACATAAAAAATATTACCATGTATAACTCCCTACACTCATTTGATCTATCTCAATGCAGAAAAATTGCATATAAAAGAACACAAAAAGCGTTATCATAAAACACCTTGCTACAGCGTTTGTGCACAATAATAAGGCTGATTCAGTTTGATTTAATGCATCCTAGTATGTAACAACCAAAACACAAAACACAAAACAACACCTGAATTGCTAGATGTATAGTGCAATCATTGTAAAAGTTAATACTCTTTCCCTGCATACTTATCCATACTTATCATTACAGTCAGATGTGATAACTGTCATTTATACTGTTATAACGCTGACTTCAAATCACATGACTTGCATCTTAATGTTTGTGAGAGGCACAGCTCAGTGATGGTTAGAAATTTGCTGAGAGAAAATTGAGAATGTCTTTCCAGTTATAACAAGCAATATGCATGGTATGCAACAATCCTGCAGTTTTGACTTAAATATACTTTTTTATTCACCTTAATCCTCTCATTTTAGAAAATAGTTTGTTTTAGTTTGACTCTTTCATTCCCTTCTACAAACTGACCACTCTTGAGAATCTCAGTGGCAGTTTTGGCATTTAGGATGGCATTTCTGATTGTTGACATTGCAGCGACATCCTCCGCTGGTGTCTCCGGGACCCTTGGAAACGACCAGAAACAGAAGCTATCAAACCTTTGACTTACCTTGCAAATAAAAAAAAATTTTAAACACCCATGTCCTGGCTGTATTTTGGCTTTTGAGAGACTAACAAAAGGTTTATGAATTATACTTCCATTCCATAGACCATCAAAAGACACAGTTTACACATCCTGAGGGTGTCGGAGATCAGTTAGCTACAGTAGGAAATAAATATACCATTAGGAAAGGAAGGAAGGAAAGGAAAGATTTCTTACCTTAGGTCCCCAGCGGGGTCCTCTGGTTACCCAGCAGATCTCAGTGTGACACACAGTGCAGCGTAGCCAATCACATCCATCCCTCTTCTGCACAATGATGCCACACTGGGGACAGTGCATTGCCTCCCCTGACTGCACAAGAGTCTGTTTATGAGAGAGAAAATGAGTTTCAGCTTTTGTTTGATCTGTAAGCACGTGGGACACAAATGCCATCCATCTCTGGGTAACACATCTTAGATGTCCTTCTTTCCCTTTCACTGCATATGTACTCATATACACAAGTGTATTACACAGCTTGCCTTGAGTAGATGTGTTGTCCTTCTAGCAGCAGAGTCATTTATAGCACGGGCTGCAAGGTCATCCTGGTATTGCTTACAGTTCATTCCCTCATGGATAGACTGAAGAGAGAGGAAAAATAGAAACAGGGACAGACAAAGATGTGATCCTTTTCATGTGCATTTAACCTCAGTGAAAGTCTCAGATTCATAAAATAGAAACATTGCTGTCTTTGAACAGCAGTTAGCTTGAGGGGACGAGATCCGTTAAAAACATGTGACCACTCTCAAATGTGTAGTGTCCTTTGCTTCTTTCAAAAGGATTTGTTGTCAATTAGCTCTAACTTATTGCACGCTACAATCTTTCACCCCATTTGTACCACGGTTGTGCATTTTGATTTGTAAATTTAGTGCACATCTCATTTAGAGTGCTCATATTATGCTCATTTATTTATTCATAATTGTTTTTAGAGGTTGTGCCAGAATAGGTTTATGTGGTTTAATTTTCAAAAAAACACCATGTTTTTGTAGAACTGCACATTGATGCAGCTCCTCTTTTCACCCTTTGTGTTGAGCTCTCCGTTTTAGCTACAGAGTGAGGCCTCTCACTTCTGTTCCATCTTTGTTGAGAGTCGCACATACGCACTACAAGCCAGTAGCAGAGTATGAGGGTGTGTCGATAGCAGCGAGGCGAGCATTATAATGTGTGTTACAAAGTGACACACGTTCATCATGGAAGTAAAGGCTGGACTACAATAGAGCTGTTTGGAGCAGTTTGTGAACAGTGTTTTCTGTTGGAGGTGGTACGTCCTTTTGGGGTGGACTTTGGGCTTTTTCACTTTGTAAACCTATTACATACACAAAAAATATATATAACACAATAAAGATAAGGGGAAAAGGCAAAAAGAATAATATGAGCACTTTAAGTACACCAAGACAATTTCCTAAAATCTACGGGAGTAAATAACCAAATACTTCATCACTTGTGTGTACTTATATATTTCATACCTTGCAAATCAGACAGTTGTGCTTCCTGCAGACGGGGCAGTGGAAGACATTGACTGTGTCCTCGTACACACACCAGCCGGGACAGTCTGGGGTGGCACAGTGGTAGCTGCCCTCACATCGAGACTCTGCCACTGACAGGCCTCTTTGCAGCCAGCGCTCATACTCCTCTGCTGGCACCAACTGCAAAGGAGAAATGGGATGGAAATTGTGGAGGACTATTTAACCCTAATAATACTAACAGGTCCTAATCAGAGTAGCAAAGTTGCGCTTCAAACTGAGGCTTCATTCAAACCATTGCCTACATTGAGCAGCTGGTTGGACCACAGTTGATTGTTTAAAGGTCCCATGACATGGTGCTTTTTGGATTTTATATAGACCTTAGTGGTCCCCTAATACCATATCTGAAGTCTCTTTGCCAAAATTAAGCCTTGGTGCAGAATTACAGCCACTGGAGCCAGTCCCACAAAGAGCTTTCCTTAATATGTGCTAATTCTGATTCTGTAGCTTTTAAGGTGGAGCGAGGGGGGGGGGCTTGACCAACTGCCACTTTGATCATCTGAAATCTATGATGTCTCTCTCTCATGGGTAGGCCACATTCTCTGGACGAGCAAAGAAGAGAAAGGAAAGGTAACCTTGGGCCGATCTGGAATCTTGCCCCTTATGAGGAATCTTGCCCCTTATGAGATTCCAGATGGGTTCATCTGAACTTTCATTTTCTCAAAGGCAGAGCAGAATACTCGGTTACACCTATCACCATTTCTAGTCACTGGGGGACCAAAGGCAGGCTGAGGGAACTCATATTAATGTTAAAAAAACTCATAAAGTTACATTTTCAGCCCATGAGACCTTTAACATTTAGCAGCTGGGGAAGTTGGCCAACTGTTGCTTCATATTAGTTGAAGCAGCTGAAGCCTGTCCAGGCATGGGAAGAAAGGTCAAAGTCTGGGCTGAAAACAAGTAGCAGAGCAGTAGCTCCAGCTTCTGGTAGCTGGTATTGACCGTGATGAAAGGTGTTTTTACTGCTACATTAAAACATAATTTACAGTAAAATGGATTTACATATTGTGATGCTTGAGGATGCCGGTACTGCCTGCTAATGCTCGTGTATGAGAGCTGTGTTTGTTGTTGTAACTCACAGCTCTGATCTCCCTCTCCTGCAGGGAGCAGGAACAGGAATATGTGTCATCTCTGTATGGACAGGCCACCTCTGGGTCCTCACTCAGCATGATGACTGAACGTAAGCACTCTCTGGACAGACATACATATATATATAGACAGAAACAAAGATATTCACTCAGGGTAAAAAAAAAACACTTCTTGAGCTGCAAACCTGCTTTTTTACTCAAAACACTTTCTATTCAGTTATATATATATATATATCCCACCTCGTGAATCTTACCTGCAGAAGCAGTGGAGACACTCCCTGAGCAGGACCCCCTCTTTAGGCTGCAGGTCCACATAACAGATCCTACAGTCCACAGGCTCAGGGTTAGGCAGTAGGTCCTGTCCATCCATCATCACTAGCCGGGCAAAATTCTCCATGCGCTCCTCTTCCCTTGCCTGGTGATGTTGTTGGGAGGGTTAAACCTATAGTCCTTAAACTATTTCCCTTTAGTTTTTATTACAGGGACACAACAAGATTGGCAATGCACATAATTGAAGTATAGTGTTGGGTAGATTTACACAGTCACAGTACAGACATGCATACACATTTACACACACATGGTAAACATTTGATTTTAATCTGTTTCACAGAGTATATACAATTAACAGTGCAAAATTAACAATCAGGTTAATACATTCAATTTAGTGGCACTCTGCTATGTAGAAGTTCATTAAAAATTCACCTGATGCTAAAAGTCAACAGTGATCGTGATTATACAGCTGGATTATCAATATAGGGAAAAGTCTTTCATAACCTTTCTACCTAGAGTTTGACCAATCTATATTGCCAGAAGGGTTACCACAAAGCAAGATTAGTGGGTTATAGTCAGATATCTTTGGGCTTCATTCAGATTTTCCACTATCGCAAAATTGGCTCACTTTCACCCTGGTGGTAGATCACCATGGTAACTTATGTTGCATGGCTAACCTGCTCTGGCGCAGGTTAACTTCAGAGGATTAGATGAAAACCTGTACACAGTCTAACCACTGACCAGTCAGCTCACTGGAAATACTGACAGGGACAAAGTAGTGAAGCCAAGTAACCCCAAGAGAGTCAGACTAAGTTGAGCTTGCTTCATGTTACAGGCCCCATGGCCAAAAAATATTGCATTCATTAGGTGTTTATGTGATTTAAAAAAATCATCCTTCCCAGATTTTTTTTCAAGTCTCAAGAAGTCTCAAATGTCAATATTGGCCTCTAAAGTCCAGTAACGGTCAGGTTCTATTTTTCACTAGAACAGAGTTCGCATGCAGCAAAAATGTGAAAACAACTGTTTTCATACAGTTTCTCCACTGTAGGATCTCATGAACATAAGATAATATAACCATATGCTTTCAATTCAAGCACATAGATGTGTAGACACAGCTTTGTGCATGAGGATTTTTTATGTGATCTAAAAGTGAAAGAAAGGATGCTGAAGTAAACATAAATAAACATGGAGTGTATGTGTGCCTGTGTGTGTTTATTAGTCCTGGTCCAGGTTATACAGGAGTGAGTTGTTTTGAGCCTCAGCACTCCTCAGCACCTCTCTTCTCCCTTTCTCCTTCAAAAAAACAGAGACAGAAGAGAAGAGAGTCAACCTGAGAGGGCCTGCAAATTTGAATTCAAATGTCAGCTTGGTATCAATTTCATACTTTCCTCATACTAATTAGTATTGTGTCCAATTTGGAGCCATGTGCTGCCTTGCACTCTTTTAAAAAAAATATTAAAATGATTTGACCAAGGCTTGTTGTGGAATAATGTAATTGTTTCGACAAAATAAGGTTTTCCTCTGAGAATTTATGGCTAAAAGAAATTGTTGCTTCATACATACAAGTGTGTGATTGTATATGTAAGACTATGGGTGTGTGGTATGCTCAGATGTACAGGTGTGTGATTGTATATGTAAGACTATGGGTGTGTGGTATGCTCAGATGTACAGGTGTGTGATTGTATATGTAAGACTATGGGTGTGTGGTATGCTCAAATGTACAGGTGTGTGATTGTATATGTAAGACTATGGGTGGGTGGTATGCTCAGATGTACAGGTGTGTGATTGTATATGTAAGACTATGGGTGGGTGGTATGCTCAGATGTACAGGTGTGTGTGAGTTTTACATACCTGTTGGTACTGTTTGATAGCCTCCTTCTCCTGCTGGATCCGTCTAAGTTCCAGTGCATCAGGTCGGTATCCCCCCGGGATGACGTAGTTCTCAGGGCGGTTTGTACTGCAGATCTCACAGCCTGGCCGTGTTGGTTTGTTAATGTAAGTGCAAGAAGGGCACGACCAACCCTAAAGCACAGAGTAGTGCAGAGAGAGAGAGAGTATAGAGTATGTTTTAACATGTGAGAAACAGCACTACATTTGACTTCTGTCTCATCCAGTGATTTTTCTTATGACATATTTTATCAAAACAGTGTCCATTTTGAACAGAGTGTGAACTCTAAATAAATCACCATAACTGCCATCTATTACCTGGGTGGAGGCTGTGTTGGGGCTTAGTGCTTCATTGAGTTGAGGCATCTCTAGGTTGATGAGCTCTCTGATCTCACTGATGTTTCCTCTCTCTGAGCCATGTGAAACATTTAAGGGAAAAAAAGTATCTAATAAGCAACCAGTGACAATAGGTGCACCCGTTATGTTTATGAACGGTTTGTGCCCAAATGTATGTACTCTTTGATATATATCTGCTGTATGCAGAATATTGCATTTATACAAGTGTTTTTTACAAGAGTTTATTACAAGGCTAAGGATATTTAAATCATAAAAATAAAGCACAAACATTGGTCTATTTTACTTTTTCCATTAATGTCCACTGCTATATTCTTGTGGCATTGCTTATGTTTTGTGTTGTACAGCTGCTCTAAGTAGGTCAGGACAGAAATAAGTTATTCTTCTTCTTCTACTTACTACCAAAAGAGTTTATGACTCAGCATTATTGTTACTGCTTTCACTCACCAGTGTTGCTGCTGGTATGGAGTCTAGAAGGCAGGGTGGTGTAAGCCCTCCGGCCCAGAGATGAGGGGCCATTCGCAGAGGTAGCAGGGAGGGGAGGAGTGTGGAGAGACAGAGATGGAGGACTGAGGAGGAGGGCACTTTCCTGGTCCTGCTGGAGGACTTGATGGGTCAAGCGAACATGACGGGCCGACAGGAGGTACAAGAAGGCTGTGTCACCGTCCTGACGAACCCCATATGAGGCCAGAGAACGCTGGTCGGTGCACAGACACTGGCCAATCACCCAGCGCTGCACCCGCGGGTGAAAGCCATACTCAAGAAACATCTGAGGTGGTACAAAACCAGAGAGGAGAATAGAAAAAGAAATAGTGAGATAGAAATTTTTTTTAGATAAACTGATTCTTTAAGGAAAATGTCATTTTTAATTTTGGGCGACATAAACAAAATTGCCTGGAGAAAAGTTCTTTCAGGACACAAATGAAGAGGAGAAGCTTTCTTCAGACTAACCTGCTGTTTCAGTGCTGCGGTAGTCATTTGTGGGTAGACTTTCACAGTGACACAACAGGACGAAGAACAATCCTCAACTGCAACAGCCAAGCTGTTAGATAAAGACACAATCCATAAGCCACATCAATTGTGTAAATTGTGAAATAATCTACTTTCTATTACATCTTAAAATAACCATCAATTGTGTTTTTTTGAAAACATTATTAATAAGGATGATGCACCTACTTGATTTCACTGTCTTCATAGTCTCTTGCAAAGGGGCGAATCTTGAGCGTGGCATTTTGTCGGGCGAGTGAGGCAGCAAAGACAGACGCAGACTGCATGTCACCTGCTTCTATAGCTCGGGTCAGCTCAATGCAGGCTTCCTCTACAGATGCACACGCACGTGCACGCACACACATGCATGCATGCACGCACACACACACACACACACACACACACACACACACAAGTGAACATATGGGGCAAGTGTGTGCAGAGGATGTTGCCATGCCTCCAAACAGCCACTAGAGGGCTTAAATGATTAAATGAATGAATGAATAAATAAAACGAGATAAAGAATCATTGAATTAGTTAAATCACTTCTAAAATGAAAAAGATAATAATTTATATTGGAAGGAAGATGTTTGGTAAACACACCTGTCTGTTGCAAAGCCAATGTGTTGTGACCATCCTGTGGGAGCTGTGGACCATCATCTTGAGGGGCTACTGCCAATGTGAAATGTTGGAAAATCAGAAAGAAGCATTTAGATAGACAAATGGATAGAAAACACAAGAAAGAAACCAACAGACAACTTTTTCTACTGAAGACCTTGCCTAAGGTCTACTTGTTCTCTGTAACAGCAGACCGTTCGTCCACACAGAAAAAGAAACATTTGTCTTAACAGGGACACTTTTTAGTAGAACAGTCACTAACAGAGTAAATAGCAAAGTGAATATTTCCTTCTGATCTTGGATGCTTATTTATCATGCTTTCACATGCATTTTGAGTGAGTAAACAAGGGCATATTATGTAAGTAAGCACAGACTAATTCAGTGAAATTCCCTTTGAAGTAGAGCCCGACAGATAAAGGATTTTAATAAAATAAATGGTTAAAAATCCAATATTCCGATATATCGGCCGATATACAGTATATTTAAAAAAAAAAATTTAAATCCAGGAACGCGTGAAAAAACAAACAGATTTCCCTAACATTAGTAATATTATTTATGAGTTCTCACTAAAATAATATGATAATAATTTGCTCTGTCACAACAATAATAATAACAACAATAATTTGATTGTCACAACAGAACAGAGGAACATCCAAAATATATTAAAGTTCTGATAAATAAAATGTATTAAAATACAAACTTAAGATATGAAGTTCTTTGAACAAAAACACAATAACAAAAAAATAAAAATGGGAAATGCCTAATATCCGCCGATAATATCCGTCTGCCGATATATCGGTCAGACTCTGTTCTGAAGTCAAAATATAATAATAATAATAATAAGTTTGGTTTCAGTGGTAAAGATTGACTGTAGAGATGTTAACAGGGCCGTGAAAAGCTCTTTTATTCAAATAAATAAATAAATAAGCAGCTTGATTCGTCAAACTCAATTCGCATTAACTAAGTTCACGGAAGCAAATTAATTCCACTTTATCACACACAACAGGGGTTTCCTACAACATTGTAAAAAGGTTCATGGCTCCTGTTACAAGGTATCAAGTATATACATTTTCCAACCTTGCTGTGGTTATATTAAAGAACACTAAGTATTTAGCAAGAAAGGTGACTGACCTCTTTGTGCTTCCCTCAATGAGGACATCACCACTGTAGCCCACTCCCGGGCCTCCTGCTCACAGCGGAAGTTGAAGCTGATGCGGTCATGTGGAGGCGTTGCCAAACTCAGTTCGTGGCACTTTGGTGACTTCACCTCATAGTTTACCGTCCTCAAATCAAATTCAGCGATGGTCTGGAAAAAGAGGAAGAAAGCAGGGGATGAGGTAGGACAAATAAGGGAAAGCAAATGAATCATTGGTAACTATGTGCGTCATGGCATGTGTGCACTTATGGCGTATGGCGAAAAGTAATTTAAACATTCTATTATAGTGTAAACTTAAATATATTATAGGGGAACTGTTAGGGTATATAAGTACGACAAAAATAAAGGCTTTATATGTAAGTTACAGAAGATACCAATATTCAAAGACCAGTTGATTTCAGACTTTGTGTGTGTGAACCTTCCTTTTAGCAGTGCATTCGCATTCTCAGACTCCTCAAAGGGATGGGTCCATGCTAACACAGTGGGTTGAACTCTTGTTCTCTCTGCCAGTGATTTCTAACCTAAGACGTCAAAAGCTAAATCTGAGGGGTCTCTGTGGATGATTAATAGGATAAGGAAGAAAGAACGGTTATGCTACAACACAGTGTGCAGTGTATAGTATCTTGTGTTTTATCTGGGTAATACTGGAAGGTGCACCTGTGGCAAATGCAGTTATGTACAACCTGTAACACTGCTTTGTATTACTGGGGATACAAGCAGTGCTGAATTACCAACTGGGCAACTGCTAGATGGCCCCTGACATTCACAGGGACCAAAGGCTCCAGGTTCACAGTAGTCTGGGAATGATTTTGAGGTTATTGCATGCTACTTTGATAAATTGTACCATAACATTTTTATTCCGTTTTGAGGCCCTGACTAGGACAATTAACACCTTTATGGTTTCAGTTATTATACTAACATGTTCCATATTCCTAAATACACGTGCTGAAACAAATTACCACAATAATCTGGCCCTGCAAGCGAGTAGTCTTTGGAAACCACTGTGAGTTAGTTGAAATGAAGTTGTATTTACACATACCAAGTATGGACTCATATCTAGAATTATTAGTCTTTTTTCTGGACATATTTTTATTAAATTGGGGTATTTCCACTCAAACCACACACGTATCAACAACAAGCCCAACACCGCTGCCGCCTTGCTGCTGTGAACTCACCACACTCCGTCCAGTCCCGCAGCCGTCCTGGAGCGACAGCCGGAATTCCCCGGATTTCCCCGGGTCCATACTGAGCTGCAGGCGGAGTGACTCATCACCGGCTCCGGGAAGACACAGCGGCCGAATACCAGAATGGCATACCGACACCCGAACCGACATAAGGACGGTTTGGCAGCCAAGTTGTGACTGCGAGGCCCCATAGTGACTGGGGAGGGCGGCGGACTGGTCCGGTGGGTAGCCAGGGGTGTGAGTCCAACCGCCTGAAGTCAGCGACATTCTGCCAACAGACTCATGTAGAAAACAGACTCACGGAGTCCGGTGGTTTGTTTACTTCCTGTTGTTACTTGCCTTTGGTTTGAGTATCCTTTCACGATATTTCTTGCATTGTATCTAGTCGCTGGGTATTTGAATAGCCACACCAACAGGAAGCAAGCACGAAGTCTGTCAACTGTTTCGGGCGACTTCCAAATACGTGTAACGTAAACCAGCTAGAGGTTTCACTTCTCTCTTCTTCCGCTTTGCTATATCGTCGTTTCAGGCAGAGTTAGCTAGTGTTTCTGTTTTTGCTGCAAAGCATTCTTCTGGGTATCTGATACCTTTCTAACATCGTGTTATCGACAATAGTTTGACACTGGTAACGCTGAGTATGTTGTTGATCCGTTTGTTTTTCTTCGTATGCGCATGCGTTGCTTGTACGCTGACGTATCAGATACCATAGTGAGTTATCTTTTTCTCCTCCTTTTTGAGATGTTACGGCAGCTGGATTCCTCAATGGTGGATTACTGCCATCTACCGGAGGTAGTTAACTCCTACACTCTTCGGTTTGTCAGCTATTTCTCGTTGGCAAGCTGACAAAGTACCGTCCGCACCCACTTTATTTAGAATTGAATGTCTTCCCCTTATTTCCTGGTCTCAGTGTTGTTACCACGCTTTATTGATTGCCTTCTATATCCTACAATGTCTTTCCCCTCTGACTTATGTCTTTGTTTTATTTTTTTAACAGCTTGTTCGGCTAGTTTGTCTACTCTATCATTGCCCAGAATGCCCATTTGACCCAAGTGAATGTGACTTCAGTGTCTTTTATTGCTCTTGAATACTCATCATTTCGAATAGTCCTGGCCATTACTGGATTTAAGACTGAACTAGAACTTTGTTCAATCCATTCTAAAGTCGTCATGAGCTAGGCTACATTCAAGAATGCAATATTGGCTTCCCAGTCCAACCCTACAAGGCATCTCACTGCAAATCTTTTTTTTATAGGCTACTTACCCACAATATTATATTTTGAAGGTGTTACCTCCAAAATAATTTCTCCCTCTTTTCCACACAGTCCCATCATCAGCAAATAACGGTCTTCCCCTTTATTTATACATTTTCATGATGATACATGTTATATGATGGATGACATAATTTATGTTAAAATTTTGATTTTAGACAAAAATGCCATGTGTGTAGCAGCTGAAGCTATTTGGTATTATTCGTTTGTTTGTGTGTGTGTGTGTGTGTGTGTGTGTACATATTTTACCACAAAGGGGCAGCAAATCATCCCATATAAAACGTTACATGTCCTCCCCTCTCTTTTTCATAATAAAAGTGAAAATATCCAATATGTCCCATAAATAATAAATGCTGCTTGTTAATGTGGCAGTAATTTTAATCCAGTAGTATAATAATTGGATACATTTAATATACTTAAGGTGTATACCTAACATTTTGAGACTCAAGACTTTAACTTTAACTTCTATAACTCTAGTACCAATATTTAACCATCACAAAACAGCTTTGCTGCGTTCAGTTATTTAATTAAGATAACATGCCTGATAAGGTTATTTACCACTAGACATAACCGTAAAAATAAACATGTCCTTCTTCACAACAGCAGTTTAATGCTCTATATTTACTGGACCTATGTGCAGGGTAAAATATAACTTTCATTTTGGACTACAAGGTCTCACACACTGTTTCATTTTTCACAAAGTTATCTGTGACACAAACCTACAATATATTAGGGTAATTATAATAATAATAATATCATCATTAACAATCTTGAACATAGTGTAGGGCTTTTCACGGTAACACTTTACAATAAGGTACACAAAAAATGGTACTTACTGTTTTTGAAAGGGTAACGAATGATTAGCTACCCTTTTTCAGAAGGGCAGTTACTCTTTTTTAGAAGGGTAGTTGCCCCTTTTCAAGGGTAGTAACTACCTGACTAGAATCCTAGACACACAGAAACTGAGCACTGGCTTCCCATATGAAGTCTTTTTCAGAAAGAGGGTCAACCAAACATGGTCAATGAATGTCCCGGCCCACACACTCTGTGGGTCACGAATTACGAGGCAATTAACAAAATATACTGTAGCACGTAAGGGGAATGATTAAGAGCACAAAGCTTGGCCGGTTCAAGCTGTTAATCATTCTGCAAGCAGGGTTTTCTCAATCAATACTGCATAAACAGCATACATTTTAAATTATTCCTCAGAACCACAATGTCCAACAATATCATGGAAATATCCTTTTATGCATTATAGTTTTTATGAATGAATTCTATAAATGAAATATCTTTTCTCAGTTGCTCATATGAATACATAGGTCAGAATCCGTCGGAAATGTTATGCACAAAATGCAATGACGCGTGAAAGTGACAGACACCTCATGCTCTGACTCGACCGGTGGTCATTTCCCTACATTCACAAAAACAGACAACACAGGCGAGATGAAGCCATTCAATCAGGTGCTGATGAGACCGGGATGTCATAATGTTACATGTCAGATGCGGCATTGTAATACAAAAGATCAATTCTTGGATGGGGAATATGTGGAAAAAGGCTGTATGCATACAAATAGGTTTAAATCTATAATAAAATCTATTATATCTATTCTTAAACAAGACACTTTTTTTTCCAATCTCTTTATTGTTTTTTCCAAGTTAGTGACATTTGCATAAACAACGTGTTGTAGTACAGATAATTTACAACTTAATTAACCCATATACTGGACCTTTCCACACACCTGTCTTCAGGTCCCTATAGCCCACCCACAAAAAAGAAAACAAAAACCAAGCACTTATACTCACTCACTCACACACACAAACACACACCAGGACAGAATTAACAAACCCAAAAAATAAATATACATACAAGAAGGGAAGGAGGGGATTAGCCCAGGGCTCAGTTAAGACTGGTCAGTTTCTTCATTGATATCTAATGTGTTGACATGGGCTAAAAACGGATTCCAGATTTTGTGGAAAGTCTTAAGAAAGCCTCTCAAAGAATAACAAGATGACATTTTAACCACAAAGCAAGGATGACCAAACCTTTCACACCTGCCTGTGACTGGGCATCATAATGAGGCAACAAACCATTCACTGTGTTTTCAAATAAAGGCTCCCTATCATACATTTAAATTAGCTTCATTAGTTGAGGATTCTTCCATGTTGTGGTGTTATTACACATCCGCAGGTAGTTTTCTTCTCATTATTGCAGCCATATACTCTCCCAAGGGCAGGGCTTGTGTCTGCATCCTACACCATCTGATCACAGTTCATGACAAAGTAATGGCCACCCTAATGCGTGGAGGAGAACCAAAGTGCTGCCCGAAGAAGGTGTACGTGCACATACTCACATGGCAACACACATACACCCTTTTACATCACATGCTACGCAGGCCGTTCATATCATCCCAATTTTCTTTAATACAGTTTTAGATGATTATATTGTACATGCGAAATGTTTATTTCAATGGGATCTTAACGATTCTACCAGTCAAAGTACCATGTAAGGAAACTGACATCAGAAAGTGATGTCAGAAGTGTCATATTTTATGATCTAACCTGTGAATTCTTCAACATGTACAGTACAAATGTTCACATTTATACACTATGCACATTGTTACTATTCTGATCTTAAGTTGCAGCTATTTATTTTCATTATAGATTCATCTGTGGATTATTTTCTTGATTTATCAATTTGTCAACAAAATGTCAGAAAACGGAAAGAAAATCTGTGATGTCTTCAGACACTCCAAAACTCATATTCAATTTACATCATAAGAAAAATGAAAAGCATTACATTTTCACATTTGAGCAGTTGGAACCAGCGAACGTTTGTCAGTTTTGCATGAAAAAAAGATTTAAACGACTATTGCTTTTCTGTTGATTGAACAATTGATTTATTTACAACTTTAGCTCTGCATCTCATTTACAATCTATTGACTAGGCTTTGAAAATAAGCATGTATTCTTTCAATTAGTTACAAATGAAAAAGTCTTCAACCTAATCTTAATGAAATTGTTGAAATATGAAAGCACACAAGAGCCTATAGATGAATGAGATGAGAGAATATCACGATGTTCTTCATCACCGTTTGCTCAGCGCTGTTAAGTTGATATATGGACCGGACGCAGGACTTTTCTACCTATAAATAAACAATTTGGTTTGAAACAGTTTCTGTTTCAAACTGAGAAACCTACAATAGAATAAAGCTCATTTGTGTATAAAGCAAACACACATTCTGTGGGTCCATAAAATCAGTCCTGCATTCATTGTCTGTGGAGCAACTCCAGATTTTATACTTAATGACATGACAAGTTTGAGACTGACTTCTCTGGTTGCTGACTTTGAGAGAGAGTAGCTCATGTTCACAATTTGACTGAACTTTCTTCGGCCATAGAAATCACATATTGGAATTCTTAATTTAGGTAGTGTTCCCCTTGACACTAATATTTTTGGACCATCTTAGACTATAAAGTAACATGTAGGACTTTTGAAGATGGGCGTAGATCCCCTTGAAGCATTGCCACGCAGTATCGTGACCTTTACAGACATCGTTTTAGGCCCTGAGGCGACGTTATATCTGAGAACATTTTAGTAGTTTGTTAGTCATTACTGTCACCTCTGAGCACATACTGATGGCAAGTGTGTGGCATGAATTCACACACACCTACAGTATAGTTAAAGCTCTCACTATTTCCCGAAATCAGTTTGATTGTACTTTTATCACTGTATTCAAACTTAAGCTCTAATCTGGTATTTTACTATCAGACATTGTTTTTATATCTTAACAGAGTGAGGCAGTAGGCTGCTTAAATGTATAATCTTTGGAGCAGATTATTATTAAGAAACTTCCAAAAGTTTAGTTTCTGGTGACAAGACCGTCAACTCAACTAAAGCTGATCGATGAAAGGCTCATCAAAAAACGCCCACCACAGATCCCAGTGAGTCTGACAGACCTATTTGAGTCGGTGGGTCTCCCCATGTTCACTAATTTAAAGTTGTCCCTGTGTCATTGACTACCTGATGGACTGCTATGCTGCGTGACAGACATCAGGAAAACTCCAAAACCAAAGCTCCTTTCTCAAAGAGAGGAGGGGGTTTAAAGAGTGGGAAGGAGGGAGGGGAGGTGTGTGTGTGTGTGGTGGCGGGGGGGTTAGGGGGGTGATGCATCCTGTTGTCTAGGATCACTGTGTGTGACTGACGTTTTTGATTCATCATCCAACAACCACATGAGCAGCATGGATATATAAACTGGAACACACCTGCTCCCCAGTAACGACTTCAGACCTCCGCCAACTGACCTCAGCCCAAAGTCCAAGGTAAGGAGCTGCTGTTTGGGGTTCAGATTATATTCTTTTATTTTATTATTTTTTTTTTTTTTTACAGATTCACTGTATTAAATGCAAGAGAAGGAGGACACCACATGTTATGTGTTTAACCAATTATTTTAAGAGGGTTCCTCCTGGTGAATTTGTGTTAACTATTTTAACACTTTACTTTAACAATTGTGCTACATTACTAACAGTGTGAATACTTTTATTCTATTGATAGACTAGGCCTACAGCTTGTAATGGTCACCATTGTGTATTTTGGAATCCTAGTAAATTCTGTACATCATAATATCACATATGAGTTTTTTGGTGCTTACTGCTTAGTAATGAAATGTAAATGACTTAATCTTATTTCATGGCATTTTGTAATCTCTTATAATGTCGTACCATGTTCCTATCTGGAAGTACAGTTGTTCTATAATATTGAAGGTAATTTTAATGATCTTAACTAACTTTAAGATATCTTTGATGAGTAATTGTGTAAGTTGCAGCATTCTTTGGGCTCTTTTTTCACAAGTATTTCTGTTTTCAGCGTCCTTCCTTGAGGTGGTTGATAGGCTACTTTACTGACCAGCGTCCCTCCGACATCTCTCGTGCCGTAAGCGAGTCCACAGCATGCTGCCCGGGAGAGCGGCTGATGTCCGGCACTGCGTCCTGACGAGCCGCTGTCTGCCTGCAGCTCTGGCTCTCCTCCTCCTCCTCTCTTCCAGCTCCAGCAGCGCTCACAGCACCACGGTGAAGCACGACTTCCACATCGTTCACAATGTCGACAACAGAAGTAAGACTTGGTTTTATTCTCCAGATAACCTGCAGAGATTGTGGAAGTAGTTTAGGTAGATTTAGGAGGCTAAAAAGTAAGAGGACAGACAGACAGAACAATGGTAAAACATGTTTTAGCATACAGAAGGTTTATGGGCTGTTCTTGGCTCCTAGTGGTGAGTTCAATGACCTTCTTCTACTTTCTGTTCCAATAGGGATTTATTGTAAGATATCTGGACACCTTCCGTTCCCCTGTTTACTATGAGATGTTTTTCTTCTAGACATTAAGAATCTTTTAAAAACCTCTCTGAGTCACATTTACCACATTTAAGTATTAGCTGTTTGTTTTAAAAGAGAGATGCCACTTATTTGTCGTAGGCTAGTTCATCATATAATCTAAGTATTATTTTGTGATACAATACAAAAGCAGCGTGGTTATTGCTGTATTCATTTGTATAATATAGCCTGGTGGTTTCATAAATGTAAAATAGCCTATATTTAAATTTGATTTGCTTAAGATCGCAATTGAAGAAATGTTTTATTATTATACTATTTTCTGTAAACTTCTGTATCGTATCACATGCTTATTTCACAATGACTTGAAATTAATTTATTCATATAGTTCCTGAACGCATCAAATCAGTTTAGAAAATCAGTTGTGTTCACGTAGACAACAGCGTATGTCGACAAGATCATGAACATAAAAAAAAATAACTATTGACTAAAAATCTTTTAGGCTTTCTTTCAAAATTACATTTCCGTTTTGTTTATTTAGGACTAAAAATGGACTCATTAAAGTAGAAGCATGATAAAGTCACAGTTTTCTGGGAGTAATGTTTTCAACAGTATTTCGGTATTATGTTTCCAGCACCGACAATGTTTTCCCAAAAGTGAATTCTGTTCTCAAACGAGCTGTTGATATTGCACACATAATGAAGCCCGTCTGCCATTGATGTGCTTGTGTGGTGTCCAGGTCCTGAGATAGACCCCTTCTGGTACGTGGGGCGTGGGGTGAGACCCATCGGGCGCTTCGGGAAGAGGGACAGCAGCGTGGAGGCTCTGGGCAGCGGAGGGATGCAGCCTGTCCTCAGGACTTTAGGGCTGCTGCTCAACAGCCTCAGAAACAAGGAGAACCTCGGGAAAATGCTGGATGGGGAAGACAGGGATTGGTACCGTGACAGCGAGTCCTCCATTTATCTACAAACCTAGTGTCCTGTTTTTTTTTTTTAACTCTTGATTGAGGTTATTTACTGTTTTGCTCTAGCTCTTAACTGTATTTCTCTGTTGTGTCTGCTATGAGGCCTTGGTTGATAGGATCCCTGATATCTGTACAGAGAAGTGCGTTCTATATTGATTAATAAACCAGAATGTTGAGATTATATATGTTTGTCAACAAACATTTTCGTTCAAAAGAGAAAGCTTTTAAGTTTGCAAATTTTATTCATTTCAGAATACATTTTTTTTGTCTCAGAGTACTGTGGCACATAGAGAATCTGTATTTTTTGCTTGTTAATATTTTCCCCAACATGTCATATGGATCGCAACGAACGATTGCACATAAAAGTGAATGGCCCTCCTGTGGAGCTGTGCACAGTGAACCTCATCATAGTCATTCACACTGGATTTGAACAGGAACAAAAGTGAGATCTGCTTTTAGCTCTGTGTGAATCTCGTCATTTCGGAGCATCTGGGACACAGTTTCAGTTAATTAGACGTCCTGTGTGAATCCAGCCGACAAGTCATGACAATAATACACTCTTGCACACAACACTGAACGATTGGTCAACTATGATTGGGCAATACACATATTCTATATCATATCCATCTTTTCACACATATACATATATTAATAAATTCTGTGATGAGATTATTTTTTTTACATTAGAAAAATACAGGACACTAATGATTGGACCCTTGTGGCTGTGCTTTTCATGGGAAATTTTACATCAATTTTGATAAAACCAGAAACATGCTTTTATACATTGACACCTTGTGAGAACAAGATTGACAAAAAGTACAGGATCAATGTGCAAAACCCGAGATATGAAAGGCTGGGATGAAAAGGTCACTAATAGAAGGGACTGAGCATTCATACTGAAGATCATCACACCCTTTAGCTCAAGCAGTCCATCAGGAACTTCAACTCTGCTCTTGAGCTGTATAGCCAGAGCAAACCCTTTGACAACCGTATGCATGGCTAACTGAGTTTCTGACTAATGTACGTGGTCAGAGTGAAGAAAAGTAACCCAAAATGAAAGGCAGTATTCTCAAATCTAGTGTTAAAGGAGTACAAATACAGTATGAATCCTACTAGCCGCTCCAAAAAATGCCTCGTCACCCGTATTTTTGTTACATTTACCATTGTCTTTACTGGCAGAATTTTAAATGGTAAACGCAGGCATACACTGAAAGCACTTTGAATCATTACACATAAGAGGGTCTGATAGGACTGACTGAGGAGGGCTCCTTTGAGGAGAGAATAAAGCCTTTAATTTGCAATAGTACTTATTTTGGTGGTATTGCATAAAAATGTTCAGCAGGTACAAAAATAAATTGCTTGTAACAAAATCATGGTTTCATGGCATTTGTCATATAGCCCGTCCGACTTTATTATGTAAAAATCTTTACAGGATTTTCTGAACGCAACATGTTCAGATATAACCCAGCAAAGTGGAAACATGAAAATACCTTTTTTGTTCAAAAAAAAGGCCACAACATTTGAAAGTAAAGTAAATGAAGAAAAACGACAGAAAGAGAATGACTTTTGGTTGAAGAATACTGCAAGAGGGAAGGCTGTCAGACTGAACCTGAATGCCAAACCTACTGAGCCAATCTGTCGAGCTGACATTCAGACATTATTCAAACCTTATTTTGACTAATTTCAATTTAAAAGCCCACAGCTTCCACATTAAGGCTGTTATGGAAACAGCTAGACTGGCTCCGTCTGAAGGTAACAATACTTGCCTAGTTGTACAGTTTAAAACAAAAAATATACAGTTAATCAGTAAGATTTAGAAGTGCTGCTCGGCTTAAATTTTTACCTTTTTAAAAAGGAGTCAAAGTATCTTTTTCCCAGTTTACAGTCTTTATGATAAGCTAAGCTAACAGGCTACATACAGACATCTATCTTCTCCTGTAACTCCTGAATTTTCCAAAACTATTCCTTTAACTTTTTTAAACTATGTGTAGTAAGAATGACAGACTTCCCACATGTGCTTTGTGTTCCATTATCGCCATTTAGCAATTTTATTTTATTTTTTGGCCCTGATGATTTGCGTATTTAAACACTGATTTTCTGGTAAGTCCATTAATTCTTAAAATGGCTAAATGTCGAAAGGTGTTACAATCATTCCCCAAATGAGGATTCCCATCTGATAGCTGTGTGTGTGTATGTGTGTGTGTGTGTGTGTGTGTGTGTGTGTGTGTGTGTGTGTGTGTGTGCGCGCGAGAAAGGGAAGCTCTCAAGGGGCTTATCATAAGATAAGAAGATGCAGTATAAAACACGGCTCAGCCTCTTTTTGGGACACTGAATCACAGAAAGTTTTACATGATTTTTTTCCACATCATTGTACAGTAAATCACAAAACTCTTGCAAACAGATAGAAAAAGGAAATAAGAGTTATTTTTGTCTGTACAGATATTCTATTTCAGTTGGTTCATGAGGAGTGTTTGCAGATTTTTAAGGCAGAGACACCGACTGTCGAGTCCTCCTTGCTTGATGTTGTGTGCGTGTAGAGGATAAAGGAAGGAAATGCAGGATAAAGTGGAAAGAGCCAGTCATCTTTTCTGTGAGGCATTTGACTGACAGGGTACCGTGCCTGGCTGAGGGCTGAGTGCTTGGTAGGTCACACAGGGCAGGTGTTGGCCTCTGCTTGGCCTGCAGCTGGAGGCGGACACTGGGTCAAGGCACTGGATGAGACGGGCCCCCGTCCCTCTGGCCCTGAGGGACTTGTTATCCTGCTGACTGTCACTATGGCCGAAACACTTTCACCTGTAGCTCTGGCTCCAACTTTTCTGAAATGCAAAAACAAAAACAAAAAAAACAACATTAAGCAAAGTAGCATGTAAAAAACAAATATATTAATTACATCTATAAGTCAGGACAGTCTTCCCAGCTATGATGGACTGATAATAAGGACACGTTGAGCTGGAATCAATGATATGATTACAAGTCTTGGTCACTGATTTTGCCCATTGTCCTGCACACTGTCTGTCTTTGGAGCTGTGCTTAAAAGCTGCCCTGAATCAGAGCTATTGTGTGGATGCTGAAGAAAAAAAAGACCGCCCCAACAGAAAAGGTCCATTCACTGACATCAAAAGGAAGTGTCGTCTTCTCCTTTGGTTGATAAAACAGCCTTATCCTGTACCGTGCGTGTATCCATTTGGCTGCTTTACATCTAATGGAGCTTTTCAGTTACTTAGCAGATGTATTCACTTTTACATCCATTTAGCTGCCAATCTGTTTTTTTAGGACAAAGCACAAAATGTGTGATGTGAAAGGTTCACTCGTCTCTGTCTCACTCCCCCTCTGTAGAAAGTCATTTTGCTCCAAAGCTGAACCTTAATCATTCTACACACAGAGGGCTTGCTAAGATATACACCTATATATACATATACATATATACATACTGTACATACACACACACAAAGTAAAAGTACAAATAATTTTCTTTTAAATAAAAACTAGTTAGGTACCTCTCAGTGGAGGGGCTGGAAGCTTCCTCCTTTGATGGCGTGACGAGTCCAGGGTTTGAGGCTGTAATGAGAGTATTTGTATTATACACCTCATAAACATTCAAAATTAGCAAATCATACTTGCTCAGAGCTGCCAATATCTTCTAATTATCTCACTTTAAGTTTAAGGTTAAGTTTGGTTACTTTATTAGTAGTAAGTTAGAGTAGTGTACACATTCAGAAAACCTCAGTACGACAGGTATACCTATGATAGATATCACAGCTTTTATTAGCATTAGACGTTTGGACCAGCAAATGTTACTTAACATACCGATACTTTGTGATAAAATGGTACACAACCAGACAAAGGTTGTACAGATGGCTGTGTAGGAGAATTGTTCGGTAAAGGGGGGGGTGAATTACCTTATCCTTTGGCTTGATCTTGGAGAAATGATTGCAGACACTCACATTCAACCCAGCGGTTTTCAGCGCTGATATCCTGGCCTCAATGTTTGAAATCTTAAAATGATACACAGACTTTGTTTAAAAGCACAATCCAAAACAACATAAAGAAAACCAACAACAACAGTATCATTGAGTTGGGTTAAAAGTCTGGGATTTAGGGGCTGTTTGGCACAAACAGGACAGCGGCTGAGAAGAAGTCCTCAAATGGGGGTATTAATACCCAGGGTTTTACTGCATAGAGGAATTTTTAGCACCTCCAAAGAGGTTTTAGCCAGCCCCAAAGCTAATCTCAGTTTATTTGTTCTAGATTCAGGCTCTCTCAGTGATTTATTTAAATATTAATATTGTTTTATGTTTTGTTAATTGGAGTTTTATTTACTCAAGCATAATATCCATTTTTATTTATCACATTGTCAGAAATAACAAGCAAATGCATAGATTTCTGTCAAATAAGGTAACACAGACTCACTGCCTCTACTGTACGTGGACCAATCAAGACTACATATTTCAAAGGGGGAACACTGTCATTATTGAAAAAAGTTTGAGAACTACTGCTCCAGTACCTGTAGCTCAGACTGCTGAACCTGAGCAGCTGCGGTGGCCACCTGGTCCTCCAGGAAGGCCAGCTCTGTGTCTGTGGTGCCACTCTCAATACTGCGGGCACACTGCTCCAGATCCCCCAGCGCCCCCTCCAGCCCATACACAGCACCAGCAGCCAGGTACACCTGTACAGAGAACAACAAACATTTAGTTCCCAATAAGATTGAAACTCAACCTTTTCTTATTGGGTGGAAATACACTGAGTGGTAAGACTAAGGTGCCCTTTTAGCTTACATTCTCCTCCATCTTGGTCAGCCTCTGGTCCAGCCTGCGGGTCTCCGAGCTGTTGGAAATGGGAGAAGCACTCATGGACTCAGATGGGGTGTGGCTCTCACCTCCTGCCTCACCGATCAACTCCTCTGTAGCGTTCAAAACCTTCAGCACCTCAGTGGTGATGCTGCAGAGAGAGGCCGCCGAGTACTTCTGCTTCATTTGAAGAGCGCGCACACACACACACACACACACACACAATCTAGGTGGGTAATAGTAATAGCCATAAATATTGTGCAGTGATGACCTGAGACTGGGATGTAGAGAAAATTTGGCCCCTTAGGTTCTTTATCAGCACCTCTGCTCAAGCTGCATGGTTATGTACAAGGCCATTGTGCAGGTGATATACAAACACATATTCCCCCTAATTAGTTGTTTTGTTAAACACATGCGTGCCATCAGAAGGTGCAGAACAAAGAAGGTGAGAAATGCAGTAGTGAGGACGAAGGAAGAGGAAACGAAACAAAGAAGGTTTCTAAGACAAAGCTGGAGAAGTGAAGATCGTCTTTTGGGCTTTGAACAGTTAAAAGTCTGACTAATTTAGCAGGGAATAGAATCTCTCTCAAAGTCGAGTTTGGGTGTGCAGCTGAGGAATCAGGAATTCAATCAGATCATGTTTCAAATTTAAGTGTACATCCATAATTGTATGTCCATTTTAAGCAAGACCCAAACAATTTAAATGCTGACGATAAATTACTGGTTTTGACCTTTCAGTTTGAAAATTGGCACCTGACTTTCCAAAAAAACAGACCCAAAAAGTTAAATGTCACAGGCTCTTTTGGAATGGATGTACAAATCAGTTAGGGAACATCTCCCACGACCATATCCAAATGCCTTAGACAGACAAATAAAAGAAATGTACAGTCATTGTGTTTACTGCCAGTCAGTGTTAACTAGAACAGCTTGTTCCATCCAAATCCAAGCTTGTTTCCAAATTAATCTTGTTTTTCAATAGATGAAAACACTAAGTAAGAAAAGGAAAGGGCAGTGAGGAGGGGCACATGTAATTCAATAATGAATGAATCACTGGCCAAAGCTTTGATCAGTAGGAGTGGAAGAGTATTAATCCTTCTCTGAGCCAGACAGACACTGTGAAAATGAAGAATTCTTGGCGGTGACAGGAGAGGCAGGTACAAGAACGAAAAAAGGAAATAAACACCATTCAGAATACTTAAGAAGCAGAGACGCACGGTCTGAGATATTGATTTGGGTTGGTCGATGGAGAAATGGATGTTAAGAGTCTGATGTTCTCATCCTCTCCACAGAACCAGGCCATCACCAGGCAGATCAAACAGTCTGACACACAAACACGTCACAGACTGGGGCACAGATTTAAAGACAACCATACTGCTTTGTTTCCCAGTGGTTCTTTCACAAGTTGGATGTTTTGTCCTTAAACATTGATCATTCAGCGCCGTGTGTAATACTTCACTACTTAACTTTACAACTACTGCAAAATACAGCTACACAGGCAGAACTTTAATTTTTGTTTTTATTTAGTCTTTATTTAAGCCATTTGGAGGTAATTTAGTGTCCAATTTGTGTCTTTGGTGTATGGGAAGAACAGAAGCACTCAGAGAAAACCCACGCCGACACGGGAGGTGTATTGGTCTTAGTTGGAGGGCCTGTCTGACCTCTACCTCAGCTTTGAGTTTGGTGTTAGGCTTGAGGTTGGTTCAAGTCAGTTCCTCCAGTCTTATTTTTCAGTTTGCTCATCTCTTGATGGGTGGCAAACTGCTCACTCATAATCCTCTTTCACCCTTTCAGTGTGAGACTTTTTCTCTGCCACAAGTTGCTGCTGCTGATCTTTTTGTTGCTGCAACTGCTCACTCAAATCAAGCCAAGCTCACCAAGCTCCATTCTTTCTGGAGCTCGGTGGTGTGACACTATGTTTCCCCAGAGACTTGTTGTCTTTGGTCTCTGTCTCCAGCCTGGCAGAGAGCTCACCCACCTTCTCCTCACTGCAGGCCATATTCTGCTCTGTACCTTGTCATCTCTGTTCAAAGTTTTCTCTCTCTAAAAAAAGTGCTGTGTCACATCTTGAAATGTCTCGAGAGAAACGATTCTGCCATCAGAGTAAACATGTTATCAATCACAAAATTATTGACAGGTCGAACACAGTGACAAAATACAGTTTTTATGTATAGATTCAACACGTCAGTTATATTTGTGGAAATATCTGTAATTAGGAGCCGATTTAAAACCTTTCATGTAAATACAAAATAAAGCCACAAATATCTGAGTCATCGTCACGTTTTCCCTTATTTACATCAAACTGAGCCGTCCTGGTTGGTTTCTAAAGGAGCTGTGAAAACCAGCACAAATAGATCACACTAGTTTATGTGTCATACACACACACACACATACACACAAAAGACACACATTACTCACAGGAGCTCTTATAATGAGTCTGACTAATGACCAACATCGACCCACACTACAGGATTTGAGCATGTAAGTGCCTGACCAAGTGTGTGTGTGTGCATTTTATGTCTATCGACCGGTCTTTGTGTGGGTTTTGACTTGACCGTATGTTCATGAATGGAGTGGATTTACTATGTGAAAATATCAATACTGGAACACTGCTAAGGGAACATATATAATACATACAGTTTAAGCAACTTCAGATTGTTTGGATCTCTCAACCATAGCTGTGTCCCAATGCCATAATAACTTACATAAGGAATTCAGTATCTTTGTGTATAGTTTATAGTTGATTTTGTCACGTTTCTAGTATGATCACACTACATTCCCAAATGGTGCATTTTCCTTCATAAGCAACTTTTTATAATTAAAAAGGATGTCATTTGTTCAATATACTCTATGGATACCTCTTGTCACTGTGAACTCATGTTAATTATTTTGGATGCTCCTGCGCAATGCATTTCAGGAGATATTTATGTTTGTACTTTACAGTACTCACTTTAACTCAAACTGCCTTTGTCTTATTCAGCTATACCTGTAGATGAAAAAAGGGATAGCTACAGCAACAGCACAGAGGCAGTCAAAAGAAATTAAGAAAAGTTGTCTTTTAAACAACTGGGCCTGTGGCTCCTCTTTGCAGCTCCTCTGACATAGATGTATACCAGTATGATTCTTGAAAGCCACCGCAAGGGACTTTGCTTTGCTGTTTCTTTTGAGGGACTAACAGCTAAAATGTTACAACTTTATGTTTAGACAGCTGCACCAATTGGATGCTGCATGCTAATTTAGCTGCTAACAGGCCTGAAGATTCATCTGCAGAAAAAAACGCACCTCTGTGTGTGTGTGTGTGTGTGTGTGTGTGTTAAGATGGAGGTTTAATTAGAGTTGCAACCTTGCATCTGAAAATCATCTCAGAATCCTTTTGCTTTCTATGTGATGTCTCACCTGCTGTAAGAGAGAGGAGAGCAACTGAAGCCTCTGCTGTTGCTCCAAGTCATTCTGTTCCTCCTGACACACACACACACACACACACACACACAAAAAAGAAAAGAAAGGAAGCACAGAAAAAGAGAGAAAAGACAGGATGAGGGACACAGAAAGACAGCAGGGATTGTCACATAAATAAAGAGAGGAATGTGGGAGGATTAAGAGTTATTGAGAGTAAAGCGAGAAAAAAAAAAGAATGTATTAAAAGGCAGACAGACAGAAAGCACGAAAAGCAGACAACGAGCGGAAAACAAAACAATCTACTATTCTCTAATCTCCTTACCTGGTTGTCTGACAGCCCCCTCTCCTGAGAAGAAGGTGTAATAGCAGGTGAACTTGTGCTGGATCCACTCCTTCTCACTTCTCCTTTCTGTCCTGCTGCTTTCGCCACATCTCTTTTATGTTGTCTCTTACTTTGTCTGTTTGGCTCTCTGTTTTCCCCCCTCTCATTATCTTCCAAGCATTCCACTCCCATCTCTAACCGCCTCTCCCTGCCTCTCCCTTCCTCTCTCACTGAAGGACTCTTTATTAGTCTCTCACTTCTTTTCACCACTTGTCCATTCACTTGTTCCACTGTTTCACACACTTTATTTCTTTCTTTACTGCCGGTCCTGACTCTTAACCTGTCACTTCCCTTCTGCCTTTCTCTTTCAGTGTCTTTTGGCCTTGTCTTCTCTCTCTGTCTGTCACTTTCTTTATCCGTCTGCTTTGTGCACTCCTCCTCAGATGAGCTGCTGTCTTTGCTGTTAGCACAGCTGACCAGCTGGCTGAGTCTGGATCGTAGCTCCTCTTCCAGAGGGTCTCCAGGCCCAAAGCTGCAGGGTGATTGCTGGGACACCGGAGCCAGAGTGTGGGGCTGTGGAGGGCTCAGGGCTGCTGAATTCGGGGCAACTGTGTCCAAGTCACCTGGCTCGGGTGTCACAGTGTCAAATTTGAAGGCGTCTGGTGCAGTTGTGGCCGTTGGCGTAGTGTTAGGTTCTGACTGTTCCTCACTTAGACCCCTCTTCAGAAGGGTGTTGAGTAAAAAACCACTGTTCTCCTTTAGTGGAAGACAAAGGGACAAAATATATGTTAATTATTTTATAATAACACAGAGTAGAAACAAGACTAGGGAGCCTGAACTACATATTCAAACACTTCTGCCTCCCAATGGGGAAACAATATGTTACACTACATTTTTTACTGGGATGGCGAGAATCAATTAGAAAACACAAACAATCAAGTGTGATGATATCTTACCTGTACAAATGGGTAGATGGACTGTGTGTGGCTCTGGCCTCCAGCTTTGCTCTGCTCTGTTGACAACTCCCTCTTGCTTTTCCTGCGTCGCCTTGATCTTCTGATCGGGTCGCTCTGCCTCTCCTCCGCCTCACTGCTGTCTCCCATCACCTGGGAACATTACATTCACTCAAGTAAAGTTCTGAAGTAGTTACTGGTCACGCTTGAGAATACGATCATACAAAAAAAACTACAGTTGCCGGCTTGTATTGCCGTATGCCTTTGCCAACCAATCAAGTTGCAGTTAACTCATATAATGAACTGACTCCTATATGTAGTAAAGACTTTGTATTATTGTATTATATGGCAAAATATGGATGCTTCACGCACATCTTCAACCCAGCAGCACAGAAGACCTATACAATCACAAGTTTCAAGATTAATGTCCCCATTTCAGTATTCAACCAAACACTCTCCTTCTGTTCCTGAGTTATAGTGTTGAATAATGACCAGAAATGTGTCCTCGCAGAACTTTATGATGTCACAGTAAAGGTGAGCAGTGACATTTTGGATTTGGAAAGTCATCACTTCATCCTTTTATCCTATTAGACATTTGTGTGAAATGTTCGAATTAGTGTAAAAGTTCTTGAGTTATTGCTAAAAAGGCATTTTGTGAGGTACCAACAACCTTGCCCTTTGAACACCAAAAACCCAATCAATCAATCCTTAAGTCCATGAGGATGTTTGTGCCAAACTGGAGATACCCTGTTCATGAGAATGGGACAGACGGCAACTCAAAAACATCATGCCTCTGGCAGTGTCCTGTTATTTTCATCATCTGAGTTGTTACCATTCCCATAAAATATTTTACTTTGAAGTACTTTTTTTTCATTGTTCTATTTGTTCTTTTACTTAAAGTTGTTCCTTGCTTAACCAGAGGTGTCCAAAGTATTCACATAACTGGGGTTTAAAAATACTTCTGTAAAAGTATCAGCTCAAGCTTTTTACTCAAGTAAAAGTGTAAAAGTACTGGTTTCAAAACTAGGCTACCTAAAGTGTAAAAGTAAAAGTAATGTAAGGGTAAAAAATGCCATTTAGGACACAATCTTAGGCCGTTCCGCATGGGACTATAGTGAACTACCCCACGTCCCCAAAAAAACATTTTTCTAAAGGCCTTATTGACTATATTATATTAAAATGTTAATGTTAAAAAAATTGCTATGCAACTGTTTAAGCTGTATTTATTCCCATTGAAAATGAATGCATTTTAGTACAATGCAAATACATTAAAGAACCATATACAGTGGGTACGGAAAGTATTCAGACCCCTTTAAATTTTTCACTCTTTGTTTCATTGCAGCCTTTTTCCAAAAATGTTCATTTTATTTCTCAGTAATGTACACTCAGCAACCCATCTTGACAGAAAAAAACAGAAATTTAGAAATTTTTGCATATTTATTAAAAAACAAAAACTGAAATATCACATGGTCATATGTATTCAGACCCTTGCCGTGACCCTCATATGTAACTCAGGTGCTGTCTATTTCTTCTGATCATCCTTGAGATGGTTCTACACCTTCATTGGAGTCCAGCTGTGTTTACTGATTGGACTTGATTAGGAAAGCCACACACCTGTCTATATAAGACCTTTGCATGTCACAAATGACAATCATGAGGTCAAAGGAACTGCCTGAAGAGCTCAAACAGAATTGTAAGGCTGGATTGGTCAAGGTTACAAAAAAATTTCTGCTGCACTTAAGGTTCCTAAGAGCACAGTGGCCTCCATAATCCTCAAATGGAAGTTGAACCCTTCCTAGAGCTGGCCGTCCGGCCAAACTGAGCTATCGGGGAGAAGAGCCTTGGTGAGAGAGGCAAAGAAGAACCCAATGGTCACTGTGGCTAAGCTCCAGAGATGCAGTCCGGGAGATGGGAGAAAGTTGTAGTAAGTCACCATCACTGCAGCAATCCACCAGTCGGGCTTTATGGCAGAGTGGCCCGAAAAGCCTCTCCTCAGTGCAAGACACATGAAAGCCCGCATGGAGTTTGCTAAAAAACACCTGAAGGACTCCAAGATGGTGATAAATAAAATCCTCTGTCTGATGAGACCAAGATAGAACTTTTGGCCTTAATTCTAAGCGGTATGTGTGGAAAAACCAGGCACTGCTCATCACCTGTCCAATACAGTCTCAACAGTGAAGCATGGTGGTGGCAGCATCATGCTGTGGGGGTGTTTTTCAGCTGCAGGGACAGGACGACTGGTTGCAATCGAGGGAAAGATGAATGCGGCCAAGTACAGGGATATCCTGGGCGAAAACCTTTTCCAGAACCTCAGACTGGGCCGATTTTTCCAACAAGACAATGACCCTAAACACCGCTAAAATAACTAAAAAACAACTCTGTGGCTGTTCTTGAATGTGACTTAAACCCAATTGAGCATCTCTGGAGACCTGAAAATGACTGTCCACCAACGTTTACCATCCAACCTGACAGAACTGGAGAGGATCTGCAAGGAGGAATGGCAGAGGATACCCAAATCCAGATGTGAGAAACTTGTTGCATCTTTCCCAAAACGACTCATGGCTGTATTAGATCAAAAGGGTGCTTCTAAAATACTGAACAAAGGGTCTGAATACTTATGACCATGTGATATTTCAGTTTTTGTTTTTTAATAAATATGCAAAAATTTCTAAATTTCTGTTTTTTTCTGTCAAGATGGGTTGCTGAGTGAACATTACTGATTAAAATGAACTTTTTTTGATTTTTGGAAAAAAGGCTGCAATGAAACAAAGAGTGAAAAATTTAAAGGGGTCTGAATACTTTCCGTACCCACTGTATGTGTACTACTGAGCATTAACATGTGTTTCATGGAGCGGAAGATATGATAACTAGTTGCCTATAAGAATGGTAATGGTGCAAAAAGTCAAACTTCAGAGGCATGTTATCATTAACCTTTACTGGAATGTAAATGTACACCCAAGCTAAGCTGTAGGAATTTGTAAGGGCAACGGAATCACTCTATCCAAATGACACGATATATCTGGATAGATTTTTGTTTTGTTTTTGTGTTTTTTTAACAATAACAAGCCGGAATGAAAACAAGCTGAAATAGGAGTAACAAGTCTATTTTTAAAAGTGTATAGGTTAGAAAGTACAGATAAAAGTATATATAGCCAAAATTTCTACTTAAGTAAATAAGACACCTCTGTGCTTAACTTGCTAGATAATAAGTGTAATTTCCCCACTGGGGATCAATAAAAAGTATAAATAAATAAAAAATGAATAAATAATGAGAAACAATCTAATTCATCCCATCTAATAATAGCAAAACATATTATTTGCATAAGACTTTGTAGTACAGAATAGCCAACAGTTATAATGTAATGTAAAGTGAAATCACCTTAGGGTTAAAGTTGACATCCAGTGCCTCTGAGTGGAGTCGATAGGGAGATAGGTTCTGGTGAAGGTGTTGTTGGTAGAGTGGCTGGTGATGAGGGTGCAGGTGTGTTTCCGGCGGTCCTTTCTTCCTCAGCAGGTTGTGAGGCGGTTTGCGAGGACATGCGGACAGCACTGATGAGGCCTCTGAGTCTGAGTTGAGAGTCTCTGTGTTGGTGTACTGGCCAGAGGACGGCGAGGTAATTTGGAAGGTGCTGGGTGTACGTCCACTCCGGGTCGTGCTGCGAGTCCGTGTAGTAAGTCTCGTCGGAGAGTTTCCGCCGAAACTGTCGCAATGCTGCACCCCAGCCGCCTTTGTCGTCCTCCTCAGAGTCAGATCCCATCTCATCGTAAGCCGACACAACGCCGGACTCCTTTTCCAACACGCTGAACACCAGGCTCTTCCTCTTGGTTAGCAGGCTGGGCCGGGACATCTGTGAGCTATGCAGAGCGATCCAGTTACCGTCTGGGCTCTGGAGCACTGAGGATGCACCTGGAAGAACGTAAACAGACCGCAGGAAGTTTGGAAAAACTCACTCCTATTTCCAACTGCACTTTTTGGATAGGCTGTGTGACCCCAATTTCTTTAAGAGTCAATAAGCACAGTGGCAACAGCAGAAGCAATTGAAAAACATTGACGTTTATATGGACTTTTTCATAGTTTTTAACCATAGTAAACACTTTGAAAACCAGTGGAACCACTGACTTCAAGATGAACTGTAAGATATATGGGCACAAGTTAAACTACTTTACAGTTAAATTCCCAAAAGCCTTGTTTCACCAGTGACCAGGTTTGGATTTAATTAGATTCAAGTATTACATTTGAAAAGGACATGGTGGTGCTGTCTTCCAATATTAGCAGGAAACGCTTTAATCAATGCAATTGTGTATCCTTCGCGTCTGCATCTGAGATCAGGAGGACTCAAAAGAACACAGCCTAGCCAACTGACATTAAACAGTGTGAGTGGGATATTTACTGGAGTTGTCCAGGCGGTCAACACTCTTCCAGGTGGGTAGAGACGTGGTCTTGCCTTCCCTCTTGAGAGAAGCGTACTCCTGCAAGCCGCCTCCTGCCCCAGCCCCCTCCTCGTCTGTACCTTTCTCCGGGGAGTCGTCACTGGTGAGGGAGAATGCGGACCGCGACCGCTGCAAGCACACACATAAAACACACGCAGGTTTGAGACACACAAATGTGGTTTGTGAGCAGCAAAAATGCTGCCGTGAATAAAATGTATAATGCAGACTCACAAGTGCATGCTGGCATAAACTCATAGTGAAAGTCATAGGTCAGACATTGTCTTTCTCAAAAAGAAATGTCAATGAGGAAGATGTTTGACAACTCTGGAAAAGTTGAACATCACACATTTTTTAATATCGGGCTTAACTTGAGTCTGAGCATGTGCTTAAGACAGACATTCGGTCAAAGCAGCTCCAGTCAGGTTATTACTGCTTGGGCAGAGGCAGCAGCACAGTGGCTAGGAGCAGTCACATATAATATCCACATACAGTAATAACATAATATAAAAGGAGAGCACTTGGTCCAGCTGGCTAGTCTACTTCCTGTCTGGGCAGAAATCTGTTCAGTCATCAATCTCATCAGCAGGTGGAGCTAGAAGACAACTAAATAACAAGGCAGACAGCAGAGGCTCTACAAGTCTATATTTATATATGTGTGTGTGTGTGTGTAAGACACATATGACCAACTACCTTTATGTATGATCATAAAATATCTCTATAATGAAATAAATATGTTCAAAATGTTCGCTAAAAAAACATTTTGCCATTCCTCTCGTTAGGAAGGGACTAATTTAAGTTTAAGACTATATTCTTTTGGTTAATTTAGGGCTGGATTAAACAGAAATATTAAATCAAATTTGTGGATATGCACTTGAAATTTGTGTGCAACTAGGATGTAGATTAAGTGGCTGCGATATACAAAAGAGGGGATTTAAACCTCATTCAGGTGCATAAACTCACACTATAATCTTATTGGTGAACATTCGGTCTTGATCCAGATTTAACATCAGAGTGAAAGGACATGTATGTACATATGGCATTATAAGTATAGACTGAACTGTCTAATAGGGCACAGAAGAATTAGAGAAATACAATCTCAGTTCTTACAATAGGTGGGATGCACCATTAAGATTACCCTAAGGATCAATGTTAAGGCAGCACAGATTTTAGAGTGCATTTGCATGCATGGTGTCTTAGTGATTGTGTTGGCAGAGAGCTGATAAACAGAGCCCGTCCCATGGCAGTTTGAGTAGCTGAGGAGAATCCCTTCGTATTTCAAAGGACTTTGATCTTCGCTGAGTTAAACAGCGGGAAACAGAACGGCGAGGCCACGGGAGCGCAGGTTTGATGCTTCGTTCACACACGGGACGATGACAAATCTCAAGCCCCTGCTGGCTGACTAGCAGCACAAATCACTGCCAGGTGTGTGTGCATTGTCGATTTGTGTGCATGTGTCCCCGTGTGTGCTATATAACTGTCTATGCCCGTTAAACCTGGGTGTTGTTACCATATTGTATGTACTCAGAATTGACTCGTACTTGGTTTAAATCACATTTGCAGTAAAGCAAGGCTTTAGAGAGAAAATCCACAGTAAAACACTTCAAACAGTGGAAAAAAAGACATGCACATATGGGTCTATTTTCTTGCTTAGTGCTCGTTTTTCTCTTAATCTTCAGGAAAATGGTAAAACTTACAGTAGATGAAACTCAAAGAGCAGCAAGTGACTGCCAAGTCCAAACAATCCTTTTAATTAATTGCTTCAACGCCAGACACTCACCACACATCAGCTCAGTAGAGAGGGAAGGGAACATGTTTTTAGTGGTGGGGTAAACTGGAGCACCCAGAGAAATCCAGAACGGCATCAAATACACATCAAGGGGTCAGACCCCGTACTACTGGCTTTCTATACAACAGATGCAAGAGCCACAGAGCACATCTGGCAAATAAAGAGACCAGAATACAATGCTTAATGAAACAGTGTGTGTGTGTTTGTGTGTGTGTGTGTGTGTGTGTGTGTGTGTGAGACCAGTGCTACTAAAAAGGTTTGTGATTTTTTTTGAACAAACACAACATTCCTGTGTTTTTTATAAACCAGACAAACACACAGCAGCTGGTCCACCCAGAGGAACAAATACCTAAACACAGACAGAGGGAACTGTATACTGTATGTGCTGTGAAAATAATTGAAAAATAAACCAAGCCACCCTTCTTTAAACACACAGTGCATGAGATGAAAGCAAAATGCTTCTGGCCAAGACTCTGCAGTTCACACCCGCTTGTTACAGGGCAGTTTTGTTTGGACTTATATGGACGGATATATGGTTATTTGTTGTGTTAAACAGTTTTAGTGGGGGCAAAGACTGACCCAGAGGGAGTTTGAGGTCTTGAGGGGGTCCTGCGGTCCTTGTGAAGATGCTTGAGGCTGAGACGGAGAGGGGAGGTCACTGGACGGGATCAGGGACTGAGGCTGGGGCCAGACAGAGTCATACTCTGTCTGCATCTCTGAACGCCTCCTCCTCTGGATGATCTGAAAAGCAAAGAGAGGAAGGAGAAGAAGAAAGTGAAAGAAGACAAAGCTTCATTTAAATAATACATTAAAGTAATAATAATTGCAAATTGGAAAATGCAAATCCCATAACAGCATTTCACTTAGGCATGAATACTTTGCTATAATGAAACTTTAAAAACAATTATTCAATTGGAGATACAAAAATATATTTTCTTAATTTCACCTATAAAGACTTAATGGCCAACATATGTTAATTAAAGGCGGAAAGCAATCAAACAACTGCAAGCTTTGTCTCCATTTACTATGCATATGAAAGTTACAAGACATGATTAAATGATGGTCATTTGAATCTTATTGAAACTAAAATATCATGTTCAAAGACAAAGAAAAAGAGATACTTTTATTTAACATTTTAATGGCCTACTGATCTGTTAAGTCTGTGAAAGAAAAAAAACCTGAAAGTCAAAGTAAAAACCGAGGTGGGACCTAGCTTAATGCATTACAGATTTTTCACTTTCTAGTTGGTAATTACATTTG
The DNA here is from genome assembly GCA_026937815.1 of Etheostoma perlongum. Classification (NCBI taxonomy): domain Eukaryota; kingdom Metazoa; phylum Chordata; class Actinopteri; order Perciformes; family Percidae; genus Etheostoma; species Etheostoma perlongum. Next base: position 13,313,297 of record CM049392.1, read on the forward strand.
AATGGTGAGGTCACACCATTCAAATGTAAAAATAAACATAAAAATAGGAAAATAAACATAAAAATAAACTTACTCAACCTACTTTTGTACAATTGTTGTGGCGAGTTCTTCTATGAGCTCCTCTTTGTGGTCCTGCAGATACCGAGCCTCATTCTGCTTTTCCTACACACCACACACACGCACGCACTTACAGTTCAAAGTGCCTATGAATAACCAGGGAAGGATATGTGCAGACGTCTTAGCCTGAAACTATGACTTCATGCTGGCATCATACTGATATTAGGAAGACAGAAGTCAGAGGCCATGACAGAGAAAGCGGGAATAGAAAAGAGGGGCAATCGGAGAAGAGAGGAGGGAGACAGAGAGAAAAAGAAAGAAAGGAAGAAGAGCAACAGAGGGATGTCTCACCAAGCTGTCACTGAACTCCTCTGCCTTAGCGATGGCCTCCTCTATAGCCTCCTCAGCAACACGCAGGGCGACTGTGAGCGTCTCTGCCATACTGTGTCCTGGTATCAAACACATGAGCCACACAAACATGGCTGAGCTGTTACACCTGCATAAAACCACCTCTAGACAACCCTTCACACAATTCCAAGTGAAATTAATAACAAATGGGATAATTTATGTGTGATGTTTATTATGTGATGTTTTATTTAGCAAAATTACATCATGTTCTCAACCAACCTATCCAATATTTCTAAGCAGATTTCCTATGCTGTATTCTGGTATAAAGCCTTTTGTGGCTCCAGAGTGAGTTGCGTAAAGTGTTGGTTGGGGCTGAAGACTACAAGTTTGCAAATGAAAAAATTCTGGCAGTGTGAAGAAAAAAGAAATCCTACCAAACCCCTGCAGATGGCTCTGCAGCCGCTAATAGCATGCCACACCAAATCTCTAACCACACTCTCCAGTTGCATTGTACTGTAGGTGCCAGGTTTTAACAAGGAAGAAGAACGTGTGGAATAAAAAAAAGACAATATCTCACAAAAGTGTATGTATTTATTTCTGTAAATAATTACACACAAAAAACAGTACAGTGGTAGAAAATAATGCATCATGGTTTAAACTACCCATTTGAACACAGGTTTAATGAAAGCTCAGATCACACACACACACACACACACACACACACACACACACACACAGTGTTTGTTTGTGGGCTTCTCAAGAGTTGCCATCATCTCAATGGCAGATCTTGATCATTGCATAAACAACTGATAATTAGTGGCAACCAAATTAAATTTGCTTCATCATGAGATTGGGGCTATTTGGTTGTTTGCATTCTTATTTGTGTATGAAGGGCTGTGTGCAGTTAATGGTGCAAGAATATGTGTCTAAATGTGCCTGTGGTGTGAAGGAGGCTATCATTTTATCTGTGTGTGTGTGTGCATTTGTTTGAGACAGCATGTCAGTGGTTTTATGTGTATCCTGTGGATTCATGCGTGTGAATTTTAATGTGTGTGCAGTTTAATGATCAACAAGGACTGTCGCTCTGTTTCAACATCCTTTAGTGTTGTGTAACACTGATTTGATCCTCCCCCCTACACACATGCCCTTTGCAGAATGGTCTCTATATGGAAAGGCAACAATTAATGAGCAATAAACATAAAAGCTCAACCTTTTAAGAAAATGGGACAAATGGTGTAGAAAAAAATCAATACAGCCACAACAATAGACAAGAAACAACTGTAAAGTGGAAAAGATAATGATTATAATTGTGACTGAAATTACCCATCTGCACTGTCACAAACCGCATCTCTCACCTTCACTCTGTTTGTAGAAGGCGGAGTCGCTGCCACAGACGCTGCCATCGTTGTCGTTGCTTCCCTCGTGAACGCTGCTTTCTAAAAGGGGGAGAGAAAGACAAATGAAGTTGCCAGATAAAAGCCTTCAAACTGATGCCTGTCACACAAATGCAAATATCCTGCTCATATCATACCATATAATAATGTAGCTGCACATTCTTTTACACGGTTGCCACATTAAACGTTGCTTACACTGCTCACAATTCCACTAAACCCCTTTTTGTACTCTTGTCAACTGTATTCCCAACTCCATCTTGTCAATTATATAGTCTTGTTTTTTTCTATTTAGTGCCTTTCCCTATTGTGCATAAAAAACACACACAAAATGACAGTTGAAAGAAAATTACAATTCCTTTTGCCTCAGAAACAAACATGCTTTATGACACTTATCAAAGGCATATTCTCAGTGCACATACGCATCACCATGTAGTGTGTTGGTGTCTTTAAATCTCATTCAGGCCAAGTCTCTTGTGTGTGCTATATTTGTGAACATATCCTTTTCAAACTACCTCCAAAATCTAGAGATACAGCATTTTCTATGACATTTCATGACAATTTGGGAGTATAATTCTAAGACAGGTCTACTTAAAGAGCTGAGAAGGCCAGGAGAAGGTGTAGTGGCTACAGTGTAGTGGTTTTGAAGGCTACATTCCCGCCTTCAAAACCACATATTCCCTTAGTGGCCCATTAACTCCTGTTAGACATCTCTCCTGTGGTTTGCATTTATTGTGTGCCTTCTCACCAGTCCATCTGTAAAGGTGAAGAGAACATAAATGGACATGCAGGTTATTAAAAAGACAAACTGCCAGACAAAGCTGACAGGAGAGGGATTTGGAGACCACCAAGGTAGAATATAATACTACTGGAATGAAGTCAATCCTCTAACTGACCACTACATTTCCATCTAATCCTCTGGCCACAGTCCATCCATACCCACTCTTAAACATGGCTCCAGACAAAACACAAGAGCACCCTGGCACCAGTTCAACCTCAGGTCTCAACTTTAGCTCATTTCCATCCCCTAACCAGAGCCAAAACCAAACTAAACCTATCCTAAACCCAGGCCTTGTTCCAAAGCTTCAGCCCCTGCTGTTGGCAAAACACAAGCACAACCCAACTCCTGTCCTTGGCTGGTCTCCTTCGCCTCCAACGTTCATTTAGTCAACACTGTCCTTTTGCTGCTCCTATTGGACAGGCTGCAGCTTTTGACTGAACGCCCAAACCGCCAAAATGCTTGCTGGTTTGGTCCGCCTTCAAGGAGCCAGAACCACTCACCGATCTCTGCCATAGCTAACTTTAACAACGCCAGGAATACAGCCAAACACGCAGCAATCACTCTTCTATGCCACAATGTTGCCAATGGATGCGTTTTTGGTATCTCCCACAAGCGTACGTCTTATTGAAATACATACATTTCCCATAGAATAGCAATAAATGTAATAAAAAAATAAATATCAGGACTTTAATGAGCACAACACATGAAAGTATAACAGCCAGATAAACAAAAAGAAATACATCAAAATCAAAGAAGCTGGCCTTTTCTATTTCTTTTTCCGTTGACGCATAGCAGTAACACTGCCAGCTGTCAGATATGTTATATCATTTCAGCTTTACTGGAAGATGAACTGCTGTTTGTCAAAGAATTGCGACATTTCAGTACAGAGCCTTTAAGCCAGCAATCACAAACTCTTACAGTGACATGCTTTTTTTATATTCTTCTACACATCCAACATGTGTCTTAACAGTAGCTTCACCTCAAAGATGTGCGTGTAGCTCCACTTTGATGAGTGTGTATTTGATTTCATGCCACACTGTGTGTATTTCCATTCACAGGCCCAGTCCTCCCAGTCGCAGCAACAAGTTCCCAAACCATTACATGCTCCACCCGCCTTTACTCCCAGAGTTGTCTCACTCTTACTGAAGCGGCGTTCGACAGAGTTGTACAGTTCTCGCTTGGTTAGAGCTGAATTATGGTTTCTGGGAGTGTGGAAGGGGACAAAAGGTGCATTACCTGCAGCAGCTCAGGACAAAAGAACTGCTGGTGGAGAAAGTGAGCCGCCTGGCATAACCATAACCATAACCATAACCACACACACACACACACACACACACACACACACACACACACACACACGGTCTCATTAAGCATTATATTCTGGTCTCTTTCTTTGCCAGATGTGCTCTGTGGCTCTTGTATTTGTTGAATATAAAGCCAGTGGTGCGGGGTCTGACCCTTGATGTGTATTTGATGCTGTTCTGGATTTCTCTGGGTGCTCCAGTTTCCCCACCACTAAAAACATGTTCTCTCCCTTTCTACTGAGCTGATGTGTGGTGAGCGCCTGGCGTCGTAAGGCTGCCGTTTATCACCCAGGTGGGTGCTACATATTGGTGGTGGGAGAGTGTAGTCTACCCCCCCCAAACTAATTCATCCCAAACCAAAATCAGCTTACTGTTAACATACCAATGTCAACCTCTGTCACAAAAGCTTGTTAGCCCAACAGCTTGGCCACCTGTGAGATATCCACAACACAGCGTATATTGGACCTACCGTAAAATGGACCTGCGTGTTACCGTGTATTGGGACTAAACATCATGTCCTTAGCACCCTCGTTTGTTAGATGCAGTGGTCAGAGATAACTCTGTATATTTACTTAAGTAGTGTAATATCTTAAAGTTCGGAGGCATTTGCACCTTACTTGGGGATTTGTTTGATTCCATTTTGTACTTTTACCCAACTAGATTTCAGAGCAAAATATTTTACTTTTCCCATCACATTTATCTGACAGCTGTGGTTACTTTTTTTCAGATTGAGATTTTACCTAACATTAAACATTAAATCAGTATGATGATGTAAGTACTTATTTAAACCCAAACCATTATCTTTGCTTAAAACTAAGTATGTTCCAAAACCTAACCAAACCTTGATCATAGCATTGTCACACACACATAGAACAGATTTATTTACCAGCTTCAGCATTTTTAAGACGACAGTGATCAATAGAGGGAGACACCACATCAGTTTAGTTCATCATACTGTCCACTTATGTCTGCTGTTCATCCATGAGTCAAATATGATAAGGCAGCAGTGATACAATGACTAGTGGGACCCAACAGAGTGATGCCTTTGTCTTTAATTGACCCCGAATGCTGAATGATACAGTTGACTTCAGGTCAGAGTGTGTGTGTGTGTGTGTGTGTGTGTGTGTGTGTGTGTGTCTGTCCAGTACATTTCTCACGTCCAGCTTATGTATTTTTTTTCCCCTTTGTCCCTCACCACTTGCCATTCCTCCACTCAGGGGAGTGGAGAAGTAAATCACTCGATATCTCCATGGTAACCACACAGACAGCAGTGGCATGGAACTGCAAGGGTCTCTGAGTGTGTGTGTAAATGTGTGTTGTATGTAAGTGAGGTTTCTCTGTGAGTGAGAGAACGGGAAAACTGCATAACCTTTCGGTTAAGAGGGGCAGTGGTGGGCTAAAGGTTAGAGACGCAAGCTTGTGACAGGGAGGTCGTCTGTCAATCCCCAGACCGACAGGATAAAATCTGGGTGGGGAAAGTGAAAGAGCAGTGCTTGTACCTCCCTCATTTCCACCGCTGAGGTGCCATTGAGCAAAGCCCTTAACCTCCAACCGCTCCAGTGGAGCTGCTCGGAGGCCAGCAGATCAGACTGTGGTTGTACTGGGCAGCTTCTAGGTATGAATGTGGAAGTGTGTGAGTGTGATCAGGGTGTTCCTGCAAAAGAGAGGCTGCCTCTCAGTGAACCTTCCCTGAATAAATGGAAATGAAAACAACAATGCATGTCTGGATTGGAATTTCTTTTTTATTATTATTGTGTTAACATTATTATGTTTCCAAGATGCTTTTGTAGATGACTGATGTGTAATTTAAAGACATGTAAGTGGATTTTGGTAGAAAAAGTTAGCAACTTTTATATATTACTGGTATTAGTCAAATACTATTTAACACCGTAAAATAGGCACCGTACCCCCCCCCTCGAGGTAAGCCATTCTGACAGATATGTCCCACAGAATGAGATACCCTCCTTTTAGTCTTGCATCTTTCTCCAAAGCAATGTGAAGGAGGGTCTGGCTAGTCCATACAGCATTCTAAGATGGGATAAAAGCAAGTGTGGTGTGTAATACTTCACAACTTTACCTTTAACAACTACTACAAAATAGAGCTATACAGGCAAAACTTTTATTTTGAAGCAGCATACCACCACACCATCTGCAGCATACAGCTGCTGATGGTGAAAGGTGCTGAGGTGTAGAGGTCTTAGTTGGATGTGGACTCCTTATACTTCCGCCTCTCGTTATACTTATGGTACCGTTTTCCTCTATGTGTGATGCTTATTGGTTTGTGTTGACTGTATTTCTGTTTAAATGGTAACTGGTGTGCCATCTTGGCCAGGTCTCCCTCGGAAAAGAGATTTCAATCTCAAGGGACTTCCTGGTTAAATAAAATAAAAATACTTCTTCTTCAAACCGAGGAAGTGGCGGACTCTTTTTCAGACTGACCGCCTTTTTTCTCTCACCTCTCTTCAGAGACTTTGGCCTCTGGAACGAGTTTGAGGGCCTGTAAAACAGTGAGGGACTCCCCCTCCTGCTCTTTCACCTGGGCAGTTTCTCTCTGGAGTGCCTGCCTGAACTCTTCCTCAGCTTAGAGCTTGGTGGTGTTACGCTTGAGGTTGGTTCAAGTCGGTGCCTCCAGTCTGTTTTTCACTTTGTTCGTCTCTTGACGGATGGGAAACTGCTCACTCATCAGATCCTGGATCCGTTCCTGATCCTCTTTCACCCTTTCAGTGTGAGACTTTTTCTCTGCCTCAAGTTGCTGCTGCTGATCTTTTTGTTGCTGCAACTGCTCATTCACCTCAAGTCTCAAGCTCCATTCTTTCTGGAGCTCAGTGGTGAGACACTACCGCTTTCCACAGAGACTTGTTGTCTTTGGTCTCTGTCTACAGTCTGGCAGAGAGATCATTATTGCTCCTGCAGGCAATATTCTGCTCTGCACAATGAAGGTGAGCCTTCAACACCTCGGCCTCGGTACCTAGAGCCTTGTTTCTGTCTCAGTCTTCGAGCTGCTTGGCCCACTTGTTGGAGCACCAGGCTGATATATTAAGCTTAAAGTTCATGGTGCAGTTGGTCTCTTTTTCTTGCAGATGAACGCAGAGTTAAATAATTTGGTTTGATGGGAGGGACCACTTGAAGCAAAAGAAATCCGAAAATACTGTTGTTTTGGCTAAAATTTTTTTTAAATTTTGCAAATCGCTCATTCAGTGTGAGGATTGAATTGAGTGAAATGTCAGGAAGAGACGATATGTGGAGAGACAGACGGAACTAACAAAAGACTATATAAATAAATGAGACAGTAAAGTTCCACTTAGAGCCAACATTCCTGAGGTGCCAGCAGCAGGAGGAGGAAGTAGAGTCCAGATGGTTTTCCTTTCAATTACAATGCAGCATCTGGCAGCAAACAGTCTCATAAACTGTTCTCATAAACAACATCGTCAGAACAGCTGAAAGACAAGGGTCCTCATTTATCAACCTAACGTAGAAACCAGCGCAGATATGAGCGCAGAAATCCTCTTACGACAAGCTTCACGTGGGATTCATGAAATGTTCACACCAATCAGAGCGTAAGAATGGTCGTACATTGATAAATGCAGTGGCTGGAAACAATCGTAATGGAAATATCACGCCCCAATATATTCTCGGTTTTGAGGTCTCGCCCCTACAATTTACAACATGGTGAGACATAATCTGGCTAAGAAGCGGCACTTTTCAGAGGTGGAGATTGAAACCCTGACATCTCAGTTTAATTTGCAGTAACATGTGTCCTATTTGGCAGTCTAAAAACTGGTATTAGGCTATAGGAAGAATGCGGAATAGAAACAGATCACTGATGCGGTCAACAGTGTTGCCATATTAAATCGGACTCCAGTTGAAATTTATTTAATTTATACATCTTTGACATATGTATACTACTAATAGTAATATATAGTATGTATGTAGGTGTACGTATATTTAAATAAGCACACAGCTTATGCAGTGTTTTTTATTTTACTTGTGTTTTGTCATGAGTCAGAGTCAGGCAACTGTAAGCCATGAGGGAGAGTGTGTGTCCTTAGGTCGTACGCACGTTTCATAAATGAGGGCCAATATGTCTGTTTGACAGGCTGGGAGGAAGTTTCCCTCTTTTATTTGGGAGATAAGAGTTTTTAAATCACCTTTTGTGGAGATGATGCCAATGTAAATAGGGTGTTCTCTGACAAAACTGCACTCTAAAATTATGAATGTTTGATCCATAATACTTTTTAGGTGGTGTTCACAGCATTTATGTGTGTGTGTGTGTGTGTGTGTGTGTGTGTGTGTGTGTGTGTGTGTGTGTGTGTGTGTGTGTGTGTGTGTGTGTGTGTGTGTGTGTGCGACATTAATTGGTCCCAGGGCCAACATGGCCTTTAAAGTTCAAACGATGGAGGTGGAATGCAAAATGAAGGAGAAAACTACAGCCAGTAATTAACAATAGCTTTTAGTGTTACATTTTTACAATTTTTATAATGCAACTACTGTCATTGCCGCGGGCCACAGTGCTGTAAAAAGTGCTGTAGAAAGCCTTGAATGAATCTGTTGAATGAGGTGAATCAGGAGGTCCTTGTGTTTTGTTACTACATTCTGCTTTGCTATTTCGGCAGAGGAGAGCAGCAAGGTTACTGTTCACATTGCCCTGGCACTGACTCACTAGATTAGCCACATCTAACCTACTGCACTGGAGTTCAATGCTGAGACAGTATTTGGCAAAGTAACCACTTGGACAGAAAAAGATCAGCAGAATAGCACTCACTCTGCTTGACAAGTGGAATTCTCATGCAGAATGCTCACTTTCTACTTTCTTGATATAACCAAAATTATGAAACAATGCTAGTTGTCAAGGAGGTATTTGTATTCTTTCAGCTTAGCTGCAACCAACAGCTGTAAAACAAAAACATTTGCAACTGTTTTTTTAGCATAACGGCACAAAATATAAGTGAATTGCAAAACACGGCTACAGCTATGAAGGTACTTTGGGTAGGACAAACATTAATTAACACTGAACAATTATCCCAACTGCAGGGTGTCAGTTTCGGTTAAAAGTATATATATTTGTTTATTCTTTATCTTTTTTATTTGTTTATTCTGTATCTTTTCATTTTAACAAAACAGCGTATGAATGAAAAGCTGCTCTTCAGAAGCCCACATGTCAGACATTGACATGTGGGCAGCAATTTGACCACCAATTCACTGGTAAACTCTGAGGTGGTAATTTAACTTGTCGACTTTGAAAATGGACACAGACCTGATGGTGTTTATCTCTAGGAATTTGTCTACAGACAAATTTTTTTTACGAAGTGTATCACTGCATGCTCTGATGCTATAAGGCGTGGTTGAGTCTCTGTCCCACATACAAAAGGACGACATCTCTTCCTTTGTTATCGTACTGAAAAGACGACTGCAGCCATAGAAAGCTTCAAAAGACTGCACTGCTTCTCCTCTCTCAATATTTTTCACCAGAGAGAGAATATCACATTTGAAGGTGATAATACTGTGTTTGAACATTTCTTGAGTTACCTTCATCTTACTGGATAGGTGGGAAGCCTCCCGAAGACAACTGGAGGGATGTGACAGCAAACACAAAAGGCAGGAGAAAAGTGGGACAACAGTAATCCCCTGTTTGAAATGAATGAGATTTAAGTGCCAAAAAAAGAAAAGATAAAAAAGTCATCATTCCTGCTTTTGATACTTCATAACAGACTCATCAGGTTGCATTTCATGGTGGATTTTGTGATGCTATACCATTAAACCAGACTGGAGAGGTAATGTCCAGAAATGATAGCTGAACCGTTTTTTGTTTTTTTTTTTAATCACTATAAACTATGAATTACAAGTATAGCCAGTATGCTTATACCAATTTATCATGGTGGAAACAAACAATCAACTGATCCCCACAGATCAATTTGAGAGGAACGGATAGCCATGGCAAATCATGACAGGAGTTTAGTGCAAGAGTCAGAGTCAGAAGCCGCTGCCAAATAGCCTCGGGAAGGAACTTGTTTTGGTGTATCATGTGTACGTTCAAAGGTTGTTTTGTAGTGTAACAGAAAACTCAGATTGGACAGATAGTCTAGCTAGCTGCCTGGAGATCTGAGGAGCAGTTAACCATAGTCCTCATAAATCAACCAGAGTTATATATAATATTCACTAACACAAAGGAAGCGGAAGGAAACAGACATCCGCAATAAGACATGCACCCGGCGGATTTCCTGCGGCACCGGAGAAATCCCGGAAGTGGAACTTCGTGGATATAGACTACCAACGCTACATCAATGTTTAATGTTAAAAGTCTCTAAAGGCCACATCTCTATCATGCAACACACACTTTCTTCTACACACACACACCCACACACACACACCCACACACAAATATCATACTGTTGTGTGTAACAGGTCACACAGGAGATGAAGGACAGGAAAGTACAAGTCGCTCGCTCCCTGTTGTCTTGCTGTTGGTTTGAAGGTCACACATTCTCTCTGGGGAAATGATAGATCTCTCTTACCGACATGTCAGCTGCCATTTTGCACATACCAGTAATTGATTTCACAAGCATTGGCCTTTTGGTGATAATAAAAAAGGAACTTTACTAGCACATGTATAGAAACCGCCTATATTTCACATATGGTTGGAAAACCGTTTATGAGAATGTTTTATATTCCTGTGGCTGCTTTTCTATATGCATGAAGACAGGGGACCAATATTAAGACCAGAGTTTCTGGTCTTCATGATAAAAGCTCCTTTCCTTGGAGCGTAATACACAGAGCGAGCTGTTGCAACATCAGTGTGTTAATGAGCAACATCTTTATCTAATTGAATGTTATTTTTTTCCAATCTAGTGGTGATTTACGTGCCAAAGTAAAATCTCATTATATTCTGTTCTGATATAAATCACCGTAATCTGTTACTGTTATAAGCTTGTTCAAACACTCGACATATTCAATTACTTGCTGCAAAAGAGGTTTAAAAAGGCATTCTCTTTTCATATAAATTAAAACTCAATCATATTTTTGACAGGTCTAGCTTTGGCTTTTTTGTTATTGACATTTTCAAAATCCCTTTTAATTCAGTCCGATATTTAACATGGACCGGTGGGTGAAGGATGAAAAAACAAGATATTTTCATGTAAACACACATAAGAATACGTCAAATAAAAAATATATATATCGTAAATCAGGGAAAGACCTTTGCCATACAGTAAATCTAATATTTCTCGTGGACGAGCCAACAATAGCGGCTTTAAAATCCAGATACACAAAAGCAACACACACACACACACATCACAGTATGATATGGCAAGTCAGCTAGCCAGTTAGTGGGAGCGGCGGTGTGAGTATTTGAGAATTGGAAGCGGTTTAATCTATTGGGCTCATGTGAGCTGGGAGACCAGCAGCCGTGTCGCATAATCCTTCATCCACCACCCCAGATGATGTAAGAGGAGAGGAGACGAGAGGAGAGAGCTTGGAAGGGTGGAGTGGGATAGATGAATAAAGTGGAGTAAAGAAAGGAAATCATAAAACTGCAGGTTTAGAAGGAGACTCATCCTGTCCACTCATGATGATAATAACAACAACAACAACTACTACATTTATATTGTGCTTTATCTTAGACAATCAAAGTGCTTTGGGGGAGACGAATACTCTCTGTGGTGATAGCACCAACACATACAACACAGTAGGAGCTATGGTCTGGGAGAGCTTCCTATGTAGAGTCAGACTCTATCATGATAGTAAAATTATTGCTGGGGATCAGAATACATATTTTCACTTTACATATTTTCACATTCATGTGTTTCCTTTTTGGGTGTGCTGTAATGGTTTAAGGTGCCTGCCTCTTGATTTTCTTTTTCTCTTTTTGTTTTGCACTGGAACTGAGCTGCCATGCTGTACCATAACAATTACCACCAGCACAGTAGCATGGCAATAACAAAGTATGTATGTATCAAGTCGCCAAAATGAACTGTAAATGCCAAAAATGTCAGTGGGAAACTTAGCCGATACTATATTTCATGCCTTCGTTTTTGTTTTTTTGTACACTGCAGATTATGATTGATAAATAAAGTTAAGCTATATTAACAAATAAAGCATTAAAGCAACTTCATTGTTCATCTCAGCTCTTATTTTTGCAATTGTGTTTATGTGTTATGAATTCATGTTTTTATGCTGCATAGAATTCCTTCCTGTGGGACAATACAAATCTGAACAGAACTATTAAGTTACTAGGCTAAATACTTGTAAGCTTCTTTCTGACCAACATATTTTTAGATTTCCAGTGAGCCAAATCTAGCTATGTTATCCCGTAAATATAGTCATGCCGGCTTTTACAAGACGTGCTGTCTGCAAAAAGGAAAGTACTGTATCCGTAAAAACTGTAGCTGTACTGTACTGTAAGTGTCCTCTAATGTGTGCACACATTTCTTATGATGGAACTCTTTTTGTTTGTATCACTCAGGCCTACAAACTACTACTAAACAAACTTCAGTTGGGGTCACGGTGTATCCCTAAACACCCCCTCATCTCAACCTCATCCTATTCCGCCTCAAGTCTGACCTGATTTATCCTCTCTGCTCTCTTCATCCATTTAATCCCATGTACCAGGGTTTGAAATAATGCCTTGTAGTCAGTCACAGAGGCAGACCGATCATGTTGCAGCCAGGTCAAAACAATGTTATCTGGAGTGGGGGAGGCTGGATAAAAGCTGCCATGCTGCTGTCCTGCACAGTAACAATTCACTGAGGACGCAAAGTGGCCTGAGCCACCAACAAGGATTAACTGGCAGGACAAGTCTGCGAGGCAGCCGTAGTCTGTCAGCACCATCACTACTGACACACTCAAACACAAACACCAACGCTGCCTTACATACACCTAACAAATGCAAGTTCATAACATAGGAGCTTTATTCAAATTAAAATGCAGCCTTAGAAAGGACAATGTTGCGATCAAAGTAAAGTGAAAATAGAAATAGTTCCCCTTAGCAATGGCCGACCCTGAACATAACCCTGGAGATACACGTGTGTTTGTCTGAGGGAAAATCTGTGTCTCTACATGCCAGTGAGAAGAAAGTAATTAAGTCAATCAGTTAGTGAGAGAACAAAAATGTGTGAAACAGAGTGAGTGATCATTTAACAAAGGAAACTAATGAGCAATGAAGTGAGCTTGTCTGTGTTTACTCTTAATGTCCGACCAAAACCTTGCATCTCAAATGAAGCATTTTTTTTCTTCTTCTTTGAGTTGTTTGAGAAAGTTATAATACGTCTCTGGCCAAATTGGCATTAATCACTTCGTGACACAACAGAAACAGAAGGCCGCTCTGCAATCAAAATCATGCAGACGAGAATGATTAAAAGCATATAAACAGCAAAAGAATGGCAATATGACAAAGATCATGCATGGCTGATTAGAAATGAGTGAGAGGATGAAGTTACCTGGGAGATCAGAGAACGCTCCTCTCTCTATAATGTGTTTTCTGTACAAAGTCTTCAAAACCTTGGCACTGCCGAACCTCTTGAAGCGACTCTTCACATTGTTATAATACCATTCAAGTGACTGTGTCCTTAAAACCCTGCAGACAAGAAAGAGAGAAAAAAAGGACGTGAGGAGGGAAGAAAGAAAACATGATATTAAGTCAAAAAGCACAGATGGCAGAGACACAGGAATCAGATTTGATTATAATTACACCAGGATTATAACTTTGAGTTCAAGCCAAGTCTTCTTCTATTAAAATCTGCTTAAGTTGGGAGTCTTTATTAATGTCGATTACCAAACCTTAGCGACTTTTTCAATGTTTTTAAGAAATAAAGTTTAAAAAAATTATATTTTTTTTTTTTTTGAGTGTTTGACTTTTAATATAGGTTTGTATTTGCTGTCAGGCTGTCCTATTTAAAGCCCTACTGTTTGATTTAAAGGAAGTAATTGGCTTTTTAAGAAGATTCAGCCGCATGTGTGTGTGTGTGTGTGTGTGTGTGTGTGTGTGTGTGTGGAGGCTGTATGAAGCGTATTTGTTAACAGTCATATTATGCAGGATGCAAGCTGCGTATTGTTGATGCATAGGTTTTAAGATGTGACGTTACATCATTTTCCAGGCTTTTCCTCATGTCATGGTGCACGGCCGGTTGGTGCTCGAATGCCAACCAGTCAGACCTCAGCACGGAGATGATTACATAAGCAGTAATTCTAAACAGAGAGGGTTATGCAAAGCCCTCAGAAAAGCGCTCCCTTTGCGCCAGTGTGGCATTGGTTTGCAGGTAATTCGGCCAACTCTGTGTTTAATCGTGCGGTCCTTCCTGCTCTTGTTTTGCTTTTTCACACCAATGTCACACACATTAGTGAGGCTAAACAAAAAATGCACACATACTAACAGCCTATTGCACCTACTGTACAATAATGATCTATTAATAAGCCTTTGACACCTACCGTATTAGTGTATTCATTAACAGAATGAGTGGACTCTGATCTATTGATGTTTTTACTTACCAAGTGTTGCCTGTTTTGCCAAAGCCTGATATACTCTATTCCTCTGTGCCAGAGGCCTCTAAGTACTATTAAAAACATCAATTAGCTACACCTTCATCAGGATGAACACAGGCACTGTAGTTTATTTTAAGTCAATCCCACATGCATGTTGACGCTTTTGCTCAATGAAGAGACAGGCTGAAAGAGCGAGGGTGAAAATAGCCATGCTAATAAAGGGATCCTGAGTGCCCCTGAGGCTGTATGGGCTGCCACATTCATCCCACACCCCTCCTTCTTAACCTCCCTCCTCTTTCTCAGTGGATTTATTATCCTCTGCCTCTATCAGCTGGGCTGCTCAATGGGCCTCAGCTCCTTAATTTCTTGCCACGGGTCAACCTAGTCACTCTAAATGGGGGCTGCTTGGCTCCAGTAAAGAGGCCCGACTCTCTTTTTTATCTCCCTCTGGGCCCGAGGAAGGCGGTGCAGAAATGAATCTGGAAGAGTAATGCAGCGTCTAGTTGGCATCATACGAGGCAGAAATACAAATAGGTTCCACATGAACTCTGAAATGAGCCGGAACCACAGGGAGCCATATTTGAACTGAAAAGGTATATTCAAGAAGAGGAGAGGGGTGCCAGGGATATGGTGGAGCTATTATTATCCGAATGGAATCTTGGTTCACTTCAAATTATGCTGTAGCATATGCCTGAGTAGCATGCTTGATCACACTATCAAATTAAAGATAAGTAATTGACTGTTTGCTACACCCCTATGTTACTGTTGCTAAGCCCTTCCAACACTGGCAGATTTACCACTCAAAATTCTTTTAAGATTACCATTTTTATTTTATTTAACAAAACACACATTTTGCAATATGTACCTATACCCCCCCTTGTCATTACCACCCACACAGACAAAAATCAAGAAAAGATGACCCAATAACCACAGTATTCAAGACCATAAAGCACAATAATAACAAAATAGACACACTATAAACCAAATAAACATGTATAAATGACAACCATACATTATACTAGCACACAGCTTCCCCATTTTCCCGTATAGACATTCAATCTGGGGAACCGTTGCACGAAACATCTTTTTAAACGCCGCCACCCCAGCCATCGCACAAGCCCACTCTTGAATTAACAGCACCCCTTCATTCCTCCATCCTCTTATCATTGGCTATCATTAAACTATTTTGGACCCAACTTCTTATGTGCTTACCTATTCGGAGTTAGGATTGATCCATCTCCTGGAACAATTAATCTCGGGCTGAATAGGTTATCATGTATCCCGGTCCAAAATTCTTAGACCTTATCACAGAACCATAGACATTACATAAAGTAATTGGCTGTCCTCTGTCTTACATTTACAACAATGTGTGTGTTCAAACCAAGTCAAAACAATCTGGAGGAAGTCCAACAGAACCAAAGCATAATCTTGAACTAAATGATGCACACCCACACATTGCGTTAAAATACTGTCCCACTCCTCATCATCCAGTGTAATACTCTGCTCCCTTTCCCATCTTGAGAGCTGACCAGGCTCCATCCCCCAGGTTCTGCATAAGCATAGAATTATATCCAGAGGCCAAATGACCTTTTCCATATTTCAAAAACCCATTATCTAAACATTCTGGTGCCATCAGGGCTGAAGAACTGGATCCAAAAATCCCCACTAAAAGATGGCGAAGTTGCAAAAAGTGGAGACCTAGGGACTCCAAATTGCTGTACCACATCCTGAAGACAAGACAAGTTTGGCTTGGCAAGTTTTGGCTTCCCAAAATTCAATAGAGAGCAAGTCAGAGCTGCTAATGTTACACCTACACTCATGTATACATAACTAGTATCCACAAAGAGGGACAAATACTACACAGTGCTGGATGTACATGTGTTTTTAATTTAACTAATAACCCACAATGTGTAGTAGCTAATGATGTGCTCCTTGGCCTGTGAAGTAATGCTGGATTAGTTTACTAGGTAGGTAGTAAGACAGTTAATTGGACAATCTAAAGTTTGCAGCTTACGTTTGAATAGCTTTGGAAAAGCTAAGTCACCTCCCTCCAAATCATGAAATTAAATTGCTCTTACTAAACCCCAAAGCACACTGTTTCTGCATGTGGAGAAACAGTGTGCTTTGTGCAAAGTATACAAATTCTAAACTATGATTACACAATCGTGGAGGGGTTTAACTGAGGAGACTAGTATTTACAGTGCATTTTAACAGAAGAAAATTACTTTAGCATATTTTAATGTGCATGCTGCTAGGCTAGGTGATTCAATGCCACTCGCTTTTGGCACAAAAACAGATAAGTAAATGCAAAATGTAGCTAAAGCCTCTACTGCCTTCCATGCCAGTTACACAAACTTGTTGAAATTGGCCAAGCTTTCATTTTTAGAGAAAAAGGAAAGGGATTTAGGATGGTGCGAGAAGCGTCTCGATGAATCAAGCATGACATTGCTTCCCTAGAGCGATCTGATCTAAAAAAGATAGGAAGAAGGGAGGAGAGTTGAGTGGATAAGCAGAGGCTTTCAAGCAAGAGCGGCACTGCTGTGTGAGCTTCTGAAAACACATTTTGTAATGAGGCTGGGAGATTCCCTGATGCTCGGCTGATGCATGATTAAGTAAGAGGGATTCCTGTGGATGGTCTCCTGACACTTGGTTTACCCTCCCTCTATCATCACTTTGCCTTAGCTCAACTGCATGGAACCATTGCCTCTTTTCTAATCCTCTGCTCTCCAGCTCTTTTTCCCTCTATACTTCAAGAGATCGATTTGCACACTTAAATGAGGTCTAAATAAAATATATAGAAGAATATGTAGAAGTGCAATAAAAAGTATGTGGCTTTGCTGTGTTTTCCCCTCCCCTGGCAAAGGGAACCATTACCATAATTGACTTTCTGAGCCTTCTAATGAATTGGTTCAGCTTCTGTTGAGGCTGCTGTAGAGAGGGGAGCAAAGAGAGAAGAAAGAAGGGCGGGGGTTGCCTTCAATAGAACATCAAATAGACTCTTCTGAAGACTTGCAGAGTGACTGTTCTTGTTAATAGAAGAAACTAAGAAAAAATTAGATTGTTCTCAGCTCCAGGGTTAGATCAAAGCGTTGGATGTTCAGGAAGTAAAAACACTCAAGTTGGGAGGTCTCAATGAGCGAAAAGCTAAAGGAGTTATCATATGTAGTACAGTCTAGCTTCCCTTCCACAAATAAAACCTTTACGCACACATGACAATTTCTATTTAATTTTATATCTATTTAATGAGGGAATATGAAAGTAATGAAAAAAACGGACATGATGAGATATCAGCTGAAACTGAAATAGGTTTAGCTGATATCTATGTATGCAATAGAGTACTAAAAGTATTATATACACAGGTATTTTTAAAGGAAGAAAATCAGCTACCAAAACTCAATAGGTGTGAACTGGAAATTCGTACTGGCAAATTAACAAAAATTTTACATTTGGTGAATGATTATTAATTGGATAGGGGACTCTACAGGCACTACACATCACCTATGGCCAGTTGTTTGCAGATGATGTGTTACTGTTCCTCTTAGTGACACTTAAATGCCTGTACTGCATGCGATACTAGTTAACATTACACTTTGCAGTAGGTAACGTTAGCCTACTGTTAGCTAGTAGCTGGCTTAAACACTGTTAAAATGCTGACAGCTAAACGGTCTAATATGTGACTGTACTTCACTGGAAAGGATTCCAACACCAGAATGTGCAACAGTCTGCAGCTAAAGACAGAGTAGACTAGCTGCATTTTGAGACACCATTGCCACTGCCGTAGTCAGAATTGTCGGAGAAACAACACCGACTGGATTTAATGGTGCAACTCGTAAGCTCATTGGGCTTTCAAAGTTACTGTAAAATACCCTCCGGCCATCTAGTGTTTTTCTTTTTCACGTTTAACAGCAATTGACTGGTAAAAGAAGTTGTTAGAAAAACAAAAATCAATTAAATTTGACCATATGGCCTCAGCAATAAGCCATTCTTTCTTTTCGTTTTGTGCTCTTTTTTTGTTTAAAGTATCGTTCCAGGCACCGTTTAGGCATGTCACAGTTTTAGAATATTGAATATTTAAAAATATTGTTTTAGTACGGTTATCGAGAAAAAAAAACAATACTCAGCCCTATTGCTCAGTAAAAATTATTTTCCCATATCATTATTCTAACATATTCTACCTAAAGTGTTATATGTAAACTGCAACCCAAATATTTCCTCAGCTGAAGCTACAAATGTAGCACACAACCGGGAAGGGATATGAATATTGATTAATTTCTGTTATAAGGACTAGGAGAAAATCTAATCCTGAACAAGAATTAATGGCCTTTTATCCACATCTCTTGCCGCTTCTGTGGTTGTGTATTTATACACGTCAGAGCAGAATTGTGGAAGTGGGAGAAGTGGGAAAAGGATTATTTGTTTTATTGTGAAAAGAAATAAAACAAGAAAATGTTAAGATAAAAAAAAAAAAAATACAATTTTGTAAGTAAATATTCATATACCGTACTGATATCTTTACAGGCATGACACCTGGATGTTCCCTTCCTAAATGTGTGACTAAGTCTACAGTCCACGTATTTATATACTTTAATATTTTTAATTTGTTTTTTTAATTTTGTTGGTTGTCATATACTACAGTATTGTGAAAATGTCTGCACATTTGAGGCATTGTTTTGCAAATTTGCTGCAGATTCTCTGTGAGCTTTGCTGTCTGTGTCACTACAATAGAGCACTAAAAACATAAAATATATTCAGTGCTGGCAGAACAGGCCGAAGGACAGAGGACAAGGTTGTGGGTCATCTGCTAAAAAGCCCATTCGATTTTCAGCAAACCTGGGCACAGCTAAACTAACCGTTTGGTATGATTTAAAACAGTGTTTGGTTTGCAGCCGGCAGAAAAAACAACTCTCTACCAGCAGTACATAACCTTTACAGGAAGCAGCTGGAATGCTGATTGCTTGCATGTACCTCTGTGATTGACATTCAGATAGGCAGGAAGAGGAAAATAAAAGATCTCAAATCCTGCATACGAAGATGGTTAGAGATGTTCTTTTGTCCATGCACTCTCTCTTCTCTGTTTACCTTCCCTCTACCTTCTCATATAATAAGTTCAAATACTGGTAAATTGTCCAGGCTGCAACCAAAAACAACACATTCCACGCTGCTCATTTAGAAGATTAATTAATTTGAGACAAGACTTCTTATGTTGAGAGAATGTGTGCCCTTACAGTTTATGACCATAGAAGCAGGGTCTATATAAAACACCGTTTCTATTTTATTTAGATAACCCAGTGGTTGGCATGCTCTCCCATGCAGAGAAGAGGGTCATTGAATGAACAGACCCGCTGTACAACCAGAGACATAGAGATATATTCATGCCACACAGCAGTTTGAATTGCACAATTGTTATTGTGTTTCTGGTACACTGCAGCATTTAACCAGGACAGCTACTGCAGGTTCGCAGCAGGGTATTCTGCTTCATTCACTTCACTTACCTGTGTCTTTAAAATACTCTAAATTTAGCACAGCTGCAGGCAATGGTCAGGCAATTTACTCTGCCATCCCTTACTACATGCTCTTTCTTTTAAGACCTAAAGCTGTCAACTTTACTCTCTCGACTGTATGGCCACATCAGACTCCAACATCATTGTAAATTGTTTGCTGACGATACAGTTGTGGTGGCTCTGATCACCAATAATGATAATGATAAGAAGGCCTACCTGAAAGAAATTGACCACCTTGAAAATTGATGCCTGGAAAACAATCTCATGCTGAATGACACAAAAACTAAAGAGCTGATTGTGGACTTCAGCAGGAAACCGAAAAGGATCCATGCTCCACACAGGATCAGCAGGGCGCGATGGGATAGAGATGCTTGACAGCTATAAATATCTTGGGGTTCATATTACTCAGGACCGAACATTGTCGCTCCACATCACCTCCCTAGTGAAGAAGGCCCGTCAGAGTCAGAGAGACTGAGATTGTAGAGACGCTGATGGGCCCTCTTCACTAGGCCCATCAGCGAATCATTTGCGGCTTGATGGCGCTATCGTTAGCACATAGTAGCATACTACCATAAATGTTACACTACTATGTGCTAACGTTAGCACATAGTAGTATACTACTATGTAGTATGGATAGTAGTATGGATGGTGACATGATTGAAAATGAATAAAACAGAGATCCGGCAGACAAGCAGCAAGACATCATCCTTGGCCTTTTCAGAGAGAGATGTTTGAGACAGTAGGCATCAAGAAGGACTCCTGGCCAATGTGCTGGGGAACTTCTTCATTAATGTCTGTTTAGTCATTCATATTTTATCCTTTATTTTCTTTCCAGAATCCATATTTGAGCACACACACATACATGTAGATTCATTTAAATGTTAAGGGTAAGATTAAAAATAGAAACTGGATCTGTGAATCCTCACAGAATCACAACTGAATTCATATATTGCTAATGAGTCAGAATCTTATTAACCTGGAGTCCCAGTTTCTGTCATAATAATCATATACAGTGAGGAAAATAAGTATTTGAACACCCTGCTATTTTGCAAGTTCTCCCACTTAGAAATCATGGAGGGGTCTGAAATTGTGATCGTAGGTGCATGCCCACTGTGAGAGACAATCTACAAAAAGAATCCAGAAATCACAATGTACGATTTTTTAACTATTTATTTGTATGATACAGCTGCAAATAAGTTGTTGAACACCTGAAAATCAGTGTTAATATTTGGTACAGTAGCCTTTGTTTGCAGTTCCAGAGGTCAAACGTTTCCTGTAGTTTTTCACCAGGTTTGGCACATTGCAGAAGGGATTTTAGCCCACTCCTCCACACAGATCTTCTCTAGATCAGTCAGGTTTCTGGGCTGTCGCTGAGAAACACGGAGTTTGATATGCACCATGATATGCTTCTTACAGAGCCTCTCCTTGGTTCTCCTGGCTGTGTGCTTTGGGTCATTTTCATGTTGGAAGACCCAGCCTTGACCCATCTTCAATGCTCTAACTGAGGGAAGGAGGTTGTTCCCCAAAATCTCGCAATACATGGCCCCCGGTCATCCTCTCCTTAATACAGTGCAGTCGCCCTGTCCCATGTGCAGAAAAACACCCCCAAAGCATGATGCTATCCCCCCATGCTTCACAGTAGGGATGGTGTTCTTGGGATGGTACTCATCATTCTTCTTCCTCCAAACACGGAATTATGACCAAAAAGTTCTATTTTGGTCTCATCTGACCACATGACCTTCTCCCATGACTCCTCTGGATCATCCAAATGGCCAATGGCAAACGTAAGACGGGCCTTGACATGTGCTGGTTTAAGAAGGGGAACCTTCCGTGCCATGCATGATTTCAAACCATGACGTCTTAGTGTATTACCAACAGTAACCTTGGAAACGGTGGTCCCATCTCTTCTCAGGTCATTGACCAGCTCCTCCCGTGTAGTTCTGGGCTGATTTCTCACCTTTCTTAGGATCATTGAGACCCCACGAGGTGAGATCTTGCATGGAGCCCCAGTCAGAGGGAGATTGACAGTCATGTTTAGCTTCTTCCATTTTCTAATGATCCTCCAACAGTGGACCTTTTTCACCAAGCTGCTTGGACATGTCCCCGTAGCCCTTTCCAGCCTTGTGGAGGTGTACAATTTAGTCTCTAGTGTCTCTGGATAGCTCTTTGGTCTTGGCCATGTTAGTAGTTGGATTCTTACTGATTGTATGGAGTGGACAGGTGTCTTTATGCAGCTAACGACCTCAAACAGGTGCATCTAATTTAGGATAATAAATGGAGTGGAGGTGGACATTTTGAAGGCAGACTAACAAGTCTTTGAGGGTCAGAATTCTAGCTGATAGACAGGTGTTCAAATACTTATTTGCAGCTGTATCATAAAAATAAATAGTTAAAAAAAAATCATACTTTGTGATTTCTGGATTTTTTTTTTTAGATTATGTCTCTCCCAGTCAACATGCACCTACGATGACAATTTCAGACCCCTCCATGATTTCTAAGTGGGAGAACTTGCAAAAGAGCAGGGTGTTCAAATACTTATTTTCCTCACTGTATGTTATGTTTTAGGCCTCTTGGCAGACAACCATTGAAAATGTAGCCATTGCCATATAAAGACCGTGTTCTCCATGTCCACTGAAGTTCCTCAGCATGCTCTCTAGTAACATTGTCTGGTCCAGGTAGCTTTGCATAAAAAATGGTTTTCATTCGCAAGGCTACTTTTACTTTTATACTTTAAGTAAATTTCCAAGCCTGTACTTTGTTACTTTTACTTGAGTAAAGAAGTTTAATCAGTACTTCCACTTTTACCAGAGTATTTTTTAACATAAGTATCTGTACTTTTACTTAAGTATGGAAAGTGAGTACTTTTGCCATCTCTGCTGTACGGTGATATAATAGTCTATTATCATCTTTCTTCAGAACAACTTTTGAAAGAACCCTACCTCACCTCAGGTAATTTTATGAAGCATTTGGTTATGCCAAATGTAAGTCTCTGAGAGTTGGATAACTACAATCCAAGAATGCTATTTAGTACAAAGAGTGATACATCCTTTATAATGCTTACAATCAGTTTGGAATGACTCATCAATAATGCATTTAAAAGACTTCAAAAGAATTTAATTGTTTGAGATGTCATACTACATCAGAATATGTCTTATTTGTGTCCATGTGCTTGCAGTTTGAAATTACCAGA
This sequence comes from Etheostoma perlongum, assembly GCA_026937815.1. NCBI lineage: Eukaryota > Metazoa > Chordata > Actinopteri > Perciformes > Percidae > Etheostoma > Etheostoma perlongum. The sequence goes on from CM049392.1 coordinate 13,336,342, forward strand.
AACCATAATTTGTATTGTTTTTTACGTTTACTCTGCATGGAATAGAATATAATTAGAGCATTTATACAGTAGTGTGATCCAGTATTTGAAAGGTTAGAGCACGGACCACAATTTGGCTCCCACAACAGCTGGCCAGATGTCACATCATTTGTTATGTTGAGGGTTATTTCAGCATGGAAGTCTGTTAAAAATGATATCAGATATAGGTCACACACAGAGTCCAAATCATACTCCAGCAGGCTGTGGTGTATTTACATATGCTTATGTGTGGATGTATATAGAACATACGTTGAAAGTGAGATAATCTGCTCTCAGCCTCCTGCTTCTGCCCAGCCAGAGCACCACATGGGATTTAAGGGGAGCATTCGGAGAGGCAGCGCTCTGCAGCAGCCCATTAATGTGGGGAAATCTAGCGACAGAATAGACTGTGGTTATGCTTTCCACCACTCAAGTCTGTCTCCATCTGGCTATTCTGTCTGGATAATGAAAATGGCAGCTCCCTGCAGCCTTTATCTGAGCAATTATGTGGAGCCAAAATCATGAAGAGCCAATATGATTAGGGGCTGAAAGAGGCAAATGTCTGTAAACAAAATGAATTTGTTAAATGTCATGTGAGATAACTACAAATCCAATGATGGTAATTCAATCTCAATAAGGTGGCTTTTTCAAGGTTTTCTTTTAGGTCACTGTAGGAGTGGAAACCCTGGTTTCATCCTCTTAATGTCAGCAAACACCTCGGACAGGAAATGAAAATCCACTGAAATAACAGGATTTTAGAAATTACATAACAAGTGTTTGCTTTTTTTAAAGATTATTTAAGTGTTTCCTTTTCTATTGCACCACATACAGGGGGATAGAGGTACTTAGAAGTGGCCAACTTGTTATTGAGATTGACCTGGATCAGGCATCCTAACAACCATTCTATCAATCAACAACCATGTGTCTTGCAGATATGTGTCTTTGTAAGCTAAGGTGGATAATGATGTCAGAAATACATGTACACCATAACATGGAAAAGCAGTCAGTGAAGAATGAGATTGGAAGGCTTGGGTGAAATGTCAATAACCTGATTCAAACCCCAGACATTGTACACAAGTCAAGAAAATGAAAAACAACTGGATAATGGGGGAATAGAATCCTGGTGCTGCCAGCGCCCAACGTACTGAAGTGTCAGTCTTAACAGCCTGTTAGGGAGCAGACAGAACCAGCTTGACAAAACCAGACTACACACACTGCTGTCACCTGAAGAGAGGAGCAACGGAGGGGAAAGAGAGGCCAGAGGACAGTGAAAGGAATATACAGGCAAAGGGGGAAAGAATGACACAATGATCATGTTAAGAAAAAGGTCATTGCTTTGATTGCATCATGGAGCCCAGGCATATGGAGGCATTTGTTTTGTGGGATCTATTTTAAGAGGTGCCTTTTTTAAAGCAGAGCCCCAGTCTACGCAATCCATCTTCAGTGGAAATGGGGGAAGCAGAAAGACAAAGAGAAGTCTTTTGGCTACAGTTGCTCTTTTAGAACCTCTGTGTGTGTGTATATATGTGTGTGCGTGTGCCACTGATAAGCTGTGAAAGAGTTTATTTTCACAAAAGAAGAACAGTGTATGGGAAGTGTTTTACAGAAGGTTACGGAACAGCTCCAAAGCATCAAGGTTTGACAGTTGTGGCAAGCTCCTGTCTAAAGCTGTGACCTATACTATGACCAAGGGCGATTTGGATGGAAATGTTAAAGATCATCTCACTTCCTGTTTGCATAACGGAACACTGTCTGTGAAGTGCTTACTGCCTGAGCAGAGATGAAAACACTCCAGATTAGAAAGGTTCCAGGTCGCATTTATGCAGTAGATAAAGCACACGCCCTTGGCTTTAAAGACATTTACCATTAATGCACCAGATTCATTTATAACATAAGTAGAGCTTTATTATTCTATACACCAGAGAGGCTGCATGCAGTTGAAAAGAAATCAAATTAACGCCGGGTATATGTAATGTTTTTAAGTGCAAATTATTGCCTGTGAAACACTAACACTGCATTGCTTTGTGTCCTACATTAAAACACATATAGGGAATAAAGACTCACAGTCATAAGACTGAGAGACACACAAGGCTTAAAAAAAATAATATCCACAAATCTTATCACAAACACCAGCATGTCTGGCTCTATTTTACAAGGACTTTTGATGAATATTATGAATTATGAATAAAGATGAAGACTTCAAGGTTTAAATACGCCCAACAAACCTCCCGCTACATCTCATTGTGTGTTTTATTTCTTCAAGTATTTTCATGTTGAAATTATTGCTGTGTTTCTGTGACCTGAGGGCCACATCCTCCACTCTCAGTGGTGCATTTCATTGAAAGAAAAGGCAGCCAAAAATCCGGCCAATAAAGTTAGCCATTTCACTTCACTCTCACCAGAGGAGGACACCAATGAATGGCCCGCTTCCCAAACAAGCCTCTGGCTGACCTCATCCTGGGAGCAGTTCCCATCAAGTTAGTCACACAACCCCAAGCAAGAATTGCAGCTGGAACCTCAGACTCACATCTCTTGTCTCGGACTTCCTTGTTGCCAGCCAGCAAGCCAGCCAGCCAGCCGTTGCAGCTGGAAATTAAAAAAAATTTTTCTCTTGCTCTTAAACTGGCATCAGCAAAAGACTGAGCCTTTAGGAACAGTGCAGATATATGGATGTGCAGATTGCATGACGCTTATTCCCTTATCGTATTACCTTAAGCTCAGCATCATTATATTTAAAAGCTAACAATGTCTTATTAGTAGTACATTGGTAGTATTTCTATGCCATCTTTTGGCAATGCTCAGCTAGAGAAAGGAATTAATGTGTATTTTTAATGGGCCAAAAATGCATACACCTAAAATTCATTCATTGAAATGGGGGGGCCATGATCTACAACTTAATTTGATTTATTTACACTATTTGTTGATCCCCAGTGGGGAAATTACAATTTACACTTTGTTTGTTAGTAATCACTACACACAGGCCTGAAATACACACACACACATGCTCAGGACCTAATCATGCACAAAGGGAGAGATGTCAGTGAGTGGGCTGCCAGCTAGACCAGCGCCCTGAGCGGTTGGGGGGGGGGGGGCCTTGCTCAAGGGCACCTAGCAGTGCCCAGGAGGTGAAGTGGCATCTTTCCAGCTACCGATCCACACTCCGTACTTTGGTCCGTATGGGGACTTGAACCGATGACCCTCCAGTTCCCAACCCTTTCAACTGGCTGCAGACACGTCGGGAGGCCAGTGGTGGGACCATGTCCTTGTCGCTGCATTAGCATCTCTTTCGGATTCAACCCCTAGCATGGAGTGTAAAGGCAAAGTCACACTTGTGTCAGTCTTTAATCAAAGCTCATGCAACTGAGACATTTCCTGTTTCAGTGCTGGATTAAGCTGAAGTGTAAATTACACTAGAATAGACTTTGAGTTGCCTTTTTTGGGGCTGTTTTGGTGGACTGAATGTGACCATACAGTACCTTGAGATCTCTCTCACAAACACTGGTACAAAGCAAACAACGCTCTCCTGTATCAGTCTGGCAGACAGGGCGTGGGAGACAGATGACAATGAATCATTGATGCTCGGCACACAGATCACAAACACACACACCTCCTTTCTCTTACTCATAAGTCCTTTCCCATTTACAGTGTGGTGTTTTTCTCTGTGCCATCACTGATGATGTGGTGACAGAGACAGATGGAGGGATTGAGAGGGGAATGGCTCAGCAACAGAAAAGAGAGAAATCTCCCTCTGTCTTTTACTTTGGTCTGATATACCATTAATAGCCACTGTGAGCCATTTTTCTGGCTTGGACTTTTGAATCTATCCCTCTTTGCACTCTTTGTTCCTTCATGTCTCTCAGTGTTTATTTCCCATCCCAACCTGATTTCTATCTTTTAACAGTTTTTAACAGAGAGAAGTGTCACAGTAGCAAAGAGTTTCTTTATACAGTATAGTGTTGCAGATTATCAAATACATTTGATATACTGTATTCAGAAAATAAGTGTCAATTGTTTTTTTTTAAATGCTTTTAAAATGCTTCTGTAAATTAATATCAGTTTTAAGATAAACAAATAAAAACCATTCAAAGGGCTGGCTTTGTTTGATGTAAATGATGGTGTCGAACTGTAACAGTGCAATCATGCATGGATGGCTATCGTATCTTCAGGCTAGAGATCATAAGAGAAGACTGTATATAGGATAAGGGTGATAGTGTGAAGTAGGAGCGAGGGTGACAGATTGCATGTGGAGATGGATTCCATATAGATGAAATGCAGCGCTATAAATCAACCGATGGCCCCTGAAACAGTCAACTCCATACCCTGCATGACTTACTGATCAAAATACCAGCCTGGAAAGAATATATACTACAGTGTCAGAGGACACATTTTGGCCTTGAAACTATTTCATTATGCAGTTGGATTCAGTTTTTTTTTTTTTTTTTTTAAATCTACGGTACATTTTATCCAGCCTTTTAATTACCCATGTAAGCCTCATTAGGATTTAACATCCCTCAACAGTATCAGAGGAGCCTGAAGCAAAAACATCCCCGGGCAAAAAAAAGCTTTAAACACTATTAATCATGGAAATGCTGAATAACAACGACAGCCGAGTACAAGGATCACGTGGGGTTACATGTTGAGTGGAATGCATGCCTCAGTGTTTGAACTCATTTGAGTGACCAGTGTATAACACACTGCTGTTTTAGCTTCTGCATTGCTGCTGTTCTTATTTGATCATTCATATGAACATTTGCCCTCTCACTTTCATGTCAGTAGGTCAACACAGGCGTTCATCTCACTCCAGGCCAGGGCAGGGGACCACTGCATTATTCATACTAGTACCGTCACAGCGAGTAATTGAAGCCATGCATCGGGGGAGGAGGGTGGAAGGCGCAGGCGTACAGACACCTTCTAGCTCTGCCTCTCAGGAGAAATTGTTTTGATCATTATCGGTGACCTCTGAGTGTGATCAGTGTAGACATCAAGGTGGTACTCTCCATCTGAGGGCAAAGTCCAATCTGACAGAGATTGGAAAGGCCAACATATGGACAGACATGCAGCTGCAATGCAGGCTGCTGCTGATGTCAGGTACTAAAAAAATAAGACTCTTTTTGAAATGGAATGCATAGCATTGCTGGCTTTATCTGTTTAAGTCTTTGGTTTTTGTCATTCAGAAATACAATACATAGTATTACTGGCTTCCATCTTCTGTAGGTAATACAATGACTATGGCTAAGTATACAACCCCACTTCAAAGTATCTCAACTACCCCTCTGATTAATCACCATTGTCAGCACGCCGGACAATTGCACTCATTTCTCACAAAAAAAAAAAAAAGATAATAAATATCAATCAACAAATATCAATTGCTGCATTTTTGGAAATGTACAGCAGCGCACAAGGATATAATCTGTTATTAAAAATTCCTCAACAACTTAAATTGAATTTATTCACTGCCTTTTGTGGTTTAATTTCTCTTTGTGCATAAGAGTTGACGCTAAAGGGATAAATTACAGCGCTGTTACTAAGGCATATGCATCTGATCGCTGGCTGTGCATATTTAACCATGTGGCGGGTGCTGCTGCAGCCTTTATATTATCATGATGACCTTCAATTCATACCTATGTTGCCATGTTGAACATGTTATGGAAATGGTACTAGCTCTGTTGTCTTATTTGTGCTATATGAATAAAGAAACAATATTAATTTGATTGTATTAATAAAACACCGTAACATCAGGAAATGCCCTCATATACACCTATGTGTGTAAATACTCACGCTAGATTAAAGGTTTCCTGTGGAGTTTGGGACCTCTAGTAGCACTGTGGAGCAGTTTTTCTGTAAGTAGGTCCCTGTATTGTTTATCTCAAGCACGAGGCCTTACTGTACATGCAAATGAGTGATGGTTTCACACTATTCTACTGATCAACAGGTGGCGTTAACATGCCAAGCCATGCTGCGATGCAACCAACAAAGGCAGGGTAGAAGAAGATTGCGAGCTGGTAAACATGGAGGTAAACACTAGTGAATTTAATGTACTTAACAAAATCAAATTAGAAAATGTTTTATGAAGGAAAGGCACTCTGCACATTGTTACACCTCAAGGGTACACAGTGCATTTTAGTGAGTAACAGTCAATGTAGATATAACTTGATAGTTTACAAGTAAACTCCACACTGCACCTTTAAACACATTACAAAATAGAATAATCAAACTACTAGACTGGAAAGGTTTTCTGCTTGGTTCATGTTTATTTATGTAGCACAGCTCAGCTTGTACTGTGACTGCTACACTCATACATAAATGTATAAAATTTAAATCCTGTGAAGCTAATTGTTAGGATAGGCATACTTAAATGGCACGGTAGAGGGTGGGGGTGTGGCCTTGATCAACTGCCATGCTGTGCTTGTTTGCAAGCCATAACGTCTCTCTCTCATGGGTGGCCCAAATTCTCTGGGCGTGCAAAGCAGAGAAACGAAAGGTAACCTTTCCCCTTATGACATCAAAAGGGGGAAGGTAACCTTTCCCCTTATGACGTCATAAGGAGCAGATTCCACCTCCGCCCATCTAAGCTTTCATTTTCTCAAAGGCAGAGCAGGACACCCAGGGCTCGGTTTACACCTATCACCATTTCTAGCCACTGGGGGACCAATGGCAGGCTGGGAGAAATCATATTAATGTTAAAAAAAAACTCATATAGCGATATTTTCATGCCATGGGACCTTTAAGACTGGTATGTGTGTATATAGGTGTTCTCTGTATTGCACAGGGGTGGACAGTGGTGGGACAAACTAATGAACTGCGCTTGACTTAGAAATCAAACTGCCCAAAAGCTCCATACCCTTACACTGTAAAACTACAGCAAATGCAGCTTGAAGGCAAACTGCTATGTGTGTTGTGGCATGTGGAGGTGGTGAGGAAAGGGATTAGCGTGCATGACAGGCTTACCAAAATACATGTTTAGCCTACACTCAGTTTTCCTTTCCCTTTCTTGTTTGTCCCCATGTTTTCCTGTCTTTTTGTTTATTTAATATTTTGCCGTCTTCGTACCCCTGTGTGCTGTCTTAGTACTCCTGTATTCCTGCGTCTTTTGGTGTTTCAATATGCTTTTTGCAGCAGTTACATTATCCAACATGTGTTGCATCCGTGCGTGTCTGAGAAAGAAGGTGTGTTTGTGTGCTTGAAGACAGCAGATTTATGCTTGTTTATCTGCCTGCAGGTATTTGAGGCAGTGACACCAGGTTGGAGCCATTACGTCAGTGCAGTCCACTGCAAGTCGGCAGGCTGGCAAAGTAATATTTACCTTCAGTGCATCAAAAGGAGACTGAGAATGAGAAGGGAGGCAGGTTCAGAGGATATGAAGCACACTCACTCACTCTAGCTGGGAAAAAAGTGGTTTGCGGAAACCAATTTGCCCAAGATGTGTACATTTCATAATGTGTTGAAGTAAACAGAAACAGATTGCAGAGAAGTGCGTCCTGCGGCTGTTTGGTGGCGTGAAAAATGATCTCAGCTGCAGACGGGTGTGGAAGAGAAGGAGAGCAGAGATACAAAACGAGAGAGCGACAGGGTGAGAGAGGTGAGAGAGAGAGAGAGAGAGAGAGAGAGAGAGAGAGAGAGAGAGAGAGAGAGAGAGAGAGAGAGAGAGAGAGAGAGAGAGAGAGAGAGAGAGAGAGAGAGAGAGAGAGAGAGAGAGAGAGAGAGAGAGAGAGAGAGAGAGAGAGAGAGGCTGGAAGATATATAGAGAGACCTTCATTCAAAATGGATGAATCTACTTCAGAACCTGCAGGGCCTCTACAACTCACCTCTCTGCAGGTGAAAGCAAGTACACTTGACACAAATGGCACTTACACACAACTCAACTTAGTTAGATGTGTCCAGCCCACATAGACCCATTAGAGCATCAAACCAAGCAATTATTCTCTTCCACACAAAAGACACATATTGCAGAACACTGGAGAATAAGGCAAACACACACATGCACACACAAAATGACCACAAGACCAGATAGACTTACAGTGGTGCATTTGTGTGTCTGCTAGTGCAGCTGTGCACTTGTGTGCTCTCGGGAGCCATCATGCAGGATGTACACACCGTGCCTTACTTTGTGTATGTGTGTGTTTTTGTGTGTGTGTGTATGTGTGTGTGTCAGCTGAATGTGTATGTCTGCTTGCTGCTTTGATATCTCTCCCATTGGCAACCCTGATATGAATGCATGCTTTGATCCCATTTGAAACAGACAGCATCACAAGAGTTCCTCTGCTGCTGCTCTGAACAAATAGCCCAAAAGACACAGAGAAAGAAAAAGAGCGGGCGTGGGGGAGGGGGGTGAGAAGATCCCAATTTTTTCCAGTTGTTTCGGTTGCTCCAGGCCACTCTGTGTTGCAACAGTATAGCAGCTACTTGCTGCAAGATGCCCTGTGGTATTTCAACCATAAACAGCTTAATAATACTGAACTGTCCGTATTTGTTAAACGGTATTGTTTTTTTAATGTACAGTACATACACCCTTTTTCTTAAGCAAAGTAAAGTAGGAAAATGTTTTCCAAACTGCACTCTCAGAGCTGACCACAGGGGCAAACATGCTAGTTCCAGAAGCCCAGGAGGTACAGACTTAACAACAGATGATTTTAAACAAATGAGATCAAACAGCACTCCTTGCTCAGGTGGGAAATCATGACCAAACAAGGAGAGCAGAGTGCAGTCAGCTCTGCAGCGAAGCACCGGCTAAGCATCATTTAAAGTGCTGAAAAATGGGAGAGGAGGTGCAATGAGATGCATATGCTTCAAAGACTACACTTACTAAATATACAAAAACGATAGTTATACAAGTTTCCAGCCTATTGTCCATTAATATGTTTATGTCCAGATTCTGCCTTTTAATTATGAATTCAATCATGGCATTAATATATTTTTAATTGCCTTTTAAATGTGTGTTTGTGTGTATTTCTATGTAAATACATATCTTATGAATTGTATTGGTCCTTATTTTATTTTAAGATGCTTCTCTTAAGCCTATTAGCAACTAGTTATTTCGGTGGGAGTGCACTCCAGCCTCCAGAAAAACTGACCTGGTAGGCCACATGAATGAATTTGAGTACTGTGAATGCCTCAGGTCCCATTATCACTCTTGACCTGCTGGTGAGTTATGAGTAATGGCCAAGAAAATGTGCTCCAAAGTCAGTCCAGGACCTCATCATGTGCTACTATTATTTGGTTATTTATATTATTTGGCGGTTTTGAAAAATAATCCACAACGTGACACACATTCAGATATCATTAAACACCATACACTTTTACAGAATGCCCTTTCTTAACAACTCATATTCTTTCTTTTATCATGAGCTGGCCACTGCTTCTTGCTTGCCACTTGCTTTCCTAATGTTGGAAAACACTTTGTACTTGCTTGAAAAATAAAACTATTATTATTATAATAAACTGTATACTAAAATACCAGGACATTGGAAAAAAAACTAAAATGTCATAAATCAGAGGGGTTCTTGCTTTGACAGGCGTGGAATGGGCAATGAGTATTAAAACTCTGCGGTACCAATATCTGATCTCTTTCATGCTACAGAGAGTTGACTGTGGCAGGAGATCAGACAGTGTGATCTGCCTAAGGGAGGGGATGACGGCGCAAGATAGGTAAAAAAAAAAAATACGTGAAGGGGGTGAAGTTAGAGGACGAGGAAGAACGATTACTGTTCATCCAGCACCTTAAAGAGGTTTCTATCATTCTGTGTCAAATTCTTAGAAAGATACACAGAAAACGAGGACAAAAAGAAACAGTGATCTAACGGTTTAGTGGAAGATATCAAACAAAATACTTAATCAGAAAAGCTGAGATCCACTTCATCTGCCAATAATGCAGCTCACATCCTCTCCTGCCAGCCTACAAGGATATGAGACACGACTGGCTGCTCTGTGGGGTGCCTCCCATGCTGGAGATGTTTTTGATAGATCACATCTGCAGAATCAGGAGGAGAGGATTCAGAGGGAATAGAGACTCAATGCAGGCATTAACATTTCTATTTAAGTACATCAGTATGCAGTGGCTTCTGAGCCACCGGACCTTTCTTTTGAACTGTAAATCCTTGCAGATGGATCAAAAGTCATGACCTCAGAAGCCATGATTAAAATATAACTGACTTACCAGCAGCAATGCACCAGTGCTGGGCCAAACAGCAGCAAATACATCGCTTAAATCAGTTCGAATCACCCTGGAAAATATATGTGGCTTTAATTAAGAAGGAGAGGTACCGCAGGTTATTCATCCCGGCCGTTGTCAGACTCTACAACACCTGCACTACCTGATAATGTTGTAGTTTCTCTTCCTATTTTTCTCCGGTATTTATATTATTTTATTACAAGTACTTACTTTTCAATATTTATGGTCACAGGTTAATATAATTTAAATTATGCTACCGACTCTTGCTTCATTACTCTCATTACACATTCAATTTAATTTTAACGTCACTTACACTTAAATATTGTTTCTTGTATCATGGCATTGTTTTTGTTTTTTGCTGTTATTGAAAAAAATGCTGCTGCTGTGATAACAAAATGTCCCCGTTGTGGGATGAATAAAGTATAATCTAATCACCAAATTAAATATGAACTGAAATTGTATGAACAATAATTATTCTGCAGCTATTGTGCCTTCAAAAAAAATTATATATTTGAGTTGCATTTGAGTAGTCAGTTATAGAGACATTAAACTGTATCAAAAATTTCTGTAACTCTCTAGCGCTCGCTAACACCACCCAAAAAAAAGAAAAAAGGAAAGGAACAAGGCTCAAAGCAAAATTAGATTTTGAACACTGAATACAACACACAGAGGACAGACACAACTATAAAGCATCCAGAGTGGAAGTGTTATTGGGCGTTACCTTTGTCTTGCTGCACTCTGTGGCAAACCATTTCTGTCTCCATTCCCACTAACACTCAATAAAAACAACAACCGGCTTTAGCTTCTGTTCTGACCCACTAGCCAACTTACTGCATAAACCGATTTAAGAATCTTGAGATTGCCAATCACCTACAGAGTGAGCACTGTGAGCCACAACTGACCCATTCACGTGGAGTTTCTTCAATCATGAAATGATGGGAATTTACAGAACATACCCGCAGGTACACATAACAGGAATTACAGACTGTGCTGGCTCACTGTAACTGGCTTCACCACTGGACCTGCAGTGGTTCTCAGATTAAAGGTGTTACTGATTCAGTCTCACCTACCTCCACACACATACACACAGGAGGCCTGGGAGATGGAGGCTGACCAGTGAAGTCAGAGAGACTGTGACTTAGAGCAATTTAAGCAAAATAACACACAACGGTATTCACACAACTGACAGGAATAAACATACCCACAAGACGGTGTATGTCTATCTCTGTGCATGTATGTGTACATAGTGTTTACTTGAAAAGCCGTGATTTATCACCTGCTGCAGAGAAGAATGCTTAGATGAAACACAAGGGGTTATTCAATGGCGAACACACACACACACACACAGAGAGAGAGAGAGAGAGAGCTTCAGGGCTGAACTCAGCAGTAATTAGTTTTAAAGGAAACTCTTGCACATTGCATTAGTAAGATTAAGGCGCTGATTCTGATTTTGGCTATGTTTCAATTAATGATACCAAAGTACTTAAATAGATCTTAGTCAAAGTCGGGACCACAGGAGGTGTTTTGAACTTAAACACACCAGTGTGTGTGTGTGTGTGTGTGTGTGTGTGTGTGTGTGTGTGTGTGTGTGTGTGTAATTCTCCCATGTGTGTACCTGCTGTCAAGCCCAACTCTCTATAAAGTGCAAAATCACCATTGAGAGTTACGAGCGACTGGTGGCTACTGTGTCAGCTGGGTTGGACACGAGACAAGGCCACGGAGGGGGGGAGATTAGTGGCTCTCCTTCCTGTGCCTGCAGCTCATATAGATGAGCCCGTTGATTCAGCTGCACTCTGCGTACTTTAAACTGTTTCAATTGATGAAAAGCTTCCTGGGTATCAAGTGAGAGAATGTTCAGACACCTTATTTAGTCAATTTTGTGTGCTGATTGGAATGACAAAGTGCTTCATTAATCCTGAGCACGTTTACATGTGGGGTTAGCTGTTACTGCAGAGATGAAATATGGCACAAATAAACTTTATTTGCCATTAATGTTGTGAAGTGTGATTTAAAAGCTCCACACTG